>VWZV01016008.1:3948-19253 GCA_013397155.1 Irena cyanogastra
AATCAGGAATAGAATTTATTTTCCTACACATGACCAAAACTTTCGTTGTGGAAAAAAATGGCTTTGAAGAGTTATCTTACTCAGTTAATTAATTCAGTATCTAGAACAAAAACAGAAGCTGGAGTTCTAATTGATATGTTATTTTCATGGAAATATTAGAAAGTCTGGCTTGTTTTTTTCAGTCATTTCACAAATATTGCAAATACAGTGGTATTTTCCCATCACTTGCTGTAGAGCATATATTTCTATAGCAGTTCGGGTGTCAGAAAGAGCTGATGACTTCTCTTAGAGTTGCAATGTCCTATGAATGAGGACAAATTTTACATTAATGTCTGTCTCTACTAGCTTGTGTGTTAGCTGTTCTCTTCCTATTATGTACTACAGGCAAACCATGGGATTTAATACTTTTATTTAAAGAGGGAAACAAAAAAATAAAGAAATCAAGTTATGCCTATAGCCTTTTCCTTTTTTCCTTTGTGTTACATCAACTTTGGAAGATTAGTTGGAGGATAGAGAAGTTACTTAGGATTTATGCAACATTGTAAGTGTTTCTTTCTCATCTCAGTAATCTTAAAAGTTTCATGCATTGTCTGGATTTATAAAGGTATCTTTTTCTAAGCAGCCTGTTACTTGGGGTGTTTTGGAACATGCTGGTCTCTGAAAAGAAGGCAAATGTGCAGATCAGGCTGTGTGTGGCACCTCTGGGCGTCAGTTGGCTTTCAGTGCCACCAGATTTGAAACTTTGCAGTTCAAATAGTCCGTGTATGTCTCTTGCAAAACTGATGCCATGAAGTAACTGATCTTGTCTTAAATATATGAATAAAGATATTTCTCAGTGACATTCCTTCTTAGAGTTCATTTGCTACCTTTTCTGCTGAGTACCAAAAATGTCAGAAATGGAAATTCAGAAGAAAATTTAAGTAGCTTAATCATCCTCAGTGTCTACAAACTGCACATGCCTGTCTTATAAAGATCACTGTGACACAGCGTGCTGAATCGTTTTAAGGACAACCTCTTCTTGGTCTACAGTGTCAAGTCTTGGTCTTTATAAGCATTCTGTGCCATTTTAGATGCCTTAAGACCATCTAAAAATAAGTTGGTTTTTATCTCAGTAATTTTTTTCTGTAGAAAATACTAAAATTCTGGAGAAGATGTAAACCCCTACTTTTATTTTTTCTTTTATATCATTTGTGTTTTTTCATACATTTGCTTTTCCTCATGTTTAAAAAATGCTATCTTATTTGGATGACATACATGGGTATGCAGGCACACAGGTTAAATGTTGGGTCACCCATGAGAATGTAATAATTTTTGACTAATTTGAAGTGTATCATCCAAATTTAAATTCTAGAAATAACAAATGCTTATATTAGTGACAATGCAAGCCTCTAAGTAGAAAAGTTTTTGCAGTGGATAACTGCAATTTTAAAGGCAGATTCTTTTAATTATCTCTAAATTAATGGTGTAAGGCTTAGTCCAGTTGCTGTCTGTGAATTTTTTTTCTTAGGAAAGACAGTTATGATACATTGAATAGACTGAATTTATGAGAAAGTCTAATGGTAGTTTCCTGTGATTTCTCAAAGTCTTGTTTTCCAAATAAGAAACTGCATTTCTGTTTTTCAATGAATGAGTAGTAGTAAAATAATTCAGTGCATTTTCAGCAGAAATATTAATTCTCCTGAGTAAAATGGATGTCACTAAATCTAAATCAGTTATAATTGTGCTATTTATAAGGCTATTTTAAACAAGCATCTGCCCAATTCACATGATAGTTATGAAACTGGTCCTATCCTGTAAAAAAATATAATCACTGTCAGCTGTAGTTTAACTCTGTAGTTTAATGCAATTTGCATTAGTTTACCTCTTGAGAATCGTCTCATAGTATAGGAATTAATGGAAGCTGCAACTCTGTCTACTACTTTCAGGGAGTATCCTCATGATGGACTCTGCAACCAAGGTTGAGTGGGTGGGAAAATACCACAGAAGTTAATCAAAATTGTACTGGTAAAATTTTGTGTCTAGCTGCATCTTGTGGGTGGGTGGGAAGAAGAGTTAATGTTACTCTGAGTAATACTTTTAAGTGTTGAAAATTTCCAAAGTATGGAGAGAAAAATAAATTTAAAATGTGGGATTGCAGATTCATGTTTCCTTCTGACAGTTATGTATTTATCAAACCTACTTGCTTTCGAAGTATAGTAAGAAGATTTTTTTTTTCTGGAGTCAACCTTGGCACTTCTTTTGTGTTCATTTTTTTGGAATATTAGTTAGTGATATATATATATATTAGCATTTTCAACCAAATTTATATGTAAATGAAAAAGTATTTTTATGCTGTGTTTTCTTATATGATTACATAGCTACTAAGGTAATTGGCTCATTTGCAGAACTAAATTGAGCCGCAGAATTTCCCAGTAACTAAAACTTCCTAGAATTTCCTTTGGTTTTGGTTCAAAGCTCTTTGTAGGAATTGAAGTTTTTGTAGATGAAGAAAATTAAATCAGGAGTGATTGAGCCACAGATCATCTTAAAGAAAGAGCATTGGTAGGTTTAGACTTTTTTGTTAGGAAGTTTGTCTTGCAGGCAAGAGCTAATGAGAATCCAAACGTGCGGAATGTTTCTATTTGAAGTAAGTTGAATAAATAATACTTAATTTGTCTTTAACATGTAACAACTCATCTTTCATCAAAGAAAACAACCCAGCTTAAGATTTTTTAGGCGCTTTGAAAATACAGTGTGGCAGCCCCTGACAATGCACTGCTTGACCTTGCTGTGTGCCATTCTTCTTGCTAAAAAGGCATGCAGGAGGCACACTGACAATAATCTCTCAGCTTGGCACTTTTACAGTGAGAATGGCTTACTGTGTAAGCATGAAGCTTAACATACCATACCTTGTTGTAATTGCAAGTTCTAAGAAGGTCATCTCAGGTCTTTCATCCTGTGGGGTGGGTGGGTTAAATTGTGTGCAGTTCATATTATAGCTTATTGGTTATTTGAGTTCTTTAAGTGCAAGTTTGTGGACACTAGAACAGTAAATATCATTTAGAGCAAATACATAACCTTATGAAAGATTCCAGTGTCTTAGCCAGAACTCTTCTACTCCCTTTATTGTGCAAAATTTTAATAGTACAATTTCTATCTGCCCAGTCCCTGTCAGTATTAATAGATACTTGTAAGTCCTTGATATCCACAACCAGCTGCAAAAATCTATTTATAAGTATTTGCTCACTCTTTCTAGCTTGTTCCCTCACCTATGGTCCATGCTGTTGGAATTGTTCAGTATCATAGTGACTGTGAGAATTTCAGAATGCATGAGTAACTTACAGTGTGTTTCAGTAATTTTTGTACCTGTCAAATTTTTGTTTGTCTCAAATTGATGATTTTGTTTTAAAAGCAGGATTCTTTTGCTTTCTCCATTTCCTTAATTCTGTATTACACTGAAATTCTAAGGGTAAGTGGTTCACAGGCAGGAACAGCTTACCCAGTGTCAGGGTTTCTGCATTTTAAAAGGTTTTCTTATTTTAATAGATTGCCCTACACAGTCGTTTCTGAAAAATCATTTATATAGTGAATACTAAACTCCCTAATTTTACTCATAAATAAAATGAAGGCTGTTTCTCCCTGTGTGAAGTGGTTTATCAGATCTCATGACAGGAACCTAAAAGAAGGGGTTGCTATCATTCTCTACCCAGAGATCCATTTTTGCTGTCTCAGACTTGATGTTACTTGTGGTAGCTAAATGAGCTGAGGAGCCAGAGTATTTGAAATGTATTATATGAAAGGCCAGGTAAATTCTGAAAGCAAGCACGTAAGGAAAAATGCCTTCAAATGGCCTTTGCAATTTTTTTTGTAAACAGAATAATGGCATTGAAAAACTCACTGTGAAACAGTTTGTTTAGAAGGCGTATCTGCTCTCCATTTTGTGTGGCTCCCAAGAGGCGAAATGTAAATTCTTAAGAGGCTTGGGAAACAGTCAAGTCTGGGACAGCAGTAGGTGTTACATTAGATAGCATTAGTTTCAGAACTAAAGCATGCCATTTAGTGGATCACACATTCCAGGGGGATGTCAAACATGAGGTTAATCTGAAGAATTTGAGCTTACAGAATGGGTTCCAGAAACAGGAGTTAAATTTTGCCCAAGTGCAGCAATCTATGCAAAATTGGGAATCCTTGTTTTGGCTTCCTTATGAGTTGTCTGGAATATGTCCATAACAGGGAATTTGAACAAATATGAGCGAAAAATCTTGGACTGCATTTGATTCAGATTATTTTATGGGTCATATGTTCCTGTCCACCACTTCAGCTTTTCCTGTGAAAAGCCAGTAAGTGTTTATAAGCTCTCTGCTTCTCTCACGCACGTTTTTGGCATGTTTTTTACTTTTGTTTCTTTTTTGATAGAATAGCATGTTGGACTTGCTTATTGCAGGGGAAGATCTGCTAGAGGATTTTTTGAGCTTGCTTTTTTAGTGGAAACAGTAGTTATGGAATCATGCATTCCCTAGGAAATTCACCAATCAGTCAGTCAGTGGGTATGAAATATCATGGATCTGTTTCCTCAGAATCAAGACTGCACTCGTAACATAAGCATTGTACACAAAGCTTGTTATTTCTTTTCCCCCCTTATTGTGGGGGCTTTTTGGTTTGTTTTGTACATCTCTGGAGGACAAAGGCATGGAGCGCAGCCCTGCCAAGAAGACCTTGAGAATGAAAAGCTGTAGATTACCTGTCAATGTCTGCTTGCAGCCCCAAAAGCCTGGGCTGCATCCAGGGCACCGTGGGCAGCAGGGGAGGGAGGGGATTCTGCCCCTCTGCTCTGCTGAGACCCACCTGGAGCACTGCACCCAGCTCTGGGCTCCCAGCATAAAAAGAAGGACAGGGACCTTTCAGAATGAGTCCAGGGAAGGGCCACAAAGATGCTCAGAAGGCTGCAGTGCCTCTCATGAGGAAAAGGCTGAGAAAATTGGGACCTGAAGAAGAGAAGGCACTGATAACACCTTACTGCAGCCTTCCAGTACCTAGAGGAGCCCCACATGAAAGATGGGGACAAGCATTTTATCAGGGTCTGTAGTTATTGAGCAAGGGGTCATGGCATTGAACTAAAAGAGAGTTGATTTAGCTTAGATACAAGGTTTTTTATGCTGAGGCCTGTAAAACACCGGAACAGGTTACCCAGAGAGAGATGGTACATGCCTCATCCCTGGAAACAAAATTCGAATCCAGGTTGAATAGAGGTCGGTGCAACCTGATCTAGTTGAAGATATCCCTTTTCATTGCAGGGGCATTGGACTAGATGGACTTTTAGGTCCCTATCCACTTAAACTATTCAATGATTGTTTGTGAATAATAGGCATTAATAATAATTTCTATCTTCGTGGAATCTGAGTGGCTCAATGAACAAACCTAGTATACTTGCTGGATATCAGCATAGCACACCTGCAAGGTAGGACATTTTATCCTATTTAAAACATAAAAGCACAAAAGCAATTGTCATATTGATAATTTTACAGCAAATATGTAGTAGATATGTAGTCCAGAATCTGGAGTTCTTTGTATTTATGGACTGTGCTTTCCTTTCCTGACTCTTGCAGAGAAAGTAGTTGTAGAAATTCGTCTGAATATCTGAAGTTGCTATTTTTGTACTAGATTGGTATGAACTAGAAATATATTGGTAACTGTCTGTTATGACCAAGTTGAAGATGGATTAACATCTGAAATGTTAATTCATTAACAGTTGTTAATCCATTAATCCATGTTAATCCATTTCAGATAGGTTAACATGTTTATTATATACACAATTAATAGCAATTTCATTTGAATCATAAAATCCAAACTTAAACTTTAGATTGTGAAAGGAAGATTTTTCCTGTAACTCAAGTTATCTTTGTATAGTGTGGAGTATTATCAGCAACTCCAAGAAACCTATTGACTAAGGAGAGATATCATAGGTTGTATCTAATCTACATTTTTGTATATGTTAGGAAGGAAGAAAGATGTATGAGATCTTAAATAATGTTGGTAAAAATCTGAAATGAGGCATTTCAGGAAGGTATGATGTTGACTTTTTGTATTCTTTTTCCATGCACACAGCTAAAATGGTCATGTTGTCAAGACAATGGATCTTTATCTTTGTCTGGGTTAAAAAGTAAAAGCATTGCTTCTGTTTACTCATATCCTTCAGGCTCCTTAAGGAATGACTATAATAAGTGTTGGATTTAACATGGGTGATGTTCTGCCGAAAGATGTGTCAAGGTCTTTGTTCTTTTCCTGTATAACCCAGAGCTGAGTCATACTGAACAGTTATAGTTTGATTGCTTTGTAGAAATCAATGGCTTTCTGTCTAGCTGTGTGTCCTGTCAGGTTTTATTGTAATCATTTGGAATTTTCAGACTACGTTACTGTAGGAATACTGTATGGAAATCAGTGTTTTTGATACAATGTGTTGGAGGGATCTCAACATATGTAGGTACTGTAGTATATAAATGCATCAAAGACAAGCATGTTTCAAAATTGTTGGACATAACATTTTACAATTATTTGCTTTATGGTTCCAAATAAAGACAGGATATTCACACCGGTTACCATTTTTAACCTAGTGCTTAGTGCTTGCCTTGAACATCTTGAAAATTATTGCAGTATTGTTGGGTATTACAATCATTTTAGCAATATGAGGTGCATAATCTGGCCCTAATGCACTGCTTTCTTCTGCCATAAGCTTTAGATAAAAGAGTATACCTGAGTGAAGCATGAAGCAAGGTGTGTTTCTACCAAGCATGGACCTCAAGTCCATACAATATAAATGTATCTTTTCCTCTTTCCAGATGCATAAAGTCACTTAGCAATTTATCCTCATGTCACATTACATAAAATTGTGCTGCTCTAAGAGAGCTTAAATGTTAATGTTTTGAAGGTAATTTATGGGTGGCATGGGAGAATTAGTAACCAAAACAGTAATGGAATTGGAACCAGCTGTGGAGGCTACATAGGAAATTGTTCTTCCTTCCTGCAGTAACAGAGACATGCTGTAATTTTTAACTCTTGTCCCCCTACCTTCACCCTGTGTTGCAAGTCATCTTTGCATGACTAGCTGACAAGCATAAACACACACACACACACACACACACACACACACACACATATACTTCTAATTCCTTGTGCTAATTATTTGGTAAATTTGTAGGCAACTGCAGTCATTGTCACTAGGTGGGATGTTATACATAAATTTATGTCTCTCAAGATCCTGAAGTAAACTTTTGAATGAGCACGTTTCACAATAACATCTGTACAACTGTTGAAAAGTGGAGTCTGTGGTCATCTCTCTCTCTCTCTTGAGCTGTAATGGTTTAGTAGTGTGTTTGCTAAGACCAACAGGATCCCTAGGGAATGTGAAAAACTTCACCATCATTGCTGAAAATCTTATAGCAGATTCCTTGAAACAGGTATTATTTATTCCCATTTTTTCAGATGAGGAAACTGAGGTATGTAGAAGTCAAATAGATTGCACAATCAAAGGTCAAGGATTGGTCTGCACCAATGATGTATTGTTTTAGTTTTGGTCATTAAAACACAAACAATTTAAGAGAGATGGCTTGCTAATGAGATTGCCATTATACTGGTATAAAGGTTGTATAATCCTGATGCTTATGAAATTCTATGCTAATGTGTTCACCAGAAGTCTTAAAATGAGCACAAGGCTGTTTTTGGATAAGAGGAAAAATGGATTTTATTTCAGTTGTAGTAATACCATTTCTGTTTTAGATAGCAATTCCAAATATTGATCATATATTGGTTGCATTTTTTTTTTAAGTTTTGATGAGCCCAGGATTGTATTGCTGTTGATGGACTTTATTTCACTGGTAACACAATTTTCAAAAGAAGCTTTAATACTTATTCTACTGCATATGTAATTTTAATGTACTTCCATAGAAGTGCATGTAACTAAAATTGGATTTTGCTGCATGAATTACAAAGGCTTAGTAGTATTATTGACTTTTTAAATATATAGAGGGGAGGAATATTTTTTGAAAAAACATGTTTAACTTTGTACATATTTCTGAATTGTAAGATACTTCATAAGTACTTTTATTTTGACAGGTTAAATCTAGAGAACAGTAATGCTATTTTAAAAAGTGAAAAACATCTAAGTATTCATGGTTTATCTTGGTGAGTCAGGTGATAGAACTTCATGCTCTTTATTCCCTAAAGTTTGCCAAGTGGTGGTGATGATAAAGTGTCTGTGTAGTTTAGATAAAAGATGTTTTGGAGCAAGTTTAATGTAAATAATTAAGTGAACAGGCTAGCAGGCTGAAAAATGTTATGCATTAACAAATGTTAAGTTCAGTCTGGTTGTGCATCCTATGTTTTGGTGTTGGATTCTTTCATGGGTGTCTTTTATGGCATATTCCTTGTGGTAGAAATCCCACGTGGACTCTGTGATACAAAATTCTACACAAGTTGAATGTAAAATAGGTGAATACCTGTTTGCATCTGAACTAAACATTTGGCACTTCCACTCCAAAGACTCAAAATTTCACACTTATTTGTCCTTTCTGATTTCATAAGTTAGCTATGGTTTGGAAACCTCCAACCTGAACAGAGCTTTTGGAGTTTGTTTTATTTCTCCTCATTGTCAGCTGATCTATGGTTGTGTGAGTTGTTTTACTGTTGCAGAGTAAATGGAAGAATTCTATTATGTTAAAACAAAGTGCTCTATTCAGCTCTAAGGAATAACCTTAATAAAGGATATGCCTAACTGAAAATGCTAGAGATTTTTTTCATTCCTAACATGGCAGGTAGCAGTAATGTTTTGTATTTTTTTACTGTAGTAAAACTGTGGCTTGACTGAACATGGGTGCTTTTTAGTGATATGTGGCAGTTGTACATACAGTTTCAGCAAATTTGAAGTATTTATACTCATTTAAAGCTGAGAAGATAAAGATGAAACAGGTGGATGGTTATATGAGTGGAATGTAACTCAGCTTAAGTAAACCTGTCTCGCAGAAACTGCAGAGGAAACTTGAATGACTCCAGGCAATTTTAGATTTAAATCGGTTTTGTCAATGATTATAACTTGTTTCAGAAAAGGCTCAGGAGAATTTCTTTGGTGTACATAGTGAGAACAATTCCCGGGTCGTAATCATTAATATAAGCTATGACTTCATAAATCAAAGGCTTGTTACAAATTTAGAAATTTATCTGAACGAGATTTTGGAATCTAGATGAAAAATAGCAACCTCATGAAATGTGTCTAAGAGTAGCCCCCAGAAGATAGATCAAGCAGGCTTTTTGCTGTACTGTAGAAGTATGATGTTTATGTCTAAAAATGGTGTTTGCAAACATGCCGATATTCTATTTGTAATACCTTTTCCAAACTGCTAAGCCATTGGAGTCTTTTCAGAAAGGGATGTGCTGAATTGATGTTACCTATTGTGTTATGGCACAGTCTCTCAGTTACCATTTGACTCAACATTAATAAAATGTGCTGTATCTGGCCTATAATAACAATGGAAATTTCTTTCTTTTAGGCAGTCATGTTGGAATAAAGATTTAATCCAGGGTCTTTTCCCTTGCTGATTGAACCTGACAAAACACTTAAGTTCAGATTGTAAGAGAAAAGTTACAGAAATCTGTGAATTAAATGATGTTTAGGTTGATGTTCAGCCTTTTTCCAGGTTGAATAATTAAATTTACTTCCTATTGGTATTTGGAAGGAAGTTCACCTATTTAAAGAACCTTTTAATTCTTGAGTGCACACTGAAGCGATATCTCTTTGTTCACTAAAGGAAAGAATAACATCTCCTTGATCTTCCTGTACTTAAAATTCAAGATGTAAATATTCTGTGCTGTTTTGACTTACTTAAATTAAAGGCTGGAAACTTGGAACAATATCGTTTTGTAGGGCCCTTCTGATATTTCTGTTAATTTGGAAGGTTTTCTGCATTCATCATGCAGTTATAGTTATCTGTGGTTTTGCATGAGTAATGGGTATTTTGGGTGTTTTGTGGGAATGCCAGCCAAGATAATTCATACCAGTGTTTGCATGCATCCTCCTGTTTTCCTGCATGTTTTCCAGAATGTTTTCATTTATTTCAGACCAGAAATTTAGATAATACTGACACACGTGCCCTGATTCATCCAACATAATCAAAGCACCTATGCTAGGAATTCAGATGCTTTGCACTTTCCTGAGTAATTAATGAAGAAGAGAAGTTTCAAAATAATTTTAGTTTTTTGGTACACTGATTCTTCTTCTTTAGTTGTTTGCTTATTTTTGAAAGGCTGTATAGGAAATCAGAAGAAAGTTGTTTCCATATTTAGATGCGTCACATTTAGAAATTCAGATTATGTGAATCTGGGCCAAGCTGAGTTTAATAATATGCAAGTTTCCATGAGAATACATCTGTCAATACTAACACCTAAAAGACAGGAAATTAAAAGTTGTTGAGATGTCCTTTCAAATCTATATGCTTCCTTCTGCGTAGAAGTTTGTGGGTAATGTGCTCCTGTAGACCCAAAAAAATTTATATTTTTCTGTTGCTGTAGAACAGCATCTTGCCCATCTCTCGTATTGTAGTTTTTCATACTTTGTCTTTCTCTTGAGTGTTCACTTGTGCAACCTTAGTGTACATCTTACACTTTTTTTATTTTTAGTTTACTTTACAGAGGAAAAGAGTGAAAAATTGTGATCTGGTAAGCCTGCCCATTTTACAAGTAGTGTGGTTTTAATCAGTGCATGATTGTGGAACAAAACATGACATCACTGCGTGTTTGTTTGAAAAACGGGTTTTAAAAAGCACTGAAAAAATAAATTAGAACACTTACTACTGCCTTCACCTTTCACTGCTGTCATGGAAAATTTGTCTGGATGCCTAACAGCTGAAAACATTTATCTAGTTTGAAAAGAGGAATAAGGGATATTGTCTTCCAGAGATGTGAAATACTCCGCTTAACCTTCTTTTGTCTTTCTTCAAATAATGTTTCAGAAATATTAAAGAACGAAACAGGGTTCTTTTCTCTCTGTTCATCATCACTAAAATAGTCTCTTAATTTCATTCACTTGCATATGGAAGTTGGATGTGAGGTAGAAAGGAAAAAACTGCTTTTTTGTGGGCCTGAGGTTAATTCCAATGCAGGAAGGTTGTGCAAGTGTCCCCTTGTGAAGTTTTATGGACTTCTAGAACTTCTTTACACTGAAAAAAAGAATTTAGGTTGTATTTTAAGTGATGTATTAGAGAGAATACTTGACCTGTAAACCAAAAACATTTTGATACAGACAAGCACCAACAAGCATGAGTTGAAACCTTCTGCTTTTCGTATTAACATATGGTTGTGCCTAGATACTGCAGCACTTGAACCAGATTACTTTGATGGTCAAGATAAACAGTGGCTTATCTCCAGAATTCACTGGTTTTCTGTGGTATTCTATCTGTTGAAGCATTACAGGCTATTCATGGAGCCTCCCTCTCTAGAGATATTCAAAACCCACTGGGCTGAATTCCTGTGTCGTCTGCTACAGGTGACCCTGCCCTGGAAGGAGTGCTGGACTGGATGATTTCCAGAGGTCCCTTCCAACACTGACCATTCCATAGTTTTGTGAAGAGCTTCTGCTGTTATACCTGTCTGCTTTGGGAATTACTGTGTCAGATATCCATCCTTTCTTTTGTGATTGTTGATGAGTTATCTGCCCGATTTTTGTCCTTAAAATGTTTTAAGAGCATTCTCTTTCAATATGTAACATAATTTACAGTATGAACATTTTTATAAGAAGATAGTACATTTCTCTTTTCAACTCCTTCCTGCAATTTTGATTAAGCTTTCTTAATTGCACTTATGATTTTGAATGCTTTGCTGAAGAAAATAGAAGAAGGATAAATTTGCTGGTGTCTGGTCACAAGTCAGATTTCAGCACTGTCAGTCTGTATGCTGGTGTACAAAATAAAAGTCTTCCAAAGGGTCTTGTATGCTGGTGTACAAAATAAAAGTCTTTCAGAGGGTCTCAGATTTTCCTACCCTCCCCACATTGCCCCTCAGCAGTGTGACAGTTGCTTTTCCATGCAAATCAGTCATTTTGGATGGGGAGAGAATAAGCTTTAAAAAAATTTGCAAGAAAACATGAACATTATGTATTTAAACAAAAGGCACAAAAATAGAAAGTCCTTTTTTCACAATTGCCAAATAGCCTGAGATATGAATGATTAAATGATACATGGCCTTCTGTAGGGGGACCTTTTTGGGGGGGAGTTAAGTTCTTAAATAGATGGAGGTACTTGCATTATTATTTGTTGCTAAGGTTTGTTGTTCTCTTTCCACTTCCACCAGCTATTCTTGCTGCCCATTTAGTATTCCAGTAATTTCCATCTGTCTTCGAATAAAGCAGTAATCATGTATGCCAGACCACCTCTGTGATACTTGTTTTGCAAAACCTGTAGTTTCATCAGAAATGGACAAATCTCTGTGAAGTGTAGCTCTTGTCTCCTTCTCATCACTCCTGCTCACGAACAGACGGCATCTTCCTGTGGAGTATATCAACAGAGACCCGAAAGAGTAGGGTGTGTTTACACTTGGAGCAGAAGGGGAGTTTTAGTATGGTAGAATCACTTGGAATTATTGAATGATTTGGGTTGAAAGGGACCTTAAGGACCATCTCGTTCCAATGTCCCTGCAACTAAACTAGGTTGCTCGGAGCCCCATCCAGGCCTGGTCTTAAAAACTTCAGATATGTGGCATCCACAGCTTCTCTCAGCAACCTCTACCAGTGCCTCACCACCCTCATAGTAAAGAGTTTCTTTGTAATATCTAACTTAACTGTTATAAATATGCGGAGCCAATTTCCTAATTAAAATATAATTAATTTATTNTTTAATGTTTATAAACTTTATAGGCTCGAATTAGGCACATTCACATAACACTAACCCTACCCTCTTTCTCAGTTTAAACCTATTCCCCTTTGTCCTAATGCTGCATATCCGTGTGGTACAAGTCCCTCCAGCTTTTTTGAGGCCTCCTTCAGATACAGGAATGTTTCCTCAGAGCCTTCTCTTCTCCAGGCTGAGCAATGCTCTCAGCCTGTCCTCACAAGAGAAGTGCTCCAGGTCCCTGATCAATTTAAAGTCTCTCTTAAAGATATTTAAAGTAGGTAGTAGCCAAACCGGCTTTAACCTTTTCTCTTGCTCAAGACAGGGGAAGTGCCCACCTTTTAGTTTAACCAGCTGTAATTTTGCATTTTTTTTTCTCCATGCTATGCCATAGCTCTGCTCTCACAAATGATGGTCTTTTCAAGTTTTCAGGAAACCAGTGTTTCAGGAGAGAGCTGAGAACAAAGGAGCTATCCAGATTTTTTTCCCAGGGCAGGATATGATCTTGAAGTTCTCAAAGAAGGCAATTGCAAACACAGAGGAAAAAGAAGTGTTTTTTTCTCTGTTAATTATAGTATTGTGGGTACCCAGAAAAGTTCCTGTTTAAGGACCAGATGTGTGAAAGATTACCTAAGTTTGCAAGTCTCTCTCATACGATATATTTTCTCTTTATATACAAACCTCTGCAAACAGAACAGCAGAGGTTCTTTTAGGTATAAATGCATCATTTTTCCCTTCTCTGGTTGGGCCATGAAAAAGTGAGTAGTTTTGGTTTGTTTGATTTTTTTGGTTTTGTCTTTGATTTTTCTCAAGACATTGTGGGAAGACGAATCTAATTTCAGCCTCTGGTTGCTAGTGGCATATTGTCTGAGTATTGTTTGATAATAAGGAAGCTCCCAAAAGGAACAAGGAAAAAAGAAATCCACAGTATTTGCTGACAGTGGTGCAGTAAATAGAAGATTGTTGTTAGGCACAGGAGTTGTTGAGGCCCTAGCACTCAACTAGGGCTGGAATTCCCTGAAAAAATTGAAACTCCATACTGCACATGTGATGCTGATTTGCAGTGTCCCTTTGCAGAAATTGCTTTTAAGGTAAGACTATTCATTTTGAGAAAACACTGTGAACTCATGGAATACTCTGTTTCACAGATTTAATATGTATTAATCTGATGTCAGCCAGGGAATTGAGAATTCTTGTAAAAATATTAGGAAATATGTCAACACCATAACTGTTTTCCTCTGTTTCTGCTGAAGCAGAAATTTAAAATACTGTCTTTTCCTCATGGGCTTTAAAAGAAAATAACAACAGCAACAACAAAACAAACAAAAACAAAACAAAACAATAAAAAACCAAACCAAACAAAAAAAACCCCTCCAAAATCAAAAAAAACCAAACCCGAAAAAAACCCTGGAAATCTTGTAAAGATTTTATCTCCTCTNATCTCCTCTAGTTTTAATCACTGTACAAATTCTGCCGAACAATATTAGTGAAATTATATAATCAGTTTGTGTAAAGTTAACATCTGAAATCCAGGCAACAGCCGAAGTCCTGGAAGTACAGGTATACTTCTCGCAAACTCTGTCTTTTCTTTTTTTTCACACTTACTGTAATATTCCAGTATACATGATAACCAGGTGTTCAAATCAGCCTAAATGTATTAACTATATTTCCCTTTTGAAGTGTGAAGAAAAAAGGATTTATGGCATTCATTATTCTTTGGAGTGTAACAACTGGAAAAGTGGTAGTTGCATCTGATTACCTTGTGTGCATATAGGCATGTGCTGTAGCACATTAGAGATACAGTGTTCTGAGTTATTTAGGAAGTTCATGGTTAACTAAAATAGAATAAGCCACCTTGGTTTTTTGTAAATATTTAGCTAATTCAAAGATGTTATGCCAAGATATGTTCCTGGATGTTGTTATCTTAATTTTTTGTTTTGAATAGTCTAAACAGTTACTTTAACTGTCAGGCATCCCCTGGACACTGCAGAGCTTAGCACCAGTAGCAGTCGCCAAGTGTCTGACTTTTAGGCTCAGAATGTTTGATTTATAAGGTGGCAGAATATATTCCTGTCTTTTCTTCTTCCCTAAATGAGTAGCCAGAATACTGTTTAACGTGAGTAAAGCAAAAATGTTTTCATGTTAGTGCTTCACTCTTCTCATAAAAAAGAGGATTTAATTATTGTCACCTGAGGGAGCTAGCGATTAAAGTAAAGTTTGTTCTAGAAAATTTTGCTTATTAATAAATTATTTTTTTCTTTTACTTACTGTAAGACCTCTCAAGATAGTTAAGATACCCTCTGAAAATTAAATTCAGTGCTGACACAATATAGACATACAATACCTACCTTTGTGATAAGGTACATGAAATGAAGAATTCTATAATATTCCAATGCAGAAAAGCAACCTTGCAGTGATTAATGTAGAGGAATGCGACAGATGGTTTCTGTGAAAGCC
>VWZV01016009.1:0-45010 GCA_013397155.1 Irena cyanogastra
TATTATTATTATTATTATATTTCTAGCTCAGCAGATCTTAGTGGTGATTAGTGGCCGAGGTCTTCTGTCTGTCTTCTGTCTACCATCTACCCACAGAAGGTGGACTCTGCATCTTCCCAAATAATCCATTTCCAGAACAAAGTTGTTGAAGCTCTGACAGAAATCTGTTGTGGTTCTATTAAAGGTTCAAAGAAGTTGAGATACTTCATGGGAACCTGATGTGATGGCAGTCAAGGAAAGTTTCTTATCAAACCTGGTTTACTGAAATGTTTCATACTGGGGAATTCCACTTGTGTGCAGTCTGTTATTGTGCATGTGAAACACTTCCGGGGCAAGGACCCTTCAGATACATGATTTTGTTGCATGATGGTGTCAGTTCTGCACAACATAATATGAAAACAATGAAGAATGGTATGAAAAACAGGAGGGAAAAATGCTATACATGTTATTACAGATGTGACTCAAATCCCTGTCAAATTCAAATGTTTCCTTTGTTCCTCTGCTACTGTTTTCTGGGTCTATGTGGGTATTGCTTCCCTACGGATTTGTTGAGGCATTTGAAATAACTCAGCACAATTCTCAGCATTGCTAGAGTTGGTTTGACTTTACACCACCTCATGTAGGATGTTTTTGCTAGTCAAAAGCAAGCATGTATTGCATGACTGTCTCCATGAAAACTCCTAAAACTCACTAAGTGCCGCATCTGCTGAAATTCACCCAAGGTTTCAATGCAAGAAACAAAAGGGGTGTAGGTTACCATTTGCCTCAACATGAAAACCCCCACTTACCAAACCATTGTGCTTAGTTTTATAAAAAACTTTGTTCCTGTTGTGTGTTTTTATGCCAAATGTTCCTTGTGGTTGGGCATACAAGCTCTATCTTCTCTCAATTGCATCAGAGCAAATGAGCTATGACACTGCTTGCCTGTTTTTAGATAAGTTCAGTGTTGTCCATCTAATGAAATGCTAAAGCATACTCTGCCTGTGGGAAATGCAGGCTTTGCATGGTAGAATGGTTAGAGAGAAGCTTTATATGTTTTATATTTTAAAAAGCCAAACAAAACTCAAGCCCCACCAAATATGTGTTCTGAATGTTGCAATAAACAGCCACTGTTTAACTCAAGTAAATCCAGAGGTGCTGATTTTTACTTAGCATTGATAATCTTAAGCAATTATGTATTGACTGTGGAAAGTATGTTACCTGCATTTAGAGGGCAGTTCTGGAATTGTAAGCATGGAAGTTCTTCTTGCTCATGAGTGTAACTCTTTACCTTTGTCATGGGAGTGTATGGCTTTTCTGTGGATGATGCAGATTAATGTCTGTAGATTGTATAGGTTGATATTAATGTCTGTAGATTCATGACCATATGAAGATTGGAAGATCATTACTGTTTAATGTTGTCATGTGATCCTGATATTTTGGCCTTCTATACTAAGGTTTTGGGTTTGACCACTTAAGATCATCTCCTTATTTCTTTGCAATTTTGGCAACTGCTTATTCTATTCTTACATTTTTTCATTAATCTTCCGTCTGAAAGTCTTATGGTAATCTGTCACAGAGTATGAGTTCATTTCTCTCACTGACTACAGGACTGCACTGATTAAAGACTCACATTTTGGCTGTGAGTGACAAGCATGAGATCAGTTTGTAAAAACATCATAGAGAGGGTTTTCAGGGCAATTCACAGAATACAATCATCATAATTATGTGCCAGTTCCATTTGGGCTAGTTATAGATCTTGTTTTAGGATACTGTCTCAATTGGTGGTCCTTTATGTCTGTAGAGAAAAAAAGACACCACACTAATGTTGACTCAGTAACTGTCCTTAATTTTTATGTTAGAAAAAAAGCAGTAAGGAAAATAAAGTTTAGTTTAAAAATAAAAGGTTTTGATTTAATAGGTTGTCTTTTTAGAGATTTACAGATAGAAATTACAAGAGCAGTAACAGATTCTGACAAGCATAAATAAACATATTACATAGTATTATTTTTATTTTATGTGAATAAGTTGAAGTATATATAAAATACATGACTGCAAGTCTCCCAAAAAGTCAGGTCAGACCTAGTAATAGAAAGCGTTTCTCATGTACCCACAGTAAGGAAAATTTTGTAGAATACCACAGTTTTCCAGAGTTACAAAGAAGGAATGAGTGATATGGGAAAACAAAGGTAGAGAACCCAGTCTTTCCATGAGACAGCATAGGCTACATCCCTTCATGACTAGGAATTATCATGAACAGAAGAAGAAATTGAATATTACAGCCCCAGTAAGTGATCAGCACTGGAGTTTGGGATAAATTCTTTAGTGTTCCTGCTCCTGGCAGGGGTATTGCAATTAGATGACCTTTAAGGTTCTTTCCAACCCAAACCATTCTGTGATAATCATCTAAAATTATCTGGCTATGAGTGAGTTGAAATTGAATGCAGACAAGAAGGGGCTGTATGCCAGAGAACGTGTCCTGGAATTCAGTCATGGCAAGAATGTGACAAGCAGAGAGAGAACAATCAAGTCAAGAGTAGCAGCCTGTTCTCACTGATCATTTGATGATTAAAGAAATATTTCCAGACAGTTTCAGATTTTCAGGTGTGCACATTTGTATTGTTATATTGAGAGTAACTAAAGCTGTGGTTTGACAGCTATACAATCTAAGATGGGAAAGTTTTTATATGTTCTGCATGTAACACCTGATATTAACATTGTTAGGCTTGCAGTCTGGTCTCATTTGTATGCATTATTCAGGCAGCTGAATAGTAGTTCATGGGAAAGCTTTGGCCTGTGAAAATTAGACATTCATTTTAAAAATCAGACCCTTGATGTGCAGTGTGCTTCTCTGCATGTGCCACTGCTCTCTTACTGCTGCTGCAGCCAGAGAGAAACTTCATTGATAAAGCTTTGTGTAATCAAAGCAAAGGATGAAAAACTTAAGTGCAACAGGCCGGGCTTGAGATGATGATTGCACTTCTCATCTCATTAGCACCTTTAATCTAAAAGGCACAGAGCATTTTAAACTTCATTTTTATAATAGCCATGACAGCTGTGAGTGCAGTACTGCCTCTGCATTTTGTAGGGAAGAAACCAAAGGAGAAAAAGGTTAAAAAAGTAACCCAGCAAACTGCTGACCAAGCCAGGAGCACTTTTTACTGCTCCTGTTCTTTAAGAACTAGGAGATTTCAGTGTGTGTTTAGAGACCATAGAAGAAGGGGTGTTCGTGCTCTGTTTCAAAATGTGACAAAACATATTCCTCTTAGTCTTCATTTGACTTGCTAGGACCCAGCTTTCTGTCAGTAACTACATGGGGTTCTTCACACAGAGAAGAATTGAGTAACAGTGAAGATAGCTGTCTCCAAAAATATCCTGGCTAAGCCAGTGTGGATGGAAGAAGGTAGAGATTTGTGAAAACAAGGGGTGAAACTAACAGGAGAAGCAGAGGATGTAGCACACAGCAAATCTGAGAGGGTGTGTGAATATGGAGAATAGTGCAGCACTCACCAGAAGAGCTGAGTTCTCTGGAAAAAGGTGGGAATTTATAACAAAAACATCTGTGGAGACCCCAACTATAGTCTTTATTAACATCTGGAAGTGCTTTTCTCTTGAGTGCTCCCTGCCAAACCTCCAGCCATTGCTAATTCTTGGATTTGGGAAAATCAGACTTCACAATATTGAGAAGTAAAGAAATGAAAATAATTAAATTGAGGAAAGTGGCTGGTTTGGGAAGCTAAGATATATGCTTTTGGTTTTCCTCTTAAGACAATTCCTATGGTTTTAGGAAGGAAGGGCAAGAAAGAAACAAGTATAGACACCTTGTCTGGTTTTGCTCGAAGACCCTATTTAAAGTGTTCTCTGTTTACTTCAGAGATGAAAATGTGACATTTGAATGGATCAAGTACATTGGAACAAGGACAAAGGAGAGTTTAAGGTGACTGGGCAGAATTTCAGTAGGCTTTTCCGTTAAACAAAAAAAAAGATTAAAGAAAGGTAATTACTGACCTGCTTGTTGGTTTTGAAATTTACCAATCTGGAGGTGAAAATGCAGCTATATTATTGGCAAAATGAAAAAGAACAGAATAGCAAAGTATTCTCATATTCCTTCTACGAACAGCTGCTCTATTCCTCTGTAATCAAAAGCTAGCACCAGCTTGAGTTTTTTCTAGCTGTGGGGTATTCTTAATGGATTTTTTCATGATAAATTGTAGATGTGATTTCTTATGCCAGAATAAAGGATGTGTATTCCTGTTTAGTTAGTCTGTTAAGACTCCATTTCCTTCTCTCTTACTCTTCTAAGGGTTATCGAATATAAACCTAATTTTTAAGTCCCATGGTAGTGAATCAAGCATGTCCTATTCCAGCCTACAGCAAACTGCTAAGAAATCAGTGTGTGTGGGAGGAGGGTTGCTAATTGGAAGAGCAAACACTTTGTTTGAAACCTATTTTCAAACTTAAATCTTTTATCTAATTTAGTCTGGTTCCACAATAACTGTTTTCCTATGAAGACAATCACTATAATATGAAGCATTCAATATTAACAAGCCTGACCATTATTAAGAACCTACAGGAATTTTTTCCTAGGCCAGACTAGAGTTAAGGCTAGACTATGGCTATCAGCTGATTCTAGTTTGACTGCAGACCTAACAGGAATGAGTTATGTTGATCAATGTCTACGTGTACGTGTACGTGATATTTGAAGGCAGATGCTGGTTGCTCTGTCGGACCTTCAGGCTATCCAGGTGCAAACTTGAACTATGCAGCCATGCTTAAGAAAATGCTGAGTTTTATATGAAGCCTTGCTGAGCTAGGGGTTAGGACTTGGCTAAATTGGAAACACCATTTCTGGCTGATGCAGCACCAGGCTGAAAGCTCTGCATTCTGTTCTGTTACTCTGACCTGCTCTCACCGTAGTGGGCTTGAATATCCATAGACCCGGGCCCTTCTGCTGTCCTCCAAACAATTTTCTGGTAAATTCAGAAATATTTACAGTTTTGTTGTCAGCCTGTACATGCTGGACCTATTGACAGTTTGACCTTCTCCTATTTCCATGCCTTGTATCTGAAACAGTTCACTATTGCAAAGGCAACACATGTGTTCAACTGCCATATAAAATTTCACTATTTGCTTTCAATTTTGTTCTGATTTGTATGTGATTGACTGGCTTTCACGGAGCTCTTTTTCCCTGAGTATGAACAGAAGCATTAATTGGGTGAAGGCTTTTTTGTTTATTTATTTATTTTTAATTCTAACTTGTACTTTGCATTTAAAATTATAGTGACTGCAAAACTGGCAGAATATTTTCATGTAATTACAATGTTTTATTCAAATAGGTGTTGTTTATGATTGGTTCTTAAAATGGCACATCACATTTTGAAAAATCTCATCCTCAGAATTTATCTGCAGTCTAAATCGATGGAAATTGTGTAGCCTTTATGGTAAAATCAAGTGCAATAGATGTTCCATAAATTCCCATTGTTGGCTACATTAAAAGTATTGCCAGTGGCTGATAAAGTATTTGCTAGTTTTGCATTTTTTGTTGCTATCGAAATGTACAATTTTCTCTGACTGGTATTTGCTTTATCGCAAAGTAATTAATGCACACTCAGAGTTTTTATTTGACCTCAACTACACCTATGGGAAAATCACAGCTTTTAAGACTTCAGCATTTTGTGTGTTCATCTGTTATTCTGTTGTCCAGCTTGAGAACAGCTGCAAAAGGAATTCAGCAGGTAGCAGGATTTCATCAGGTATTGAAATGTACTTGGACAAGTAAAACAGTAAGATACTGCCTTAGCATCTTATTTATCTTTGCATCTTACTTGGGATTTCTATTACCACACTAAATATTAGTTTTGCACTTGAAAAAATATTAGATTTGTTCTGCCATGTCATATTAAATCAAGTATCCTTGTTTAGTTTACTTAATCAAAAGATGGTTGGAAGGAGCTTTTAAAGATCACCTTTAATTCCAGCCCCTCTGCTTTGGACAAGGACATGATCAGTCCCATCATGAAGGAAAGCAAAATATCAAAGCTTCTAATAATATTAATTTTTAAAAATATATAAAATTGAAATAAATGTACATGTGAATCAATGCTTGAGAGCAAGAGCTTCTGAATTTGCAATCTTTTTCTGATGCACTGTTTTTCATAAAGGTAAAGTGAAAGCTGTCAAAGAGAAAAACTCAAGAAATAGTAAAAATCTTGGAGATAAAAGATTCATTCATAGAAATCTGATTTTAAATATATCTAATAGTCAAACCCAGATGCATTGCAGTAAAATCCTCCTCTTCAAAAGATACACTAATATACTTTGGACTTTTAGAAATCCAAGTTGTTAAAGTCTAAAAGGGATTAAATTATCCTCAATTTACATTGCTTAAAATGTAGAAAACATTCTCCTTTCTACTGTAAAGGAACTATATGGATTTTTTTTAAAATGTTGACTGCCCATATTAAGACATATGCACTACATTTTTTCTTTATCTGCCACAAGACATACGTGCATCATATATTTGGGCCAAAATATAATTTCTGTTGTGATCAGCAGTAGTGTTGCCACACTGGGTACCACACAAGAGGTGTATCTGTATCAGGGGGAAAGAGAAGCTGAAACAAGGTGGAGGAGATAACATGAGGAATGGGTGGAGAGTATAGAGAATAAACAAGAGGTTTATTTCTGAAAACCACTAGGACATGCAAAGAAAGGAAAGAAAAATGAGAAAGGAAGAGCAATGAAGGCAAAAATACAAGGGATTAAACGAAATTTGAGCTGAGATCTCTTACTCATTGAGTTGATGTTTGATGTCAAACATTTCAGTAAAAAGATAAGAAACTTTATGCAATTTCTTTGCTGCTGTTACATGTGTCAGGAAGAAGAACTCTGTATTGGTCCTTTTGAGTTTTAGATCACTTTGGTGTTTTAGACCAGAACATATTATTTCCATAAGTAAAATGTGTTTTCCAATCCTGACCCTGCTACCTTAATTCCTACATGAAACTTAGAGATGTCAGTTTTGCATGATTGAAAGCTGGGAATGGCTGTTTTTATTGATACAATCAGTAAAGCTTGTCATGTATTTTCCAGAAGTGACTGACTGGTGGGTGATAAATGTAAATTATGGGATATTTCCATTGTTTATTAGGATCTAGATAGTGAACTCCAGTCCTCCTCATGTACAACATAGTGTTGAATATTCAATTTTATTGCCAAGTTGTGTCCTGCAAGAGAGGCAATTTTGAAATATAGGAGTTGGGAATGACACTAAAGAAATTAACTTCTTTATCAATGACTTTTTAATAATTCTAATGACAAATGGAAAAATCCAGATCATGAACAAATTCTTCGGTTGTTAATGATCTCATCCATTGTTAGTGATCTACTTTGAGAAGTTTCCTGAAAATTAACTTTTCCTTCTTTTTGCTTTGGTGTTTAAGATAACTTTTTGTAATTCATCTTAATCTTTTCAGAAATGTGATTGAACATAATATTGTGAATCCACCTACAGCTTCTATTATCCTCAGTATTTCTAAAAAGCTGTATTTTTTACAAAAGTCTATTTCCTGGAACTGCATTTTAAATCAAGTCATGTGTGCCTCCCTGTTAACTTTTCATTTATACTGGCTTTGCAGTGGGTATGTAGAAGTAATTGTTAATGGTTTCACTGCTTTCATGCCTCTCCTTTTCAAGAACACAGCTAAAAACTCTTTGACTGTCCCTGTAGGATCCTATTTCATGACTGTGATTCATCCTTTCCCTCATTTTTTTTCATGTGGGGACCACATCTTATTTTCAGAATACATCTGTCATTCTTCTTTTTGAACATAGAACTGAAGAAATAGTTATTTGTCAGACAATGTGTTGAAATACATACATGCAGATGTGTCAGGTTTTTTTCTGCAAATAACCAGAAAATCCAATCAGGCCTTTGTTTAGCAAACAAACTTGGATTCTGTTTTGTCCTTTACAGCTTTCAGGTTCACACAAGCAGTAGCTTGTGTGTTGTCCCTCTTTTCTCCCTCACCTACCCCCCACAACATTTAAAAGTGAAAACTAATGGCAAAGAGCCATGTTTTAAATTGTATATGTGCCTAGAATCCTTTCTCCACCAAGTTGCTCTCCATGGTCTTTATCTGACCAGCTCTTCTCATCATTTCAGTTGTCCAGCCTTATTGTATGACCTGAAAAGACTGTACAGTTTTCAGAGCACAGACCTCTGACTTTTCTGTGCCTTGCATTTTTGTGTTCCTGCACTGGGGCTGTAGGGCTCCTTGCTGAGGGACAAGATGGAGATAGAGGAAGAAGACAGACATTTCTGGCACAGGAGCTGGCAGATAAGGTGGTGGAGACGAAATGGGTACAGTCTACTCCAGACTCTCTATTTTTTAGAGGCACAGAAGACCCCTCCTGATAATACATTATATCTAAATACAAGGAACTCAGTCCCAGATTTTTTCCTTCACTCTCCAGAATGCCTGTGGACATGTGCAAAGGCAGGTTGAAATAGTGTTGTTGTTTTGGTTTTTTTTTTATTTGCTCTATCCTGTTATGCAGTGACTCTGGATGAGAGGACACTGCACCAGAGACAGAGTGATTGGTGTTCCCTGGGTAGGAGCTCTGGGATTCTGCCAATTAAGACAATGCTTCAGTGATATAAAATGGAATATGAATTCTTAATTATAATTTCTCTTAGTTGTTTCTGCTTGCTTGCATCCAGCTTTTAATGGCTTTATAGGAAGTTTGTGCACACACTCCAAGGCAAAATGTGGACTTACGTTTTTCTCGTTTCTCTGATGTGTTTCAGGAATATTGCCAATGAATGGCTCTGTTGTGGGCTGTGTTGTTTTTACCTCTTGGGTTTGTGTTCCCTGAAGACCAAAGAAAGCTGTTCAAGCAGTGTATGAAGTATGTAAATGGCAGCCTGATGCAAATTAAAGCCAGTGAGTATTTATGATGTATTTTAGGAGACTTTCTTTCAGGTTGTTGCTTTTATAAGTCTAATTTGGGACTTGCATCTAAGAAAGAGCTAGGCCACCTTTTTTGTTCTACAAAGCCTGGTTTCTTGTATCACCTACTATTCCAGCTACTGAAGGATGCAGATGCTGAGTAGTAAACAGTGATTTGCCAGTAAACAGTGATTTGCCTGGCTGTGGCAGGTATCAGAAATTTCTACAGCTGCAGGTTAATCCAGCTGCACTTATAGGGGGCTTTTAGGGGGCTCATTAATTGTACCATTACACTGAGTGTGAATTTTCTTGTGCTGGGCTGGTACAGTCTACATAAATAATCCCAGGAAAACATGCTTTATTTCTTTACTATAATACTTAGCCTGTTGTGATGTTAAATCCAGCAGGAAACCCAGACATACATGCTCAATGAAGTTTTTTGAATAAATTTTCAGTGATACTATATTTCTAAGCTATAAAGGAGTAACAGGAAAAAAAAGAAATACAAATATTGAAAGATTTATTTATCCTGGAGCATGCTTGTGCCTGATACTTTGAACATATCACAGAGCAGCTGTCTCTACTTGTTTGTAGAACGGAGCAGGCTGCCCAGGGAAGTGGCTGAATCACTGCCCTTGGAAATGTTCAGAAGATGTATGGATGTGGCATTTGGGGATGTGGTTTAGTGGTGAACATGGTAGTGCTGGGTTAACAGCTGGGCTCAGTGACCTTGGAGGTCTTTTCCAACCTTGTGATTCTGTGAATCTCTGCTCACTCTTTGCCTGTCTCAGCGTGTGGAATGGATTGTGATGTCTCATTACTTTGCATGGCTGGTTTGAAAATGAAGCATTGAGTAGTTGGTTTTACCCCAAACTGGATTCTGCTATAAATCCTACCACTAAGCAGAGCTTTACCTTCCAAACAGTCACACACACAGACTTCAATGCAATATGGCCTGGCAAGCACAGTAAGGACAAGGGGTCTGGGAACACATTGGAAAGCTCATGGTTTACCTTAACTATTCTTAGCATCAAAGCAAATTGGTGTTTGAAATAGAATTGTCCAGGAGTGTTTTAATGTGATGTTTTCAAACTTACACAGAAATTTAAAATGAGATTTTTAAGTTATCTCCAAAAGTGTAATGAGCTATATGTTGGGTAAGTGATTTTTCTGTGGTTCAGGATGACTGTGAGGAAAATCTGGGGGGATTTGAATTTTCTTTGTGTGATAAAGAGTAATCAAGCAATTCCACTGGCAACAGTGATGTGGGACACTTCACTTGAAACTAATCTTAGGCTTATTGGTAACTAACTGGATCTTTTCAATCGAGTATGGGAGATTAGGCAAAATATCTTCTTTAAATTGCTTGCCTTTTTACATTTTCCAAACGATGCTCTTACTGCTGCCTCCAGCTAGTCAGCTTCCTGAGATGTGCACAGACTTTATGGAGGTCAAAGTAGTTTAAAAGGAAGAAATCATTATAACAAGAAAGTCTGAGTATATAATTTAAGTTGAATTGAAAACAGCATTCTGGAGTGCAGAAGTATTGGCCCTTCCCATCTGAAATGAGCAGCCTTGGGGTTGACTGGACATTTTGAGTTATCCATAGCAGCACTAATTCATTTGGAATGCACTGTTTTCACTGACAGAACATGGTCATAAAATATTCATCTGGTATTAATGTCCAGGGAACGGAGATTCTCATGTCCACACCCTCACCACTCCAAGTGAGGCATTTGTAGAGATACCAGCTGCTTAAAAATAGCTCAGCTGCTGACAATCTGCATCTTCCAATACTTTACCTATGAGAAATAAAAATGAGATTGTGTTCTGTTTGTGTGCTTGTCTACTCTGCAAGAAAGAAGTGTAAAACTCCTTTCTTCCTCTTTTCTGACCTTTTCTTTTACCAGTGAAACACAAGAAAGCCTCCTTTTTATGTTCCATGGACTGTTACAGACAGTGCGGCTGAAGAACTAACACTACATTTAAGGGATACAAAATGAATACTTAATGCTCTAAATGTTTCTCAGTTCTTGTAATTTGCACAAAAGAGCAGAGAGTAAAGAAAATTCTGAAATTGTAGGACTTATGGATCTTAGATGTACAAATATTAATTTGTTAGATTACTTTTTTGGAAGGCTTTATAATAGCTTGTAACATTTAATTTGATAATCGGACCCACCTAAATTTAGATGAAATTACTTTATTCATGTCTATGAATGGTATCTGTTCAAAAAAAGCCTTCTGTGTCTCTGCTGCCTGTACTCTTTCCTGCTTTTTTGTGTGCTCATCATAGGCAAATGTTAGAAAACGTGGATAGGTGAGGTGAAAATCTTGAGTTACAAGTTGACATCAGTAGTTACAGATCACTTCCAGTGATGTTTCTAGGCTTTCTTATTTGTCACTGAGCCTTTGAAGAGCCCACAATTAGTTACTGCATCAGCTCGTTGTTGCTTCCTTTTTTCTTATCATGTTCTGGCACTCAAAAGCAGCAACAACAAAAATCTCTAAAGTCAAATTAGACCATGTGTTTGAATTCAGCTCATAAAGCTCAGGTGGCAGTAACTAGTGACTGGGAAATACTGACCAATTCCACTGTGGGAACTAATGAAGTCTGTAAAATACATGAGGCCAGTTGTGACAAAAGCTCTTGCTTTCAGCTTTTTGTGACTTTTTATTATTTTACATAGAGAATCCTGGAAGCAGGAAATGGTTCTTTCAAAGATTCAGTGTAGAATGAACTTCCTTCAAATGAGATGGGCCCAGGGGCTTGGGGGTAGAGTATAGGAGATGTAAAGGAGGCAATTCTTCTGGAGTTCTGGTATTTTTAAAGCAAACAAACAAAAGCCCCAAGGAAGTAATGGGATTAAATCTCAAACTCTACATTGTTCTGTATTTGGTGAAGCAGCCAGAAGAGTGAGGCATTTTCCCAACAGAGCTTTGACATGCTCATTTATTTTATTGTCATGCTCTTAAACAGGTTTATTGCTGTATGGATATGAGACAGGACAGACTCCTCTGAGGAGTCCTTTGCAGGGGAAGGGACATGGGGGTTAGGAAAGGAAACACTTAAAGGAATCCCAAACAGCTCTTTCCCGTTTTCTCTCTGTCACTTCAACGTAATGAACAGGGATAAATAAAGTAATAAAGCTGTCTGCAACCACAGCTGTATGGTTCCTATTCCCATAGGCTCAGCAACATCAATCAAAAGTGAATTAGAGAGACATGTTTTACTTCTGTTGTATATCAAAGAGCTGCTCGGGCGTTACCAAATGTTAATTCATTTTAGCAGCTTGAAATGAGACAAAAATCTGCAAACAGTGTATCTGAAAACTCCTTGCTGTGTCCTAGATTTGTGTCCCGAGTGCTGCCTTTGCTTCTATGGAGTAACAAGGACACTGAATGTGGTTTCCATGCACAATGAATTACACTGTGTCCTCATTCACTGCCCTCCTGTTACTGTTATTTCTACTTACTTCTCATGCTTGGCTGGCTGCAGTCTGACATTTTCTACTCCTAAACCCCAAACTCAAGCTTTCCCTGGTGACATGGACAAACTCTTCTGGAGCAAACAAACCACAATACAGTTTTACATTGAGTGGCAGTGGGAAAAGCTACTATATTTCCAACTCTGTGATCCTAGAATATTGCAGTGTGGGTATATCTACATAATCGACAAAAAATATCTGGGTGTTTAACTCCTGGGAAAATGCAAGGTGGAGCAATAGGCAGTAGAAAAACACTGAAATAAGAAATTGCAAAAAGAGTTTGATTGCTAAACTGTAAGCTGATTTTTGGCCAGTTACTTTAACCCTGTGTTTTATTTAATCTTATCGTTTTCTCTGCTGGTTTAGACTGAAGTTCTTTGGACAGGAACAGTCCCCCTGCTATTGCCAAGTCCTGCCATACAGTGTCACCTCAGTCTAGAAACAAGTTCTTTCATTTTGTTCAAATGAAGAGTAGATTTAGAGGAGATGGAACAGCCTACAGATGACTGTACTACAATCTGGATTCAGAGCGCTATTAACCAAATATTAATAGGATTTTTCTCTTTTTAGAATGTATTTTTGGTTTGTTTTTCCACACAAAATGTATATATAGCAAGATGGAGTCTGAGCCTCAAGGAACACTTATTTCCAATGCAGAGGCTGTGAAATCCAAAATCTCCTCTTAGTTCATATACCTGATGTGTCTCTTCTGATACAATGTGGTCTACCTATTTATAGATGTACACATTATTATATGGATCTTTGCAGATACATATACATATATGTTTGTACTGATGCAGCCCCATTTGGGTATCAGATTTTTTACGACTAGTAATTTAAATCTGTAATGGTAGAACTTAGTTTTGTCTATAAACAGGAGAAGTCTCACAAATCCCACAGAGGTAAAATATTATTTGTGTCCATATAAAGCAGAAATAGTATATTGTGGGTCCAGGACAGAGTCCTTGGTTTATTTTGCATGTTTTACTCTATTAAAGTATTTTTTTTTTCTTTAAAGTGAGGTAAATGCTTTCTCTGAAATGATTATTGGGATAGGTGATTTTCCTCTCAATGACAAGCTTGGAGTTTGATTTTTGAGATATGAATGCTGGCTGATAATTGCATATGAGAAACAACAGCTTATCTGGCTTTATACGGTACTTTTTGTGTGGGACAAGGGTGTGAAGATTCTTCTTCCAAAGAGGGAATTCATTTTATTTAGCCATATCAGGAAGGCAATAAGAGACATTTATCTGTTTCTTTTTTCATTATACAGTGGTTTTATCTCAGAACCAAATGTTGCATTACCTATGCTCTCTGCAAATTATTAAATCTGTCATTTTTCTGTACATTCCTTAATTCTTCTGATTTAGCAAGGAAACAATTCTTTCTATGTACACTGAATTCTAGAAGGGAAGATTTTGTGATGAGAAAATGAAAAAGCTGGAATGACATTATAAGACTTTCATTGAATTTACATAAAAAATGAAACTGGTAGGAGATAAGAAACTACTTTACAGTATTTACTTTTTTTTTTTTAAAATAAAGTTATATCATCTATCCAAATGCTGATCAAGCAAATTTTGGGGGGTAAAAATATAAGAAATTTCTGAGTCCTTTAATATGTGTAAATTCAATATAAAGATAAAGATTTTTAGCCTAGTTTTACATGTTGCAATGCAAGAAAGCAAGAAAGTGTCAGTGGACAATCAAGTTTCCTGTTATCATTTTTAGCATCTCAAGGAAGATCTGTCACAGCCCAGACTAAAAGAAACCAGTGGAACAAGCTCTGTGCTAAACGTGGGGTAAAGTTTTTCAAAAAGCTGCTTTACAAAGGAGAAAGCTGATTAGATAGAGACTAGTGGAACTACACATTCATGTCATGAAATGATCACTGAGTTTTCTTTTCGTGGTTCTGTTCTGTTTTCTCTAACGAGAGCAGCACCCAGTGGCTGAAAAATATCCAGCCCTGGAAAAGGAGCAGGGTCTGGGTGTTTGGTGAGTAGGAGAGAGACTTTCTGATCATGCACAGCATAATTCCATAGCAGTGACTGCACAATTACTATGACTCAGTTAAATGCTACAGTAATTTACATAATATTTTCTGCTGAAGTACCTTAAATGCAATTTGATTGCAAACACCAAAATAAGTCTCATGGAATCTTCAGCTTAAAATCTCAGTGGGAACAGACCTGATGCAGCTGGGAAGCACTTTGAAGTCTGTGGAACTAAAAAATGAAAAAAAAGTTGCAGATGCTCAGCAGGATGCTGAACATAGTTTAAGATTTATAACTATTTTATGTAGAAAAAAGATATTTGATATTGAAATATTAAATATGATTTATACAACAGCTATGTTTCTAATTAGAAACCAGTATGCACTCCAAACCTGGAGTAATTTCCATCTCTCATTCAGTTACAGTGACGTTAAAATCCAGGGGTTTGTCTGTCTCTCTGGATATTATCCTTCTTTGCATTGAAGAGAAACATCTTGTGAGCTGTTGCACATAGTTTCTGCACTGGGATTCAGTCATTGTGTGTCTCCCATGAACTTGGGGTAAATTTAGATAGTTATACTGTGGGAAGAGCTAGAAATTGTAATTAGTATCCTATTCCTCTATTTTCTACTTTTATCTTAGGTGGCAGAGCTTTTACCCTGCTTAAGGCAGTAGAGAGCCCTGTAGATTTTAGTGTAACAACTTGTAAAAGCAAAAAGTAATGCCATTTCAGTCTGTTTGGAAGCTTCTAGCACTTCAGCAGGATACAGGGCTAAGAATAGACTTCCTTTATTTAAGAAAAAAAAAACCCAACTCAGAAAAATCATATTCTGGACTGTTAAAAACTGGCATTGACTATCACAATGGCAGCTGATGAGTTGTGAAAGTTTAGTTTCATTTAAATGTTAAAGCTGGAATGGAGGGATTTTCCTCCTAATCCTTTCCAGTTGTATATGTATGAACATAGGTATGAGCAATTTGGAAAATCTGGACACTTGTGAAAAATGAGAATCAAGAGAGGGTTTGGGGGCTGCATAAGATGCCTCTCTGAAATTAATTTGCTAAGGAAGGACTATTAATAAGGAGTAAAACGAGCATATCTGAATCTACATATCTATTTCCATCTTCAGCCCAGCTGATTTGTCAAAGTCTCTTTGACATTGGCTCTGTGGTTCTCAAGGTTTGCCCAGTTACAGTTTTGTGCAGTGTAAAGCATTAACTGCTTATTTACAGCTCTTTTGGAGGGAATTTGCATTTTGAATAGTGGAACGATAGCTCTTGATCTACACTTAATTAACACTGACATTGCTCACATTTATTCAAATGGAGCTAAACACAGAGATGTGTAATTTTTATGGCAATTATTCTGGTCAAGTGAGGTCAGTGAATGAAAGGATCTCTAACTCATAAAGGAATGGGTGTTTGTTTATTTGTAAAAGAAAAGGCTTCACACTGTTCCAGCTCCTTTGTATTTGTAATACAATATTGATTACAAACACAGAGCTCAAACAGTAGCTAACTTTTACACATCTGAGATCTTGGGGGAGTCAGGGATAAGGCACCAAACCTGCCTTAAAATTAATTGGAGCGGATTTTTTAATGGCTTGTGGCTAGCTGGCTTTGTATTACTGGGAGTATGGAATAGGTGAAGTTGTCCATTTTGAATATAAGCAGAGGAAAACAAAAGAACACTGTGAACAGTAGGAGAGGCTTGGATGTTCACAGTGGCTGTGCCAGTGTTCAGTTGTGAGACATTGCCTCAGATTTAGCTGTTGAGAATCTCTGCCCACAGGAATTGGTTGGAATCTGAAATGTGGAGAATGATCATCCATGGGAAAGCAAAGGACTCTGCATTCTGGATATTTGGGGATAGAATTAAATAAATCTAGTCTGTGCTATTTGTCAGATTCTAGACATACATAAACTAAGGCAGAGAACTGGTCTGACTGTTGTTACAAAAATTGGTAAAGAAATCCATCTCTGTGTGTGAGGAGGACTCAAGCCTATAAATGGCAAGTCCTGTCAGTAATACTTTATATATTATCTGTGTGCAGTCTGTATATATATATATATATATCTGTATATATATAATATATGTATATATTATCTGTATTCCATCTATATTCAGGCAGCAGGAGCATTTATGTTCGCATCTTTGGGGCTTTGATTTTCAATTGAGGAATGTTCATTTCGTTGAAGTTGGACTTCTCTTCCATATCTGCATTAAAACAATACTTTTGGCTTTTGAGATTTAGAAGGTACATTGGACGCTTAAAAATATTGCCTCCACAGCCTTATTGTAGTTTAGAGACAAAATTAGAAAATATTTAATCTTAAATAAAAAATAAAATAAAAGTCTCTATTCCTTGCACACCACCTGCTGCTCAGTATCCAGCATCACAGATTTGCTCTGAGGCTGGAAATGGGGCTGCTAAGTGAGAAAATGAGCCACTGGCTGTTTCCTGGAGCTGGCTGCACTGAGCAGTGTTTGCCAGCCAGCCCCATTGGGGGAAGCTGTGTTTTGGGCTGAAGTACTAAATGTCAGAAGATTTCAGCTTTTCAGTGGAAGAGGCCTCCCTGATCCTCTTTCAGCTGTCTGCTCAGGCTCAAAACTTGAAAAGGGTCTGAGTATCCCTGAGGGAGGATAAGCAAAAGTCAGGAGAAGAAATGTAATAATGGTTCTGTTTGCATGGAGTTTAAAGGCTGCACAGCTGCACAGAGGGAGAATAGTTGGAGGCTTTGCTGGTCTATGTGTGCCAGTTTGGTTGAACAAATGTCCTGCAAATAAATGAGAAACCCTAGAGAGCTTTTGCTAAACCTGGTCCTCCTGTGAACTCTCTTGGTAGCTGCTCAGAGTATGACTATCACTGTCTGTGCAGCTGATGGGGCTTGGCTGGTAATCTGTGGATTCCTTCTGTAAAGGAAACAGGGCAAATATTGGCATCTGGAAGCAATAATTGAATTTTGAGCTATCAGCAGTGAATTTCACTTTGATTAAATAATTTCTGTATTTAAGCAGCTTGCGCAGTATAATTTTGATCCTACATAATTAACACAGTATAAGAAAAATACTATATATGAGTTATGACCTGTAATGCAACACTTCACACTTCTTAGTGTCATTAACCTGTGGAATTATATGCCACATCGATTCGGAATTTGATTTGAAGTTTCAGATAATTATAGTGATCAAATTACTTACTCAACTACATTAATTTCAATTAGTTCTGAATTTTGAGGCAGTGCTCCTGCCATGCAGGGTAGCTGCTGTGCCCATCCATTTTCAGTAGCTGCTTATAGGTTTCCTGGCAGTTTTAACATCTGGAGGGTGGTTAAAAAACTAAAAAGTGATGCTTTTCTTATGTTCTTTATACTGACTGTGCTCCACTGTGCATTTGTCACATTTTACAGTTGTGTCAGTTATCTCTGGCTGTGCTGTAGCACACACACAAAGTGAGAGAAGGGAGGCACATTCTAGTTGTAGCACATTGGCACTAGTGAGAGCATTCGTTTAGTATTGCTGTGATAGCCTTCATGATAATCATATACCATAATTCATTTTAGTACTTTTATCAGGAAACAGACTGAAATCTCAGAGTACATTCTGTGTCTTTCATAAAAGTTGTTTCAAGGGCTTACCAGATCTGATCATCTCTACAGCTGCGGGAAGTATCTTATTTGTAGCTGAAAGACAAAGAGATAACCTTTAAAAAGGCAAAATGCAAGGTAATAAAGTCAGATTACTACCAATTATTTTTAAATAACCATAACCATAACCATGCACTTTACTTCAATAATACAATATTTTCGTTAACATTTTCCTACTTTTCTGCACCCAAATACAGAACCTACTAGGGGATAAAAGGACCTTATCTCCCAGTGTCTAAATATTAACATTTTAGGAACCATAAGAACTCTAAAGAAAGACCTACATTTTTATATGTATACTAGCAGAATCCTAGAACTATTTTCTCTGTATTTCATTTGCTAATCTTTAAATGTATTTTCTACTTGACTTAGCCAGTCTTTGGGATAGTTCAGAGACTCAGTGTTTTGGGGTGTCAGGAATATGTCTCAGAAATAGTGAGGAAAAGTCTGTTATGTAATGCATGCACAGTGCCTTTGACATTACTATCACTTTTTAACAGAATTTGAAGTGTCTGTGTAAACTGGAGTCTTGCTGCCATAATTACAGGTAGGTCTTAGCAAGGCATAATTCATTATCTCTTCAAGTGAGGTAGATTTTTCTTGTTTGTTTCAGTTCCTATTTTCACACACACCTGTAGAAAACAACTCAGCTATAATTTTAGGAGAAAAAAATCTGATAAAATTATTGGAAAATCACTTTTTCTTCATTTTAACTGTAATAGCTCTGCTGAGGAAAGAAAAGTGACTAATCTAAGTAAAATGGTGCTTAAGAATGAAGCAATACAAAAGCTCATCAACAACAGAATTTAACAATAGAGCCCAGGGCAATTTCCAGGCTATTAGAACTGCCTGTGGAGACTGCCAAGCTGCAGTAGCTAGAAAGATATTTTTCAGTTTGATGTGAAATCTTGTGTTTTCCTGGCCTCCCTTCTTGCTTTAAAGACATACCGTGTAGTTATTAAAAGGCAATAAGCAGTACATTTAGTGTGAATTTTAAAACTAAATACAAGTAGTAGGAACACTAACAATCAAATAGTAAATGCTACTGAAGTGAGTTTATTTCTCTAAGTTCATTTTTACTAGATATTTAAATTTTAAACAAATAGAATTAAGACTGAGTTGAAAAAGGCTAAGATGGGAAAAAAATACTTATTGCATGTTAGGGTCTTATTAGGATTTGAAATTTTTGCAGACTGAAACACAAATCCCCAAACACAAGAACAAAAATCCCCCAAAACTGAACATCCCCCTGCAAACTGAGGCACTAACCTGAGACTGCACAATGATGCTAAGACAATAGTAACACACTTCTACTTATAATGAAGAAAGCCATTCTAATTCCTTTTATGAAGTGATCAAACTGAGATTCATTTTTTCTCATGCATTCTAAAAAAACTGAGTTATGTTTATACATCCTAAATAGGATGTATAATCCTATACAGCCAGAGTTTTTTGGGATTTTTGTTGATTTTTTTACCAGCACTCAAGGAAAGTAATCAGATTTGGGACATACTGTACTAAAGAGGATTCAGATACAGGTACAGAAAGAAAATACAGCCTATGCTTTGCCTTTAGTGAAATAGTTCCAAGCTCATTTTAAGAAGATATTACGAGCAAGTTTGATATGTTATAGAAGGGCATTAATTTGACATGAAATCCATATTCAGTAATAGTGGCACACAGATTAGCTACATGCATAACTGTGTTGAGCAACAAACATCCTTTTCTAAGGTACAGAAGGATGTCCTGTGTTTCCAGTGGAATGTGTATCACTTTGAGAAGACTTTTCTTGGGACATACTTGGGTTTTTTTCTCTATTTATTGAATATAAAGGACAAACATATAATATGGTAATATTACCTGTTGTTTACTAAGTCCAGCAGATTGATGTGTAAAATTACTTCAGTAAACTCAGTGAAAGAAATTCTCTGCAAGCATGGAAATTGAAGCTAAATTCTGCTCAAATGTAGAAAAGAGAATTATGCATGTAGTTTTATATGTATGTCTCTGTCTACAGATTAGACAAAAGATTAGTCAAGGAACCCTGGAGATGATAAGCTTGAGGAGAGAATGATCCTGTCTTGCTGAAATTGTGTGTTTCTGAGAATCAAACCTCTGTGTGGTGTGAGCCATCCCATTTACAATTTCTGTCTGACAATGAGAGTCTGGGTACTCCTTCGGATTTTGCTGATGAGAAGGATACCCATGCACCTCGGCTCTGCACAGAGTACCCTGACTGTATTGGTATCTCCCTGTTTGGAATCCTGCTAGACCAGCCTGTTTTCATTGGCCTGATGGATCACTGGTACCAATGAACTGCAGGGAATTCTCTACTCGGGTGCATGCTGGGTCTGGTCAAACCTTGAGAGAGTTTTCGTGAGGATACATGTTAGCAGCACCTGAACCCTCTAAAGATCACTGAACCTTATCTCTTTGAAACTTTTCTAAAGCTTGCTTAAAACTGAAAGGTAAAAATATACACTATTTAAAGATTGGCAAAGTGAGACTGGATCTCATGGTGCTAAATTCTATTGAAGGTCTGTAGTGGAAATCGGTAGCATTCGTGTTACTGCTTGATTTCTAAATATAAAAAGCTCTAGGATTGTTGCAGATTGTGTAGCATGGTAACACTGATGGAAAAACTGTTTTATCACTCTGTTGAATGGGGTTATCAGCCTAGAGTATCCACAATCAGCAGAATTTAAAGGCAGCATTGCCTATTTAAATTAGGGCAAAAATGAAATACAGACTGTTCAACTGTATTTGTCTTACTGATTGATAGAGTTGTCTTTTTTCATAGGCATGAATTACAGTGAGACCTTGCACAGAGGAGTCTGTATGAGACAGCAGTGGAGATCTGCTGGTTTTCATTCTTGTTAGTTCTTTGATAGTTCTCAGAAAAAAACTGAAACAGTAGAAATGCAATGTACTGTATGTGCCAGTAAAACCCCTGGCTGTAAACCACAGCTGATAATTTGTTAATGACACTGTCTCATGCAGGTGATCTGAACTGAAATGTTGCAATGTGTGCACAGTGACAGCTCTCTGCTCATTTGTGCTGTATAATTTTGCCTGAATGTCCCAAGAATGCAGAATTCTAGGTATTCTTCTGGCCTCTGCTTTGATTTTCCTTATCAGCTGAGTTCTGCTTTCAATTTAGAGAAAAGTTAGGTTTTAAAATACCCTGCACCCTCAGAAACCTACAAGAAGGAAGAAGGTAGTCCCCTGTATTTCCTGAGCAGAGTGACAATTTTATGTAGGTTTGGCATGTAGAGAGTCAGGACAGCCTTAACTTGCAGTTTTAACACATCTATCTTAGGATGCCTTCAAAAACCTGTTTGAGGGAGCAGCTACCAGCACTTCAATTGATTCCCTTCAGGTTATCTCAGGTCAGATGAAAACTGTCTGCACTTGCTACTTCTGTCTCCTTTGTCCCCACATCATCCCTGAAGCTTTTAGCATAGAAGAATGTTACTAATACCTTTTTTGTATTCATAATCTCCTGTCATGTTTCAGTACTCGTAATACACTAATAACAAAATAATTGAAGATCTTTTCCCTTGCAAAACCCCTCTCTTCCATTATTCTGTGTCCTTTCATTAGTGCTGTTTTGGGAACATTGAAGTGTGGCAAAACATACAAGAAAAAGAGTGAAAATGCTTTAATAGGTATTGTCAGAAAAGGACAGACACTTGAAGAATAGCAGCACACCTAATCAAGAATACACTCTTCAAAAGAGGACACCTATGTTCTCTGGAGTGATGATTGAATGGGAGAAAGGATCTTTGAATTTTCTAAATTCTTGCATTGCTGGGTGCTCTCTACCATATGCTACAGCAGTGAATTTCCAGCCACTTCAATCTGCCATCCCTTCTAACCTGACCTGTTTCTGGATCTTTGTGGATGGCTGCAGGACTCTGGGTGAGCAGGCAGCAGTGCTGGACACTAACCTTTGTGATCACACTCTTCACACATGAAGAGACTTGACTACATCAGAAAAAATGGTTTAACCAGAGCCCTTTGTACAAAAAGCAGAGAATAATTGACAGCTTGCCATGCTGAATGTGCTCACTATATAAGATACTTGGTTCTCCTGTTCTCAGCTTCTGATAAGCCTTTACAAAAGAATTGAAGATTAAGGCTAAAAATCAAAAGCATGCACTGTAAATTTCTGTAGGTCAAACAAAAAGGACAATTCAAACTACTAAAAATATCTTGAAGAAATAGTACATTGACTTACTTAAGCAGTATTAAAAGAAACCCAAACTGGTATCTGTGATAGCAACTGCAATTAGCAGAAAAAGAAAAACAAGAGCTATTTTGGCTAGAATAAAGAAGACTTCAAACTGCTGCAAAAAAATCTCAGTGTGAGATGGAAGGCTCACATCTAATTCATGTGTATTATTAGCAGAAATGGTTCATTAGGCTGCCAGTGGGAATTGTATCAGAGAAACTTGCTGGATTCTGTAAAATCTGTGGATAGCAGGAAAGAACAGAATCAGATGGTAGAGTTTGAAAAATTATAGGAGAAGCAAACAATTTTATTACAGCTTTTACAATATGAGCATTTATAAAACACCCTAAGTAATGCTTTTGAAAGGAAAATAAATTTCTTCAAGTCTGAAAGTCTTCCTGTTGTTTTCATAAGGAAAAATAAAGAAAAGCGTAAGAGTCAGGATATCAAGGATTTGATGATTTCACAGCAAAATCTACTACTCCACTTAGCTCTATGTCTCGTACACAAGTAGCAGCAACATAAGGGAAAGCAGATTAGAGAGGCTGTTACAAACTGAGGTTACACAGAGTGATGGCTTCACTGAGACACCCTGTTAGAGACTTTTAGACATTTTATGAAGATTAACTGAATAAGAGCTTTTATGTGGTACTTTTTGTATTGTAATAGCAAACCTGATGTAAAAGGCTGTAATTCATATAATCTGCTTCAGGTATCCATAATGTAGATGTCTGCAGCTGCCAGTCTTGTTGCTGTATCTCTTCCTTCCTTTCCTTTAGTTTCACATGTCCCCTATGCATTTGTCAAGTTGTAAAGAATCACAGAGTAGTTCAAGGTTGGAAGGGACATATAAAGCTCATCCAATCCAACTCCTCTGGAATGAGTAGGGACATCTTCCACTAGATCAGATTGCTCAGAGCTCCACCCAACCTGACCTTGAATGTTTTAAGGGATAGGACATCTACCACCTCTCTGGGCAACCTGTGCCAGTGTTTTTCAACTCTCATCATAAAAAACCTCTTGCTTACATTTAGTCTGAATTTACTCTCCTTTAGTTTAATACCTTTGCCCCTTGTCCTATTGCTATAGGCACTGCTAAAATGTCTGTCTCCATCTTTCCTACAGGCCCCCTTCAAGCCCTGCAAGACTATAATAAAGTCTCCCTGGAGCCTTCTCTTCTCCAGGCCCCAATTTTCTCAACTCTTCCCTATAGGAGAGGTGTTCCATCCCTCTGAACTGTTTTTGACCCTTCTGGACCAATTCCAACAGGCCCATGACTTCCTTGTGCTGAGGAGCCAGGAGCTGGATGCAGCGCTCCAGGTGGTTTACAGGAGCTGCAATACAAAATGCTTTGTAGAACACGATGTGGTTGTTTTTGTGCTAATGTCAGCCAATACTAAGCATGCTTTAGCACAATAACCACATAAAAGTGCCTTTGTGTTAGTTATTTCACAGGAACTTTTTGTCAAATGTACTTATTCATACATAGAGTCCTTGCTTTTGCTAAATGCTGCTGTATGGTAAGCAGTCCTTCCATTTTGTAGCACTTATTGACTGACTAACAAATTATAATAAATTATATGTACTTACTTGGAATGATGAGTAGGTCTGCATACAGAACTGCATTGATATTCCATTTTCCCCCTTCTCATCCTTGACAAAACGTCACTAGGAAGAAATGCAAAAGCCAAATTTTGTTCCATGGAAAAGTAGATATGGATCTATTTTCCCTTCTGCTTCCCCCTTTTCTATTTTTCTGAATTGAACTGGCAGGGCAGAATTTTCATAGATTAAAAAGTGATTTGTCATCCTGAAATGAACCTTCAAGTTATAAAGAAAATCGCTATGGGATGATGTAACAGAGATCTGAATAGATGAGAACTAAACAAAATGGGTAGGAATTAGATGGTTGGTGATAACTGGGGTGCCCAAAACCTTTCTGAGCCAAAGGTGATGGGTTCTTTATAGCATAGGCAGTAAATCTCTAGAATTTACTGTCTATGCTCTACGTAGTTCCAAAGGCAGACTGGAGAAGTTCAAGGGGAAGAAATCTATAGATTTCATAGATTACTAAATATCAGAAACTACAATTAGTTAAGAAATTGCTTAATATGGCCTTCAAATAGCTAAACTCACCACCATAAGCTGTGTCATTGATGGAATGCTAGAAAATTTTTGATCTCATTAAGACCTGTGAGGGGTTTTTTGCCATGGGAGGTGATGAAGTGAAAGTGTGCTTCTGCCTGTTTATTGAAACTGTAGGAATATCAGGTTCCAGGATCGTGTTGGGGCAAAACAGGAATCAGGTCAAGCTAGTATACAAAGTTCAAAGAAATGAGTTGTCAGTGAAGACAGACAGCTTAAGCTTTTGTTTAAACTGTTTTAGAATGATCAGTGGGCAGAACACACAGAGGTGATATAATTGGTAAATATTAGCTCTCGTTTGGAGTCCTTATTTTACCTTGATGATCCAAGACAATTAGTTATCTTGCCAAAAAAAACCCCAAAAACCAAACAAAAAACCACACACAGAAAGGGAAATGTTCTTTTTATTTAATGATTTACTTTTCAAAACAGTTTGGCACTTGGACATTTATACATCAGCTAATTTTTTTTTAGGGACAATTCTTCTGCTTTCTGAAAGGCACTTGCTCATTGCAAACAAACAAAGGCCATGAAAAATACTCAAAATCAAAAGAAACAAATGTGAAGCCATGTAGATTGGTTTTGAGATGAGACTGATAGAACTCATAAGCTCAGTTCCTTTCAACAGGTAATAAACATGAAGTTAAAATCAGTTTTTAATGTTAATATTATCTCATTACCGATCTTCGTAGTGGATTTTTCACAAAAATCTCTCTCCCCTTGAAAACCCAAATGCTTTGTATTTACTTGCTACTCCCTGTCTTCTACCTGCACTACAGCATTCTTCAGATGTATTGTTTGTTTACTGTTCTATTTCTAAATGAAAGTGGTATCTCTCTGATACTTATTTGCATACATTTTTTGAAGAACTGTTACTATTTTGTGAAAATACATATGCATGTTTTATACCTCAGCATTCATAAGTGAAAGAAAAAGACCCCTATTTACCCCCTGTAGTTGAAGCATTGCCAACAGTATTATTTTAATTTATTTTTATTTTTTATCTAAGGGCAAATTTTATGCCTTGTTCCAAAATAATCTTTCCAATATGTGCATTAACTGCTGGTAGGGGATCATCCAACAAATAAATATCTCTATTGGCATAAACAACAAGCACAAAGATGATTCCTTGTTTTTGATCACCAGACCTCTTTTATCTATCCAAGGGGAAGAGCAAACTACACAAATGAGAAGATAGATACCTGGACAAAACACTGTGTTACAGCATAATTACAACTGATCCATGATTATAAGGCTGCGTTCATCGTCAGACAAGGATTTACTTACCTGATATAGTTCTAGCATCCCATGGAGCATAACCATTAAATCTCACACAAATTTTGTGAAGCTTTCTTCTGTGCTTTTATTTCTTGTTTTTGTTGTTAGTATTGCAGTTGCTGATTTTCATGTTTCACATCTTCATAAAAGAGCATTGGCACCTGTCTCCTGATCTTTGCTGATTTTGCTAATATTATAAGAAATTATTCCCTCACAGAGCTAGGCATAACATCACAGACATAATCCTGAAACTTAGGGAAATTTCCAGCAAATTTTGACTTCAATTTTATGTAATTTGCTACTTCAGCTGTTCCATCTTCAGTCCAAGAGTCACTAAAATTACAATTTTTAAGAGAAAAAGACATATCAGTGCAGGGAATTCTGAAAAAAAAAAAGGATTGTGGCTGTTTAAAGCTGCTAAAGGGAAGGAAAACATAAAAGGCAGCATTCAATCTTGTGGGCCTTAGCAACTTGCATTCAAAATTACTTCAAAGCATTCTATAAAATGGAACTCAGGCAAAGTGAGCAATATTTACTAGATACTTATAATATTTTTATAATATTTATTATTTTAATTATATTTATTATATTTTAGACTATTGAATATTTTATAATATTTACTAATATTTACTAAAATTCTGCATATTGGTCTTTATCTGTTTCAGATGAATCACATGAGAGTTCTTTTAGTTTTCAGAATGGTTAAGCCAATCAGTTCTTTTCAGAGATGATCAGCAGGTAGTAAAAGGGGCAGATGGAAAATGGGTAGAAAGGTCCTTTATGATTTCAGCTGCCCCCCAGATTTAACAATTTTTTTGGGTTATAGCACACCATTTGATCCCAAATCTTTCTGAAAACTGTAATCCCATCTTTCCCAAACCTGAAATCAAAGTTGCAGTTATCAACTGCTTAGCCAGTACGTACACTTGGAGAAATTAACACATGAGCTTCAATGTGAGTCGAGAGGGATATAAATATATAAAATTTCTGTTTAAATGTATCCTTCTGACAACTACTTCTCCAGCCAAGGAAAAGACCTTTCTCAGCACAGGTCAGGTCAGCGAATAACTGATCTATTATAAACTGGCATAGACAGGTCTCCTCTTGTACAGTTTGGAAGTAGGTCATTCTCATTCCAAGTTTTTTGCAAGAGAAGGATGAAATCTTAAGGGGAACAAAGTAGCTGTGTACCAGGGTGCTCTGATTGTATCACATTCATGACTGATCACATTAGCATTTGCTCTGATTATTAGGAGCAACTATATAATTTGAAATGCATGCCTCTGGAGTAGCTGGATTAGTTTAATCAGTCATAGCATAATTTTTCATTTGCATTTTGAATCCCTTAATGCAGATGAGAGATTAGTCACTTAGAAAAAATATGCCTAATTTCAAAACATTTCAGAATGTTTGCTCTTAAATGCATGATCAGAGAAAAGCAGGCAAAATTCTGTACTTAATTCACCATTTGGAATCTGACTGTACCATTCAGTAACAGATGCTTAGCAGCTATAATATAATTGAGTTTCATTCACTTCAGTCTACCCCAGCTGAGACACTGGCCCTTGTTAATGGACTATAAATGACTCTCAGGCAGTCACTACACTGAAATGGCAGAAGGGAATACAATCATTCTCCTGAGCCTGTTAACGAGAGTTTCCTTTATGAAGATGCTCAGTGAACCTCTCTCTATTTCATTGTTTCACCAGCTTGATTGCTCAATCTGACAGGATGTGGTGTAACTTTATTAGCAGTAGAAGAAAAATATTAAAAGATGGTAAAACACAGAGCTGTTTATAAGTAGTGGTACCTCCAAAAGGAGGACATACTGCACAGTTTATTTGAGGTTATTAGAGGCAAATCCACCAGTATAAGGAAAGTATATCCCAAAGATGTTTGTGCTTAGGCGAGCACATGGATACAACCAAGGGCGTGTTGGATCCTTAGGCCTCCAACCATGGCAGGATTCTGACAGGCTACAAACCATCACGTCTGAAACAGACTTGAGTGCAACTGAACACGTGCTGCTCTGCAGAATTTTTAAGAAACATAACTGTGTGAAAGAAATCCTGAGACACAAAGTAGGTGGCTATATTTGAAGACTTCTTCTTAGGGTTAATTTTATTAATACATTTTCTACAATAAGACTGCTCCTACAATACAATTTTTGGTTCCCTTCACTTAAAAAATTATAAGCTATTTCAAATCCAGTCTTTCTCTTTTATTTTTTCTCCCCTTTTCTTAAATGGCAGTATAACTGGATGCATTTTAGTATGAATTGTAATACTTCAGTTGTAGCTCTGCGAGGAAGAATTTCCATACCTAACTCCAGGCTGTACATAGTCAACATAATTGTATCTGAAAGTAAGACTTCAGTATTTCTTATTTTTCACCAGCTGAGTAAAATTTAGTGCATTTTAATTGTAGTATGTGTGCTCTGAACCATACAGCTTCAGGACTAAGATTCAGTCCTTCATCTTGCTTTTATGTGTTCTTTGTAAAATTGCAGCTGTTTCCTACTGTGAGACCTATGGTATTCTCTTTAGTTCTAAAATTACAGATTGTATGAGAAGAAATAAATTGTTACACTTGCTAGCTTACATTTTGGACAAGAAGTACTCTTTGAAATTTTGAGCACTTACAAACCAACAAGTTATTGACTTAAGCTTTTACTTAGTATATACAATGTACAGGATTTTTTTCAGGTAATAGGCCAGTTTGCCCTAACAGTGGGGTTACAGATTTATCAGGTGGATTATTTGCCTTTTTCATCCCATTTTAACAGACACTGTTACCCGTGCTAGTTATCTTAAGCCAACATGGGGATGGTAGCCAGTTCTATATTTCCCATAGGACTGTGTTTCTCCTTATCTATCTTTCTATCAGCATTTCAAGATTGATGCGTATTAGGGAAATTGGAGTGACTTTAAAAAACTGCCTGAAAAGTTACTTGGAGAATAAGGGAATAATTTATGAGAAAAGATTGAGTTAAATATGTGTGACTTAAAGAAACATCTGAGCTTTTCATAAAAGTCTACATATTTTTAACAGCAAAGGGGTTGAGAGTAGAATTATTAAGGGACTAGTCACTTGACTAGAATAAGGAAAAGAAGCAGGTTTGGGGTTTTTGCAAGTACCTGAAAATCAGAGAGAAAATAATGGTACAAATAATAAAGTCTTTGGCCAGCACATGGGACCTTCAGCATGCTCCAAGATCAGTTACAAAATTCAAAGTCTCTGAAGAAACATGTGATTTTGAGACTGTTTATAATTTCATTGTCTATCATGGTTGTTAAGACAGAGTCTGGATTTTAAAATTGTTGGAACTATGAATATAATGAGTTTAGGTGCTTGGAACACTTGAACTGGATGTGAATCAAGTACCATATAACAGGGAAAAGCATGCACTGAGAAAACATTAGCAAAACTGAGATTGGTGGTTTGACTTGGTTTTCTTTTTAGGTTTTGTTTGGTTTCATTTTGTTACAAAACTAACAGATTTTAAAAAGCCCCCAGTGATTTAGGAAAACTAAATTCGGAGGAATAGGACTGTGAAAAGAAATATGAATCTCCAGATCTGTTACAGAGGCCTTCTGTTCCACTGGGGTGGAGCAAAAAAATACTTCTCTCTTGAGATTATTTCTAATGATTTGTTCTCTTTGTCTTTTATTAGGAGATCTCAGAAGATGAATATATAAAGATCCTTTTTATAAAATGTTTCAGAAACTACATTAATTCATCTTGTTTCTGTGAACTGACATTGGAAAAAAACCCCACAATTACAGTTGTGTTCACTATTCGAATCACAATTTTTTGCGCCTTAGGTGGTTGTTTCAAAAGCTGTTTCCCAATAGTACATTGTAATCAATTTAATGCATGTTAAAATCTCATTCTTTATTTGGGTACACTTATCAGTTAATGAAATTGCTGCTCATTGAAATTCAGTTGTGAATTTAGCCATCTTCATCTGCAATCAAGCTGCAAAAGTCTTGTTAAAATATTTCCTTTATCCTAAAATATCTGAGAAAAAATTAACCTAGAAAAAGATAATTGGACATGAGTGTTACAAAGTAGAAATATTACAAACCTCGTGCCACACTTTTAAAAGTGATATTTGTGATATCTCCTTTTATGCTTATTTTTCCAAACATATATGCTCCCAATTTGATCACTGAATATTTGTTTGTTCCTGTGACTTCTATTACATTTTATTTTTTCTTTCGGTACACTGTTGCTCACTAAGAAATAGTTGTTTCCCTTTTTATAATCATTGCTCTATGCAAGTGAAGGAACATGGGGAAAAAAAGCTTTAAAAATAAAGAAGATTTGTTTAATGACTAATACATGCTAACAACTTCTTGATTAGGAATATAAATGACTTTTTAAACATTTATAAAATATATTACACATTCCTAAGATATATAGATATAGATATAGATATATATAAACCTACAGAGGTAGAACTACTGAAATATGAAGGGATTCTTTGCACAAAAAGTTCTGCTGTATGTTCTAGAATTTCCTTGGCATTTTATCCTACATCTTAGGAGTTGTTAGAGCTGTTAGAGTAATAGGGCACTAAAAGGTGCCTCCAAGACTCTCGGGGTACATGGATGGCTGACTTTGTGTGCTCTGTGCCCTGCCTGGTGCAGAGCCAGGGACAACGGCCATGGCCAGGCTGTGCCGTTGGGCTCCACGGCCAGGCTGTGCCGTTGGGCTCCATGGCCAGTGACATCACGGAGACCAAGCCATGGAACACTGTCACCAGGAGCTGCAGGAACACTGGCCGGTACCGTTGACACTCACTGCGTCTCGAGGCGGCGGTGAGTGCGGCAGGCGGGAGGAAGGCTCTGCTGGACAAGGGCTTGGCCAGCAGGACTGGCTGCCATGGGGGGTGGGGTGAGGGTGCAGGGGCCACCTTGGGCACAGCAGGTGACACCCTGGGGCTGCAGGGATGGGGCCTCATTCCTGCAGTGCTCACTGAACTTCCCCTCGAGCTCTCTCTCCCACCCATGCCCAGGGCCCTGCGTGTCCTGCCCCACCATCCCAGGAGCCATCTCCTTCCCAGCCCTGCTGAGCCCCTTCTGTCTCTCCTCCTTCAGACCATGGGTGGAACCTTCACCCAAATCCTGTTGGTCCTGAGCGTCTTCCACTTGGTGCGGCAGGCAAATGACCAGAGCGCGAAGGTCACTGAGGAGCTCACGCGCCAGCATGAGGAGCAGATCAGGCAGGAGATGGCCCTGCTGCTGGAGATGGAGCAGAGCATCCAGGAGGAGCCCGAAATCACCCAGGGGAGCCTGTTGCTCTTGGCCTGCCAGCACTGGTGGTTCTGGGTCTCTGCAGAGATGGTTCTCCTGCTCTTTGGCTTATACTGGCTGCCCAGGCAGGGCAGCTCCGGCGACGACAGCAATGGCTCAGTCTGTGGAGAAACTCCAGCAGTGCCCAGAAGGAAGAGGAGGAGGAGGAGGAGGAGGAAGAGGATGCATGCCATAGCAGATGACAGTGACGAGCTGAATCAAGTCAGATCTCCAGATCTGTGTTTTGAGTGGGAGGACATGCTGAATTCAGAGGACGAATGGATGAAAGGGATGACCAATGCATCTGCTAAGGCCTTCCCACAAGAAACTTTTGAACAGAGCTGCATCCAGGGAATACACAGTGACGAGCTGGATCAAGTCAGATCTCCAGATCTGTGTTTTGAGTGGGAGGACATGCCGAATTCAGAGGACGAAGGGATGAAAGTGATGACCAATGCATCTGTTAAGCCCTTCCCACAACTGAACAGCATTGCATCCAGGGAATACACTAGTATTCATTCTGAGGCTGTATGTTTTCACCATCCCAAAACTAGATTGTATTTTAGATGCATAGAGATTTTGCATTTTAAGTATAGAATATATGAATATTAATGAAATTGTTCATAAATAGGAAGTAGTGCTGTTAAAGCAGCAAATGTAATGCTAACTAAATACGCACAGGGTTGAATCTAGTGAGTAGAGTAGTATTCATTGTTAGACTATATATTTTACCTTTCCAAAACCAGATTGTATTTTAAATGTTTAGGAAGTTTTCATTTTATGTATAGACTATAGGAATATTGGCAAAATTGTTCATAAATAGGATGTAGAGCTATTAAAGTAGCAAATGTAATGCTAACTAAATGTGCACAGGGCTGCAGCCAGAGAATAGAGTAGTATTCATTGTTAGACTGTATATTTTACCTTTCTAAATCCAGATTGTATTTTAGATGTTTAAGAAGTTTTCATTTTAAGTATAGAATATAAGAATGTTAGTAAAATTGTTCATAAACGAAATTTATAACTTAGAGCTATTAAAATAGCAAATGTAATGCTAATTAAATGTGCTATGATATCCACTAAAAGTATTGTTCTTTGTAATGTTCATACTACTTTACTCAATTAAACCTTTGTTTTGGTTCAATGTTTGCAAGCTGTACTTTTTAAAGATGTTAGAATCCGTAAATAAATAAATTTCCCTTGTTTCAAAAATGAAATACTTGATGGAATTTTTTCCAATACCCAGATGGTGTAGGACATTTTTGTAGGAAACGAATTAAGAAATAAAATTAATTTCTTGCACTGTCAACCAGTTTATTTGCAGACGTCTTTAGAAGTAACATACAGAGCACATTTTCACAGAGACAAATCTTATGAAATGAGATGCTCTTTAGGGCCCCGAGGCTGCGCTCTCCCACCTTTCCCGTGTAGCAGCAGAGCTGTGGCAGCGTGAGGCACACACTTGTCTTGCTCCTCCCTGAGAGGGGCTTGCCTTGGACATGTTTTAAATCGCAACAGCAGCAACCCGACGAGCTGCATTTCCCAAGCCAAGGTGTTTCAGGGTGAATTTCACAAGGCCTGTCCTGTTGGCAGTACGGGGCCATAGCTGGTTGGGGCATTTTCGGTGCTTGCGGAGACCGTTTCTTCTCCGGCACCCCCAGGGCTCGGGAACGGCCCCATCGACAACGACGGAGCCCGCGCGTGGCAGCAGAGGGCAGCGAGCGGCAGCACTGACCCCACACAGACACCGCCATGGCACCAGGGGAATGCGGGAAGGCTCACACCGAGGGGCCGCAGCTCCCAGGCAGTGCCAGAGATTCCCACCTGCTGCCAGAGCTGCTCCACAAGTTTCTGCCTCCCGGTTTTGTGTTCCGAGGGAAGGTTGAGCCCAATGGGCTTTGTCCGCCATTCTCCCTCAGTCTCCCCACACGCGGGCGCCATCTTGGGAAGGAGTTTGTCGCCGTTTTTGTTCCTCTTTGATCCGGCGGAGTCCGGCAGGTTTAGCAACTTTGTAGCTACTGATTATCAGGGGCTTTTTGCCTGTTGCTGTTCAGTTTTCATTTCTTTTTAGTTAACTGTTATTTTTCACGTATATCTGCTCACATTCGTCTCTCCTTATTGGTGAAAAAAGAGTGGATAAAACTAAAAGGGGAGCTAACGTGTTTTGGAGTGTCCAGCTCTTAAATTAAACCAAGACAATAGATGAAATAATTTGGTTTTTTTCCCAAGTCCTGGAGTGAAGTTACGGAGTGCTAATATTGAAATGAATGTCTGCTTCTAGCACTAGAAACAGCTGTGGACTTGATATTATAAAATTCTGTCTATCTGACCCCAGGGGGCAATAAACATGAATTTAAGGTTATAAATAAATATCACAGTATTCCTAAGTACTCATGCCAATCATGAGCGGGACTTTTGGATCAGATTCAGGTTGCACAACGAAACATTTGCAGCTTCTGCTGGATTTTGGACCATATGCTGATTTGGCTGGCGAGACATGCAAATTGATGAATTTGGAGAGGAATTTTTCATAGCCTTTTTTCATTATGGGTAGAGACTAGATGTTCTTGTGTAATGTTTAAGGAGGATTGAAACAAATCTTTTTTACTTTTATATTTGTTTCTCTGTTTTTCTGTACAATATAATGCACAACTTCTACTTATCCTTTATGTGTTAAATACATTATGTCCTTCCCAACTTTTTTTTTTTATTTTTGGAGAATAAGTTAAACAATAGGGACAGCACAAAACTCTTGCAGCTAACAGCTATGATTATATGCTTTCATCATTAAGGGTGAAAGCCAATAATATGTAGCAGATGAGATTAATCCATTGGATTAACAGCCAGCTCAAGGGAAAACAGAAGATACTCAGTATTCACCAAGTTCCTTTTATGGTTGTCAGACTGGCCTTAAAAATGTTAACTGTCAAAATGAATGTGTTCTGAAGCATATAAATGTATTTTGACACTTCCAGACAGGGATTAACATGGATTTTTTAGGAGCATGAAAAACAACTTGAACACACCACTGATGGTAAATTAAGGTCACATTCAGGGGCTATGAACAAAGCCCTTCCTTCCAGTGGGTGCTTCCTTCCAGTGCCTGCTGCTTCTGAGCCAGCAGAAACTCCCCTTTTTGAAGAAAACTGGCATTTGCTACATATAACCCGTGTCCTCCTCATCCTGCCACAGGGTATGCATGGAGCATTAGGACATCTACTCCTGTTTCCTTTCAACAAGGCAGAAATGTCATGTTCTATCAGTTTAACTCAGCTCAGGTTAGGGCTATACCTGAGCAACACACTGACCCACTTAAAAAAAAGCAAACCAAAGTAAGACACTTTCATAATATTGTAGCTAATGACATTTCATCTGTTTGTTTCTGCATTTAATTTTTCAGTTACAGATGCAACTTAATTTGCTATGGTGGGGGTAGGAGTCATCATTTTTGAACTAGGTTCATATTTCTGAAGACCAGAGATCTTACTTCTCCATCTGCCTTATGTGGTGCTGAATTAGTAATTCTGTTAATATTCCATTTCCAGAGTTTCTTGTCCTTGTTCAGGTTATTCTTTGGAGCAAAAATTGGAAAAACTTTATAAGTAGCTTTAAAAACTTTTAAGTACCTATTTAAACCTGGTGACAAACTCCCTGGGATTTTTTCCAGTCATGACAAAATGTTATCTTTGGAGAGAAATACAGAAAATTATCTAACAGGATATATGCATGTGTGTGTATACATGGCATCTTTGCATGTATCAGGGGATTAGAGGCCACGGTAAAGGGAATGTTTATAGAGAGCCAATAATAAGGCCAATTTCAAAGCAACAATTTATTGCATTGGTATCCAGTACCAATACAATACACGTGGCCAGTGGTTAGTTCTTAATTGCTGTCAGTCTTTATCAACATATGTCCAGTGTATACCTCCTTAAATTTCCCATAAAATACTAGTGGAAGAAAGCCCATGGGCTATATAGTCAGCACTGATTGCCCTTGATGGTCTCACTTGCAGGAGTGAGGGTGCTCAGAGGTGAGAGCTCTTCAGCAAGAAAAGCTGGAACTGAAGGAGGATTTTTTTTTTTGCCTCCTGCAGTTGTTCATCTGCCCTTAGTGCTTTGTGTTTCCCACAGCATCTTGTCATAGTTCTTTTCACTTTGTTGTCTTGGGATTCTGGCTTTTGCCAGGCATGTTTCTTCCTTACTCTGCAGGATCACTTTGGTTTGATGAGACACTTTCTGCTTTTTCTGCAGGATAAATTTGATTTCCCTGGACATCCTTCCTGCCTGCTCTACATGCTTTGTCTTCTGTGCAGATTTTACTGCTTGCAGATGTTTTCCTGTACACTATTTGTGCAACTGCACCATAAATCTCTGCATGCCCGTTTTGCAGTATGTGTGTACATACATACATACATATATATATACACATAGGCAGTGTTACATAAATGGATGCTTGCTTGGTATTGTTATTCCTATTGTTACTCTGTTACAGGATCCTTATTCACTCCCAGTGGTTAGATTGTTTTAGTTTTCTGAGCTCTAGGTTGAAGACAAACTAATACTGTTGATATTTTAGTCTGGTTTTGTTCTAGGGACTCATCAGGCCTCTGCCTGAAGTCTGAAACTTCTGAAAAGTCTGCTTTTTGTTTCTTTGAGTTAATATTTTGTTACTTGATACTTACTGGACCAAAAAAAAAAGTTACATCCTTTTTTGTCTTGCTACTCAGTTAGGATGTCCTTATTTCCTGTCTCTCTTACCTTTCAGTGTTTTGCTCCACCCTCACTATGCCTGAAAACATCCCTTCAGTGTCTGGATTGTGTCAATTCTAACTGGAATCAGTGAGATTTTTTCCCAGTAGTGCTTTGGAATTAAGCCCCCAGCCTTTTTATTTTGCTTACATTACCTCATTTGTTTAGTCAGAATTCTCTGCTCAAGAGTCTTTAAACTGTAATTATGGTCAATTTGTGCCAAAGCTGTATTTTAACAATTGAATTGTGCATGCATACAGGTATGTAGGTGTGTGTATATGTATGCAAACAGGGAGTTTGTAATGATCTAGATGTACACACACCTATATTTACAAACACTGAAGAAATCCCATTGTTCCATAACTGGTTCCTAGTGCTTCCCTGTCGCCATATTTCAGTGCCATATCCTTTTCCTCTACAGAGTTTTAGATCACCTGCATATTTGATCAATGCACAATACAGCTCTTTCCAGTCTTCATAAATATTAATTATGTTAATTAAATATTAAATCAAATAGTAAATCATAATTAAAATTAAAATATTAAATATTTATTGAAGGAGATCTAGTGTTGGTGACTCTGAGAGCACATATCCAGACATTTCCTCCTAGATAATGTTGTGCCATTTGTAATTGTTATGGTAATGGTCCAGCAGCCAATTATGTGTTTCAGACTGCTATATTCATGTTCTAGTCACATCAGTCTTTCTCCTTGAAAGAGATTTGTTGAGCTATATTGAAACTACTGATAACATTTCTGCAGCAAATTTCTGGTTTGGAGAACGATGATTATAGCACAAGACCTGAGAATTATTCTGCTCAAAGCTGAGCTTACTCCACAGTTCAAAGGCTGCTGGCCCTGGAATGGTCTTTGAGTAGTTTAGAACGTAATGAAGGAATGTTATACTTTCATCACTGGGAAGGGAAAAAACCCCACCTGATTATACTTTCTAATCTTGGAATTTCGTACCACCTATGGCACTGGAGTTGGTATTTTTATTGCCAAATTGACATTAATTTACATTAGAACACGTAAATTATAGTAGGATGGGAAAAAGGCAGGTTATTAATGCTTATACTGATTACTTTTTCTCTATTTATGCTGTTTATTTTGAAGTGTTATAATTTTCACATATTTAACTGATTTTCAAATATTCAACAAACCTGTCAGATTATTTTCACTAAATCACCATTCTGAAGAAAAGCATAAAGAACTCACATAGTTTCAGTGTTAGAATCATAGTGTTTGGCAAGAAATCCTATATCTTTGTCTTTTTCTTCCAAGTTTTAAGCGATAAAGTGCTTCTGAAACCTAGAAATCCAGCATGTCTGAAAGCAGTTCTTTTTCGTGGGATAGACCAGACATGACAGGCACATTTGAACAAAGCCCTTGATGCAACAGGTAGAATACTGAGTATGCAATAAGTAAATGTGAGGGTTTCTTTGATGAAGCAGGTCTGAGACTTTCTGATACCAAAAGATATTTGAATATTCCCTCCTGAGACCTCAATTTCCCAAATAAAATATTTCCTAGAAGAAATAGGAGAAGTCTGCTATCTTTCCTTTTTTTTTTTTCCTACTAGTGTTCACAGGACCTGATTTTACTAGTTTTAGTTTGTGGCCTCATTTTTGTTCCCATGTGAAAATTCTATTCCACTTCAAATTGTGGAGGCTGAGATTATAATCATCAGCCTAGTAAAGCTACTATTTGAAATAGCTGATCAAACCAAAAATGAGGCAAGAAAGAATCAAAACATGTAAGTTCTGTTAATTTTTAAATTATGCATTAGTAATGTATCTGCTGTCACCATGTTTTGCCAGATAATTTTATATAGCCTAATATTTCCTGAAAAGCTTGCTTGCTGTTTCTTCTGTTCTTCCTAAGTGTACCAATTTAGAATTAAAAATAATTATCCCCTTAAATTATGTCAAGTATTTGCTTTTCACCAATTGTGCTGTGAATGTTTTTAAACCCATTGTGGGATTAAATGAGAAAGAAAGATGGTGAAATACACTGCACATAATACATGTGCCACCTACTGTTGGACATTTTGATTCATATTACAACTATATTTATTCATCTAGTATAGGTATTATTTATAAATATTTATGTTGAAACAGATGAGGCTAAAGAGAATACTCCCTGCATTTGCAGTAGAACAGTCAGGCTTTTCATCTGTTTCTATGTGGAAACTACTTTTAAAAAATTCAAATATAAATTCTAAACATTTTGTAAAAAAACCCCAACGAATAAACAAGAGGTTGGTAGCAAAAAGAGATATTAATCTGTGTCAAAATTTAAAAAAAGCTAACCAGAAGTCCATTATTAGACATTTTTATTTAGCAACAGAGTTTTGGTTATCAGTGGCAGCTGCAGAGCAAGCAGTGCTGGGTGAGAGTTCTCAGTGCTCTGCCTCTTGCATTGGTCTGGAATGTGCACGGCACAGCCATTTCATCTGCTCTGGACTGAATGACTGGATCAGAACAAAGCCACAGCTGCCTTTAATATTTGCATGCCAGAATCAAACCTACTGGGCTTTCTTGGGTGTAAGTGACAGAGAATGTGCTCCTCCCTTCCTAAGCAGCTTATAAATAAACACAAAAAGCCCAGCGTTTCTATTTCCCCTCTTCTGCATTTCCATAATTGAGGGGAAAATTCCTTATGTGGAAAGGAACCTGCTTGACATGTTTTCAGTCTATCAATATTAATGTTTTCCAGAGGTGACTAGATAAATCAACAGAGATTGTTTGTCTCTCTGGCAAAAGAGGCCATAAAAGTAAATTACTCTGAGGAGAACGAAGTGGAGTAAAATGTCAAGATTTATGCAGAGGTGTGGGGAAATCAAGGTTGTATTGTCATCTCTTAATTTGTAGTCCATTTTGACATGCATTCAGGATTGTGTTTTCTTCTTCCTGGCCTGAAGAAATAATCCCAAAATAAATGATTGAATTAGAGACAGAAGTAATTTTGGTAACATATCTTGCTGTCTTGGATGGTACCAGAGAAACTGCTAATTAAATGGAAGACTCTTTACTGAGGCCAGTGCTGTAGTGTGCTGTACCCTCCATGCTTCACCATGAAGCTACAATATCTGTCCAGTTTAAGAAAATCATGCACGACAGTGACTTAGTAAATCTCATATTTGTAAATCACTTATGATATACTTTAAATCATTTATTATATACTTTATAATGTCTAAGAATCCTGTCTTTCTTTTATCTGTATTTTTATTTACAGCAGTTTTTGGCAAGACTCCCAGGATTTTTGGAACTGGTAAGGATTTTTAGTTTTTATAATATGTACTGAAAATAAGTTTGTACACATGAAAGTTTTACAGAGAGGTAATAGGTAAAAACAAATGTACCTATATCTGCCGTGTTTTGTATTTTCTCTATCATAATATTCTACAAGGGGGCCAACAGGAGAAAAATGTAGAACTGTGACTGCAGTTGTGCTTAGCTAATACAATAATTTCTATGAAAAATATGGTGGGTTTAGTTTAATTTATGTACATTAGAGGAAACAGCATGAAGTAGCAGTGTTGTTGCCATGTACACATTCTATGTTTGAGCTGTGGAGATTTCAGAATTTTGGACAATGAGGTCAGTGGCTACCTGACCTGGATTTCCACAACTATATTAGAGAGGAAATTGGTTCTAGTATATAATTTCCTGGAACATCCTCAGAGAGTACACAGTTACGATTACTCAGTGGCTTTAAATCAATGCAGCAGCTGAAACAATATTCATAATATTTGCAGCTTAAAAATGTTTTTAAGATGAAATGATGGATAGCATTTTGGCTAATGGCTCCCTTCAGTTTGTATGGTGGTCAAAACTGTCACTGAAGGATTGGGTGAGTGTGTAGCACAGCCCCTGCCAAATGGCAGAGTGCAGGTTCAACAGCAAAGAATGAGGAGGATTATTTTGCTAATTCAGAGACACGTAATTGCTTCTATTAACTTTAATTTTTAAAGGTTTCACCTCTGAACAATTGAATAACGTTGATAAAATTTGGTTGAATAACAGAAAGCAGAGTAGGTCGTGGTTCATGTAGAGAATCATTATCCTGCAGATTTGAAAGGGATCAGGTAGGAAAACATTCTTGAATTGATTGACCTACAGTGTGCAGTTAATATCCTCTCAAACTGTTGGAAACACAGAAGAGTAACTAAATTCAGACCAAGCAGTCTATCCAGTTGCTAAGGAGAAAAAGCAGAACTCCTGTTCATTCCCAAACCTTACTGTGCTTATGCCTATGGAATAATTCTGAGCTTTGTCCCACAGTCTGTGTGGACTTTCTGTAAGGTCAAATCCTAAAATTACTTCAGAACATTTGCATGCATTTTTAGGTGTCTTTCAGCAAATTTCATTTGAACAATGGGAAAGAAAATACTCCCTTGGGTAAGAAGGACATAAAAATGTGATTCTGCAGCTCCTTAAAATTGTTGCTTGACTAAAATATTGACTACAAATATGATTTTGAGTTTGACTTGGAAGAGTATTTATTTCAATAAGCTGTGGCAATAACTCCACTATTTTCCACATTTCTCTTCTTTGGTGGCAAAATTTTTTCTGCTTTATAAGGTTAAAAAAGAGAAGGGTTAGGCTTACAAAACCTTACCAAATATATCTGAGCCTCAAATGTAGCCTTTTCAGCTCTTTCATTCAGTTGCATATACTAAGGAAACATATTTTTATCTCTTACTAGCAGTTCCCTGAAAAGGCTGATTTGGCAGTATGCAGATTAAAGAGAAAAAAATACATGTATTCCAGGTAGTATGGTGCTATGTGCAGCAAAGCTAAGTGTGAGTGAAATTCCCTTTCAATTCCTTCAGCTGTATCCTCATCGGCACAGCTCTACTGATGGCATTTCTTTAATTTCCCATGGATATTTTCTGTCCTTTTGAAGTTCCTCTTAATCCTTATTTTTTTGTGGTATGGATGTATCTGGTGTGAAAATCATGTCTGGTTAGCCTAGGCAGGTAAGAACTCTCTCTGCTCCATGCTATTCTAGTTCAAATTGCAAATTTTAACAGTAATTTTGAATTCCTCTTCCTGTGTACTTCCCCTGTCCCTTTCTTGGAGTTCACTCATACTTTTGAATAAAAGATTAAGCCTTTAAGTTCAGCTGCTCTGGTGAGGTCTGTTAGCACTTACTCCTAAAACCCATTTTACAGTTGCCATAAAGAATCCTACACAGAGCTTCAGAAATGTCTGAAAGGTCTCTCACTCTGTTAGCCAGTAATGTGCTGCCAGCAGCTCCTGGCATGTGCTCCATGTGCTGTTCTTACATAACCAACTGGGAGCCTTTCAATCAATCAGGATCTGAAAAAAACCAATTTTTTTTTTGTGCAAAGGAGGAATGATTGAGGATATAAATGATAACAAAAACTACATTAAAAAAACCCAGATTTTAAAATTTCCACTTCAACCTTAGAGTAGAAAAGTTGGACATTAAAATAAGTGCACTTTAAAATGCAGTTCAGTTATATTATTACATCCTTTCAATAGCTTTACATAAACCTCCTTCCTAATTATGGTATTTTAAAGATTTTTGAGGTATTTGTGATGCAGGCCAAGATGGTAGGAAGCATCTGGATTGGAAGAAATATTATTGAGGAAAATAATCTAATGAACAGACAAGTTATGAAGTCCATCTGTGCACAGACCATGCATCCATATAATCTCTCACCTCAGAAGACACAAAATGTATGTTTTATCATAACATGCATTGCAAAATCCTGACAGTGAATTCTTCATATTGCACCACGCTTGTGGTGTTATTGAGGGTGTTATTATCCTTATTGGATATCTCATATTAACTGATGTATAGAAACAGACCTTGAGTCAATTCAAAGCATCTTTTCACAGCATCTTTAAGAAAAAGTGTTTTGTTGGATTTAGAGCCAGATTATGTAATTGTTTAGAGAGACTCTTAAGTTTGCACACAACAGAGAGGGAATTTGAAAAGAAAATGGGAAAAACTTTTTTCTCTTTGATTTATAGACATGACAGTTGAAACTGTTGAGAGAAATAGTTCCTAAAGAACATCACTGTATCAAACAATCTGTGAGTACAAAATAGAAGCAGTATGAAAGGGAAAGTCTGATGACAGATTGAGAATCTTGTTTTATAAAATAGCTGTAGAGGGCTTGAGAGCTTTAAAGAGTGTCAGTGAGGGGGCAGAAGAGAAGTGTGTGCACATCTTAGGAGAAAATGACTGAGCTTTAATCTCAAACATATTAACCTCAAGTCTTTATTGTGAGGTAGCTTGGTCTTGGTTTTTGGATATACTGAGCTCTCTCACATTTGTGTAAACAGAAGAAGTAATGCAGAGGTGGGGACAGGGGGAAATGTATATGAGTTTTACAGGCATAAAATATAGATATCTGTGAATTGCAATACTTTTTAAAGAAATAGGTCTTGAGAAGATCATTATTGCAAAATCATTAGTATGGTCTCCCAAGGAGTTCAGGAAGAGCATGGCTATCCTGTCAGTCTCTGCAGCACATGAAATGAATACCATTACTCACATGCTTAACTGGGACCTAAAACAGTACCCAGCTGTTCTAGCAATGAAAATTCTGTGGGGTCCAGTTGTTGTGTCAGTCCAGCTTCAGAGAGAGGAAGCAGGGGACTCTGCAGGACACAGATTTATGAACTGGGGAGCACAGGTGCACTACACCATCTGGTAGAGTGGTCCCTGTCTTTACCCTATTGCACTGACACCCATCTCCTTCAGCCGGGCTTGTGCCTGGCTCAAAGCAGGACTACCTGAGCTGTGTGAAGTGGGGCTGTAGCCAAACAACCTTCACACTTCATTTCATAGGAGGGGAATATTGAAAGGAAACACAAAAAGAGTATTACCGCCTTTATGTGACATTTGCAAGATGAGTACTGGAGTTATAGGCCACCCACATTTTTAGAAGGATGAGATTTTATTTAAAAAGTGAGGAAGAGAAGCTCAAAGTTAAGCCATGACTCAATCATGGAGCACTGGTCATGGTCACTGAGGAATTACTTTTATTATAGTAGGCAACTCTTCAGTCTGTTGGATACAACAGAAGCCAGGCTCTGGAAGCCAAGAGTACAAGTAAAATTAGCAAGGTGCAAATTTTAACCAGGTAATCAACTACTGAACAGCACACCCATAGTTGGTAAGTGCTCTCTTGCAGTCACTTATAACCAAGATTGAATGCCTTTGAGATACAGTGTAAGTCAAAAATTATGGACTTGATGCAGAAGTTGCTGGTGAGAGTTAGAGGAGGTCAGACCATGTGGCAATTGTTCGTTTTAATCTTAAATTCCCCAAGTTGGAGGCATATCTTAATACTTACAGCTACACTGCTTCTCCAGGTGTCAAGAAATGTTCAGCTAGTCTAGGAAAACATTCTGAAAGGTTGTTGCTCAAATGTGATCTGTTTGTATTTAAGCAAAATACAATTTGGGAGATCCAGTACTATCTCAATGTCATAATCAGGATGTGACCCTGTAGTATTGCTTAGTACACACAATAAAACACAGCCTGGATGTTAAGAGTTGTTCAGGGGAAACTGAAAGGAATTTTAAAGGAATTATTATAATTGAGATTTTTTGATACAGCTCTAGAATTAATTAAGGAACTATTGTTAATGACCACAGATATCAGTCATCTCTGAAGGGAGTAGAAAATGGTAGTCTGCAGAATAAACATGATGCCATTTGTAGATTCTTTTTAATCAAAATACTCAAACGGAGAAAATTACTCAATAAATGTGATGAGCAAATATTTAACCTTTAGGTTTAATTTGTGTTCACATTCCAAACAAATATAGTTAGAGATGCTTAAACATTTTTCAGTGTTGAACATATGTTTACAGAGTAATTATATTTAACATAGGGAAATTCACAAAACACTTGCCACATGTGTTATGTGCCCTTTTATATTAATGTTTTCTAAATGTCATGTTGAATAGTATATTAAATTCCAGCTTCTTTCTGAGGTACCTGAAGTGGTAGCTTTAAGAAGGTATTTTTCTTAGCTGTAATAACTTCTTGCATTTATATGTATATTGTTGGTATTTCCATATATCTGATTACCTTGCATTTTCCAGTAAACCAACAGATGAAGGTTTTAATAAACCCATGATTAAGCATGGTTTTTACTGCAGCTATGCTTTTGCATTTCGAATTGTCAGTTTGCTGTTACTGTGATTTCCCCTCTGTACAGGATTACCTTTGTTCAACAGGAATCATGCAAGTCAGTGATTAACAAGAGATTGGCTAATGTAGTTCACTGCATTATGCAATTTTGATATTGCACCTCATTTACCAGTGGGGAAAAAATTAAAAAGGAAAGTTTTTAAACCCCACATTTTCGTCTGAACTCTCCATAGGGCCTCAGTGCTTGGAGCTCTTTCACCTGGGCTATTTTGGCTCACTGTCCCAGTAAGCTGTGGCCTGACTGGTGCCTCCAGGGCTGCTGAACTATGGAAGTTGGAATTCCCGGGTGTGAGCGAGGCCTCCGCAGGCAGCCAGGCTGGGAATGGGCTAGGAACGGGGAGCACCAGATGGGCTTTGCTCTCACTGCGCTTGGGGTCCCCGCAGGGAGATGTCGGGTCCTGCACCTCCTCCCTCCGCTTTGGGGCTCCCAGGAGCACGTGGAAGGACAGCTGTGCTCACCTGCGCTTCCTCAACAGGAGGACAATCTACTGCTTCCCATGGAGGGCGGCAGAGCCCTGGAACAGCTGCCCAGGGAGGGCCTGGGGTGTCCCTCTCTGGAGACATTTCAAAACCACCCGGGCGCGTTCCTGTGTCACCTGCGCCAGGTGACTGTCTTGGCAGGGGGTAGGACGCGGTGATCTCCAGAGCTCCTTCCAACTCGAACGATTCCGTGGCTCTGAAACAGGATGCTGAGCCCTTCGACCCGGAGCACGGATGCAGGAGAGCAGACTGGTGTAAAAACCAACAAAAAAGGGGGATTCACCTCATAACCGTCCCGTTTAACAGACGATTTATTACATGCTCAGTCTCCAGTGTCAGAGCCCTTAGCACTGGTTCAGCGCGCACAGCCCGCACCAATTGCCAGTGCTAGACTGACACCTGCTGGCAGCCCAGCGGCCTCCGGGGGACTGAAGGGGAACCGGATCGGCCCGGTGTTTGCAAGGAGACCGGACCCGAGAGGCCCCGGGAGCGGGGGCTGCGGGCAGGAGCTGCGGGAGCGCCGCGGGAGCGGCGGGGCCGATTCGGGAACGGCGAGAGC
>VWZV01016012.1:0-12304 GCA_013397155.1 Irena cyanogastra
CCAACCCTAACTATTCTGTGACTTTATGGTATTTTGTTTCAAAATATTATCTTCTTTTTTTCCTGTAGAGATGACAAGGGCATGAACATGAAGCTGAAGGAAAGCTAATGTAGATAATTCACATGTTAGGCAAACAAAACCAGCAACACGGTGGAAATAGCACTCTGAGCCAGACCCTTAATGACTCAGATATTCTGAATTACTTTTAAAAAGGAAGTGGTTATTTCTGTATGAGGGGAAAAGATATAAACCTTCACCATATTTGTACTCAAAGCTCTAATGAAATCACCTCTGGTTGCCAAAATATAAGCACAAAGTACTTAACACATTTCTCAATATTGCCATTACAGGAGTGAGAGAAAAACCCCTTAAATTTAATCTAATCTTAGTTCTCCTGTAACAAAGAAATTATATCTTTCCTAATTTGTTTGGCACTGTGCCTCAAAGTTGAGAGTTCTGGCTTTAAAGAAGAAGTGCCAGACTCTTCTGATGAGAGGTAATTCTTCCCCCTAACCATTTGCTTAGAGAAAACCAGGATCAATGGATACAGCAGTGAGACAGAGTTTACCCTGCCTATTTGAATCTCCAGCCTGGTGTGTTTCAAATGTTTAAGCTCATAGTTTCGAATTAGATGGAGGACTTGCTGAATTCTCTTTTGCACATATACTTGGAGAAGAAAAGTCAGGCTTTCACTCTCTATCACTGGACTATGAAGGAAGACCATAGTAAGGTAATATTATTATACAATTTTGTACATCAAACATCTGTAAAATGCAAAATATTTGCAAAATCTGGAAAATTTGTGCATCAAGAATTTTATATACAAACATCTTGTCAAACCATCCATTTACTATTATTCTTACATGACTGTATTTTTATGCCTGACTTCTTATAAGAACAGGTAGTAACTCACTAGTTCAGTGCTTTCCCACCCTCAAATCACATGACATGAGTTAAAAAATTTGCAAATGGTTGGTTAGTGGTGGAAAGTGCACCCTCAATTTGCTGTTGATATGACACTGTGAGGACAGGCAGATACTAGGAGGAGTGGGTGTTATGCCAGAGAGTTGTGCTGTCATTCATTGACATAAAGATCGTGTAGTTCAAGAAACGCAAAGTCCTGAAGCTGGGAACAACAAGCCCAGGCACCAGTATATATTGGGACCACCAAGATGGAAAGCAGCTGTGTACTAAACCCTAGAAGTCCCGTTGGACTAGAAGGTAACCATCAGTGAGGCTGTTAAAGTAAGCACCCAAGAGTAATAAAACTATAAAATGGTAGAATTTGGAGTAATGGTCCGAACTTTTTAATTTTTTTGGGGGGGGTGTGTGCATAGGTGTGTGTGTATATGATATGTGGTTGGTGTTATTAAATACATTACACATTTTCTTCCCTACCCCTTCTGGGATTTTATATATGAAAACTACAATGCGGCATTTTGCTCAAATTTGTAAAATCTGCTGGTAACACTTGAAACAAAGAAAAAACGTTAATGATTGCTTATAAATACATAGCTAAAAATCCAAGAAATTATAGGATTGGTCTTGCAAACAGAATAAATATAACCTCCTTTAATGCTACAGCACTTGTGTATTTTTTATTCCCTTGAAAGCTCTTTCCTTTTAAGGTTAATCTCCCAAAACAGTCAGACAACTGGGTTCTCTCTGTATTTCAGTAGAAGGATTTGGTTTTCCCTTGAATTTGTTAAAATGGGAATATACTAAAAAGAGTATATTTCACTCAGAATTACTAGATTCACTATTTGTAGGAAGTGATATTTCAAAACTGTAAAACAAAACTCAAGGTTGAAACACATACTTAGGAACGTTAAAGTTATCCACATAATAAAGAACTTCAAGAGAGGAGAGAGCTTTTTCTGCTTCCTTTTTTGCTTTTCCTTTTGCTGTGGTTGTCCCACCCTGGCAATGTTCAAGACCAGGTTGAACATGCCTTGGAGCAGCTTGGGATAGTGGAAGATGTCCTTGCCAACGACAGAGGAGTGGAATTAGATGATATTTGAGTTCCCTTTTAACCCAAACCATTTTGTGGTTCTATGATTCCATGAAATGCTGACTTAACTTTCCAAGTTCCTAACAATTTTCAGTATTTCTATTAGCCATGAGTTCTAGTTTCTATTAGCAGTGAGCTGCAGTTAACATCAGTGATTTTCTGGATTTGGAGAACAGTCTGCAATATTAAATTTCCATAACACTAAAGACTCTGGAGAATATTAGTACAATTTCCGTCTTCCCAGAATGCCATTTGTGTTGTTCAGTTCTTTTGTTTGTTTTTAAATATTTGAGGTACATCCCTTTCTACTTCTCTTTCTGTGTACTTTAAAACATGCTGTGGAACCACCCATCTCAGACATACCTCCATTAGCAGAGTACAGCCTATGTGCCATATTGGATACACTTGATTATAGACGAGCTGTTCTTCATTCAAAATAAGGATACAGAAAGATGGCATAGGTCTCTTAGTGCTACTTTTGAATTAAGAAATAATTATAGCATAGTATTGAGTTAAGAGGAGTTTTCCTTTTGAGGCTTGTTTAGTTCACCCTTATGCACAACTCTTAATATTGAAAGGTATTTTGCTAATCTGTGCAACAAAACAGCAAAGGAAAATGTAACTCTTCATGACGGCGAAGAAAGACATGACAAAAAATACAACTGAAGGTACAAGAAATAGAAGCAAAGGTACAAAAAATACAAGCAAAGGTACAAAAATAAAACTAAGAGAACAATATTCCCCATTTCTCTTCTTCCTCCTCCTTTGGAAGAAACTGTGATAATGGGTTTCATGACACAGCTGAGCAACCCTCCTTTCAGGTGTGGGCATGTCTTGGCCCTTCATATAAATTGCTATCACCCTGGAAGATATTTAAGAAAGCAAGATGGAGACAGGCAGTTCCTACTGCTTTAATATGGCAATTTTTACATCTGAAACATGGTATCTTGTGGCTGGATTAAAGTCTATGTTAACAGGATTGCTTTTCAATGTTTTTTAATGAGTCTCAGCAATTTAAGATCTTAAGCAGTTGGTAAAACTCTTGATGTGACACTGATAATAAAGTTTTCATATTGCTGCTTATGGAATTATTAGTACAGTACTCTCACTATATCATTGCAGTGCAATTAATCTGACACCTTGCTTCTCCACTGACACGGTACTACTCTCAAATATGCCATGTTTTCTGTACCTGATAGGTAGAATTTGCTTTAATTTCTTCCTAGAGTCTGATATGATCCATGATCTTAAGTTAAGTGATGAGGCATGGTAAAGCTTTAACAAAATACTGTATATTCTTGCTATGCTGGCATCCAAACTAAGGGATAGAAAAAGGCAGAATATGGCCAAATGCTGGTATTCACACAAGGAGGTAATGTCAGGCATTCCTGCTGTCCAAGTACTCTGTTCCTTGGGAAACAGAAGTGATGCCAATAGGTGGATTGGCTGGGTAGGACGATAGAGTGGTTGGAAGAGTGAGAAAGCAAAGGAGGAAGGCAAATGCAGAATTACTAGATAGTTTGGCACAGACATAACTAAACAAATTTATGTCTTTGCAAATTTTCATTCCCACAAGAACACATTATCCAGAGAAAATGTGAGTTACAGATATGTGAGTTCAGCTGTAGACTGGAACAGTATCTTGTGCACTGCTATAAATCACATACACAAGCCCATAATTTTTTCAATTATTATCTGCTTTAATTGAGGCATGGAATAACCAGGCTTTCAAAGGCAAGCCAAATTAAGAGTAACAAGTTACCACAGAGGGTGATCTGTCAGTCCTTCACTCCCCTGCTAATACACAAAACCTGAGAAGCACCAATACTAAGAAGCATCCTTTCTTAGTATTGAAGGGACACAGTCTTCTCTTGTGCAGATGTAACATGAGCTAATCTGCTGCTATAGAGAGATCTCTCCCTACAATGAAAACCAGATTTCAAAGATGAAACAGTAAGCTCAAATATCTACTTAGCGAAGACCAGTGAAGACCATGGCCAGCTCTAAATCCACTAGAAAGGAACTGTAACCTTGTCTGAAGTCTGCCAATCTGACTTTGTTCCTCTGGGAATTGCTGACCACCATCTGGCATGAATTTAAGCAGAAACCAGAACCCTTTATTCCCATCATGGTGGCCCTGTGCTCGCCTGCTGCAGAGACTAGATGTGCCTATTCCTTGCATATGCCAAGGCAGGTCCTTTTTTCCTTTTTACCATGTACACTGCAATTTCTCATTAGTTAGAAGGATACTAGTATTTAGCCTTCACTAATTTTCTGTTCACTGCGCTAAACCCTGCTACGCTTTAAAGGACATATACTGTTGTTTACACAGTACAATTTCCAAAATACAGCCCAAGCTTTGTGTATTCACATTATATATTCTGTGATTGATATACTTCTCCAAACATCTAATCTTTCACTGTTTTACAGAAATAAAGTTATAAAATGCAGTGTGTCATTGCTCATTATGAGGAAATGGATATCCCTGCAAATTGCGCAATATCAGTGAAGGTTGCAAAGCTATTCACAGGTGCTGAAAAAGCAGCAAATGAACAACTCTATACCAGCACATCTTGGAAAACCTTAGATTAAATTTAAACAGAGTTAATGAGTTACCATTTATATGTCAAATGAAGCTAGTATTATTTGTAGCTAACTGCTGCTACAATAATTACCCCTATGTAGCATATGCCATAGATCAGATGCAATGTGTGAACTTCCTTTTTTTCCTAATCATAATGAATGTCATGTTGAAGTACATATATAAGAATTCTATACATTTCAAAGCATTATCACCATTAAATCTTTAGGTACCTCTGATTTAAATAGAATAGTGAAATGACAGCTAGTGTAATTGTTTAATACCTTTAGAATTCAATCCACAGTAAGTTAAAATTGAATATTCACTCTGTAAGTATTTTTAAGTTATTCTAGAATGAGTTACATCACTCCTTAAAACTACAGACTGCATATATTCCTATGCCTAGTAGTTTCATGCTCTGCAACTGATTTCAAAGTCAACAACAGAAATACAACTAGCTTAAACAAATTGCTTCATACAAGTGAATTCTATCACAATAGACATAATAGTAATGAAAGAATGGTAAGATCAGTAAGTTTAGGTGTCTGGGCAGTTACATAATATAACCCACAGCATTTTACCCATTAAATCTTGCAGTTAGATTAATTTAGTGTCTTAAGTCATAGAAGGGTATAACAAAAATAGCTAAGAATCTGTTGCATCCCAGGATGCCAAAGGAGATGCTATGGCAGGGATGCCAAGGGAAGATACACACTTTGAGTTAGGGTGACCCAAAGAGATGCTCTCCCACAGTTCCTTGTGCCTTTATGTTAATGATCCAAGTTATATCATCCCTGTTCTCCTCCCAAGTTCTAAAATGTTCCTTGTTCCAAACTTACCTATTGGTCCCTGTTCCTTACAGCTCCTCCCCTGAACCCCAATTGGCTGTCACTAACCCCACCTCAATCCTGCCCTTGTTCCCTCTACCCATTGGCCCTCAGATCCAATGCTCCCGCCTCCCTTGTCCCATATAAAACCCTGGACTCTCCTATATTTTATGTTCTTTGTCCCTAGTTCCCTTCACTGCATAGGTGAATAAACTTCACTGGAATACTATACAAAGAACTCCACCTGCCTTATTTCTCCGTCGACCATCAAGATACCATTGCATCTGCTATCTGCTCTTCCTCGACACTCTCGGGAAGACAGTGGCTTTGCCAGCTTCTGCCGCACTGCTGCAAGAATCGGAGTTACCATATTGAATTTTAACAATCAATTTCTTCTAACCGAGAAACATAACTTAATGGAAAAATTCACCCTATGGTGAAAGACATATAGAAATTAAACTGTAAGTAGAACAATAGGACACCTAAACTATGCCAGTGTAACATATGAAGGAACTTGTTCCATGTGAGTATATACACAAGGAAATCAGAATCTTCATATACAGAATGGATGGTTTAGATGTGTAAATATGACCTTAGACAGTTACTAATTTTGCAAATACATTTTACATGTCTCACATGCAAATACTAGTTTCTGTACAGTCAGTGAATGTATACAGAAAATTTGATGGTATCACATGAGCAGACATTTTAAACATTTTAAAACTTCATACAGTTCTGATATTCAGGAAGTTAGACCTGGCTACATCTTAGCTAAAGAAACATGTGTAACATGAATCAGCATTTTCTCTCCTTACTTTTCAGTTTTCAATAACACAATTAATGAAAATGTTACTTTAAAAATGTAGGTGAAAAAGATTTTTTTCCTGTTAACTTACATGAAAATTTTAAATTCAAAATAATTTCCACCATTATTAGTTTATAAGCTTCATTATATAAACATTCCTTGAAAAGACAAATCTATAGCTTATATATTACACTACGTTATACTACAGTTACATCTGGAGTTTTACTCTTTATTTGTTCTATTAAGCAGAACATCAATTTCTACCATCAATGCAGAATATTACTAATATATGCATTAAAGAATTTTGTTGATTTTTCTATGTTATACATATAGCTATGCTTGACAGAAATATCCTTTATTTAAATACAAAATATAGGTAGATGTTTTATATTAAGCCATTGGAACTAATAACCACAAACTGAGAAATAATTTTATTGAAATGAGTGAGAATGATGCATTTCTCAATGGTGGTATTAAGTGTTTATTTAAAAAGTTCAGAGTAAACAGCACAGAAAAGTACCCAAATTTGAAAAGAAAGACAGTCCTCCACGCAACAGCTGGGTTTATCCTGCTCAGGTTACATCACTGTTCTCAGAGGAAGTTCTGTAGGTATTAAGAGTATAGTTATATCTTTCTGTTCGTTCATTCTTATTATGTTTTTTTCCTTTTCTTAGCTGCTGTAGAAGCACCTATACAAGCATCCAAAAGATACCTAAGGAGCTGCAAAAATACGAAGATGTTTGTCAATATGTAACTTTTGTTCACCAACAGCCAGAGATATACTGCAGAAACTTAAGCTCCATCATTACTCAGAACCCTTATGGAAGTTAGATGTAAGTAACTAAGCAAAGAAATTAAAACATGCAAATATTTTCATGTTTAAAATTGAAAAAAAAAAGCTGTTCTTTGCAACTCAGATTTTAATTGCTTGTTATGGAAAAAGCTTAATAACTAACTAATCAGCTTCCAAAGACAAGGATAATTTTGGCGTTGCTTAAAACGTAACATAATTGTTCAATGTATCTATACATGGAGTCAGTATATACAGGCTCATGGGAGAATGCAAACATGCTTTTTATGAAGGCATAAATTATAAATACAGGTAAGTATAAATAGTAAGGTTTCTCTTGCATTTAAACACAGAAAATAATATGGAATTTTAATAAAAGGATCACAGCCATTAAGACTGATACAGCAATCATGTAGCACTTTTTTGTATGCTACTAAAGTTACAGGGATGTTGGGTTCACGAGGTGTCATGGTTTAAAAGCCCAGCCAGAAACTGAGGCCCAGGCAGCCGCTTGCTTACTGCCCCACCAGTAGGACTAGGGAGAGGATTGGAATGGTAAAAGCCAAAAAAATCACGGGCTGAGATATAGACAGTTTAACAGGGACAGCAAAAATCATGCGCACAAGCAAAACAAGGAATCAATCCACTGCTTTCGAAGAGAATGCAGCTGTTCAGCCATCTCCAGGAGAGAGGGCACATATAATGGTGACTTAGGAAAAGAAATGCCATCACTCTAAATGTTCTCCCTCCTCCTTCATATCTCTACTTGATATACTGAGCATGATGTCACACGGTCTGGAATACCCCTTTAGTCAGTTGGGGTCACCTGTCCTTGTGTCTCCTTCTAGCCCCCATGCACTCACAACTTCCTTGCCAGCATGGTAAGTGTATGAAAAGCAGAAAAGCAATATATGTAGTGTGACAGCTATGCAAGTAGGAAGAAGCAGCACTCTCTGTAACTGCTTATTTTATACCTGTGGGAGTACAAGGGGAAGAACTGGAATAGTTGGAGCATTCCAGGTTCTTCATTACAGGAAACTTGCTTTCTTATCATTCTGCCCTATAACAGAAAAACTGAAAATTCCTCTGCTGCTATTAATTTCTGGAATAGGATAACACATTAGAAAATAAACTAGTAACTTATTTCTAAATAGAAATAAACTGTGCTCAGGCAGAAGAGAGAAACAGGAAATAAGGAGTGAAAAAGAAGGTTTTGTGGTATTTTAATCTACTACAAATGCAGCACCTGCTCTTTTAATAACTGAAATACTGGGTCACACTTTATATGGCTTTTCACCCTATTAAGTACAGTGTTTAACAGCTTTCAAATGTTGTAAAAATCTCTAATTGATTCTCTGACTTATCTGTGAAATAGCTTCTTAATTTACTGATGGAGAAGGAATAACCTTGCTCAAATTACTTGCTCAATACCATATAAATCAGTGACAAACCCAGCCTGAACACTTGAGCTCCTAATCAGGCACACATCTGCCTGGAATGCCTCCCCCCTGCCACTATACTAACTCAAACTAAGGAACATGCAAATGCACTTTTCAGGGAATCTAGCCTGACATTATTCTGCCACAGCATGGATGAAGGCCTGGCTATCCTAGTGTCACTTATACCAGAGATTTCAGAATAAGACATATTTGCAGAAGCTCAAGAAGTATCAATAAAAATACTATTACACTTGCTGTAATGAATAAGAAGGCCCCAGAAGTTAATTAAAGCTCCTGTTGTTAATTGTTAATAGTTCTCAGTTAATTGTCAATTTTGTTGAAGTTCTGTTCCNCCCCTTCATTTAAATACATCCATTTATAACAAAGTCCCATGAAGTCTTGTAGCCTGTAGTTTTGGGTCGTCCTGAGAGGAGCAGGGAGTTGGACTCAATGATCATTATAGATCACTTCCAATATGAGGGATTTAATGATTCTAAAGAGGCAGACAACTTGTAAGACTTAACAAATGACATAAGGTGAGGTATAGAACCCCCAGCATCAAGTCTCAGGATGGCAACTTTGTCTGCAAAGTGAACAGAAAAGGTGTATCAGGTGCACACAGAGGTAACAGTTCAGCTGCCATTACTAGGAGCTCTTTCTCCACAGAATACTTTTCAAATTTAAAACTGTTCTCACCAAAATAAACCTCCTGGAAGAGTGTTGTTGTGTTGCGGTGTGTTATTCGTCTATGTTTAATGGTTCTGCCCTTGCCCCCTAAAATGTTATGTAAAATGGTTTGACCCCCAGTTTCCCGCCTTAGTTATCTGTCCTTCGTGATTAACCCCTCCCCTTGGGCCTGTCCTGAGTGTTGTCCATCACTGTTCCCCAGCCTCTGTTTCTAGAGAATTCCCTGTCCTCAACCCCACACTCAACATCTCCCTGGCCCTGCATGGGTCCCCATCTTCCCTCCATGCACCATTGGTGCAGGTGACCTACCCCCCTTTCCCTTTTACCCTGATTGGTTCTTGTACGATATGTAATTCCCTTTTCTCCGCTTATGCACTGTTAGGATTGGTTGCCTGAATGTAGCCGCCCACTGGGCGGACACTGTTTAAATGCTGCTGCACACAGTGGTGAGTGCTCTTGTCAGCCTTCCCTTCATCCAGTTTGTTGGCTCCCTGTTACTTGTTATCCCAATAAACTGGGTTGGATCTAAGGCTCCAAGAGTCTCCCTTGTCCTTTCCTACCGGTCCATTGTCAGTGATCTGATCTGCGAGCTCAGGCCTCACAGAGAGCTCTTATTCACTCCCTTCGCTCTCCCCTTCATGTCACTGCCACCTTCATGATGAGGAACTGTGTTGAGCTCGCCTGGACTTTGTGGAGAAGGTGAGCAGTGACATTGTTGTAGACACATTACCCTCCCCTGAGTGACAATCTTAGCACAGCTGTCCTTTTAAGTCACCATGCCCCCACACACATACTGCTGCCCTGGAAGGCACTTAGAAAAGATAACCTCATAAAGGAAATGTTTTAAATATTTACAGTGCATTTCTATATTTAGGCTTATTGCTACTACTACAGTGACAAAGCTGCGTTAAAATTATTTTGCTTGGAAATCTGTGAGGGAATGCAAGAAGTAGTAAAGGGAAAGCTGAAGTGACTGCCAGAACCGGGCTAGCTCTAAGAACTCCAGAGCCACTCCAGGAGTGGGGAACTGCCTTGGTATAGGGATTTACCAGAACCTTTAGAGCCACCTGGTCTAAGGTGCCAGACACAAGTCATGACATGCATCAGGCAGAGGAGAAAGGAGAAGGCTCTCTGTCTTGAGGTTCCACAACAAAAGAGTACATTCAATGTGAACAGAGCAAGACAAAAACAGCCCCGAGCACTCTATGCAAGGGGTTTTATTCAGATACAAGTCAGGGGGTGGATACAAACAGCTAACCAATAGGGAATCCTCAGGGGAGGAGTGAGGGGATTACATCAAATGTCTGGGACCAATTGGGGTAGGAGGGGGGAGAGGATGGGTCACATGGGCCAATGGGGCTTCCAGGGGTACAGGAATTCCAAAGGGGTGTTCCAGACAGGGATTGGCTTGAGGTTTAAGTGGCAGAGAAGGTTCGGGAATCAAGGGCTGGGTTGCTTTGACAGGCAGGGAAAGAGCTGGAACAAGGGGCAGGGAATGGCATAAGGGAGGGTAAAACCCAGGAGTAAACCAACTCGAGGAGAACATGGGAGTACAACAGGACGAACCACTTAACAAGGAATCAATAAAATAAATTTGAACTGCAACATCAAGCCACAGAGAGAGCAGCTTACAATATTCTTTGAAATGACAATTTCTTAAAACAGAAAAACATCAGTAAATGGATATATTACAATGGTATAAACTGAGGGCTAGAGCCAGCTTCTCTTTTCACTGTAACCCTGGGCACAAAACCATTCCACGTCTTAGTAGTGTAAGTTGGAAGCAGAGTTTGCCCTCAGAAGGTGAGATATGAAACAATTTCAGCAGATAAAAAGAGCTTGAGAGCTGTGAAAGTGCAGTATTTTGTTTTAGTGGTCTCAGGAAAAACTCACTTAATACTTTTGGGTCATGCAAAGCTTTGAAAACCTGAATGTTTAGATGCCTTCTGAGAACTGTAGAGAAACATGCAAGTGTAAATGTGCTGCTATTTGTCAGCTCTTTTAACACTGGGAGGAAAAAAAAGATCTAAAGATACTGTATTCTGGAGTGATGGCAATCACATGATGTCTTCTTGATTCCAGAGATACTTAGGTGTGAAGTGAAGCTGATGTACCAAATAAACCCACTTTAGGCAGAAAAATGGTTGATGGTGAAGGTTTGGACAAGGTGGGGTTGAGTGCTTGCAAGCTTGAGTAATGTGACAAAAATACAGTTTCAGGAAAGTACAGAGTAAAATAGACATGGAGTCACAGTTCTTACAAGGTAAACAGCACAACCAGGATGTATTTTTTACATTTATTGTTAGAATTGAATCAGAATCATTGAAGTTGGAAAATACCACCAAGATCATTGAGCCTAACAATCAACTTAACACTTACAGGTCCACCATGAAACCATGTCCTCATGCACCACATCCACATGGCTTTTGAATACACACAGATGGTGAGGACACCATTGCCCCAGGAGCCTGTTCCACTGCTTGACCACCCTTTCAGTGAAATATTTTTTCCTAATGCCCAGTCTAATGCTCCCCTGACAAAACCATTTCCACTTGTCAAGAAAATTAACCCACAAACACTAGAGGTTTATGTCCATAAAAGGAGACAGAGGAGTCCTTTTACTTTATTCAAATAAAGGGAGAAGCCATGGGACATTTCCCTGAGTGTCTCAAATTTTTGAAGGATGCAGCCTCCTTTTTATCCTAATTTTCCAGCTGCATTTCCCTTCTCTCTTTCCCTGTTGGCTGAGGTACTGGAGACTTTCTGGAATGCCTGATACCAAAGACTTCCCTCTAATGTATAACCCTCCCTTTTAATTTTTAATTTTTATGGAATTTAGGGTTTCCCCCCCATTGTTTCTTTCATCTTTCAATATCCAGTTTCATTTACCAGCAAACCTAAAGCTTATTTATAAAAGCAAATATATTTTTCCATTCATCAATCAGTGGAATCCTTCCCATTGTTTCTTTTATCTCTCAGTGCTAGTTTTATCTACCAGCAGACCCATAGCTTGTTTGTAAACACAAATTCATCATTCCTCTCACACTTAATCTATCGATATTTGAAGGGAGGGCGTAGTGAGGGGGAACTGGTCTCTTCTACTGTGTCTGCAGTGGCAAGACCAGGGGAAACGGCCTCAAATCAAGACGGAGGAGATTCAGATT
>VWZV01016021.1:0-25135 GCA_013397155.1 Irena cyanogastra
CACTGCCCTGCCAGCCTCCCCAGGCCCTTTAACTGCAGCAGTGCCTCGGTGTCAGAGTGCTCAGGGCGGGCTGGAGCAGCTGCAGAGAATCCCCTGTGCACAACCAGGTCGGGACTGAGCAGGGGGAGCCCGCCAGGAGCTGGGCTGGCTGGGCTGAGAGGAGAATTGCGCCCCCACACCCCTCCCGGGAGAGCCCCCAGCCCTACACCCCTCCTGGGACAGCCTGCACCCCCACACCCCTCCCGGCCTGGCCACGGTGCCAGTGTCCCGTGCAGGAGCCACCCCTGTCCCCAGCACGTGTCACCAGGCTGGCACTGCACGGTGCCAAGGTCCCGTGCAGGAACTCCCCCTGTCCCCAGCACGTGTCACCAGGCTGGCACTGCACGGTGCCAAGGTCCCGTGCAGGAGCCACCCCTGTCCCCAGCACATGTCACCAGGCTGGCACTGCACGGTGCCAGTGTCCCGTGCAGGAGCCACCCCTGTCCCCAGCACGTGTCAGGGAGCAGGACCGTTGTCCCCACTCAGAACATCAGCCCAGCTCCAGCTGTGCTCTCCTGCAGATGTTTTTGGGTGCACTCTGCATTCCCCGTGTCTGCAGCAGCTCGGGAAGGGAACCCCAAACCCCCAAGGGAACCAACCCTCACAGCTGCCTCCCCACGGAAAATCAGACCTTCTGTGGCACACGGGGCAGGCTGGAGCGTGCCCTGGGCACTGCTGGCACGTCCCACAGCGCCTGGGGACTCTGCCCAGCGTCACCCACACGCCCCAGAGCAAGGGCACCACACAGGGCAGGGCACGTCCTGCAAACCCCGCCGGGCACGGAACCCCGCTGCTCCATGGAAAATCCCTAACGTCAGCCGGGAGTCAGAGTTCCAGGAGAGCCAAAATCCCCTTTGGAATGCTGCCTGAGAACTCAGGAGGCAGCAAAACCCCTGGCAGGGGAGCTGGGCTCCTAAAGCCAATGCTGACCTTCACCCCAAATCCCAGACTTCGTCAGGGATATAAAGGTGGAGCTGCAAATCAGTAGCCATTAAAAACAGAGAGAATCGGAGTTATTGATTTCTGCTTCAAGAGAAGCCCCCTCCTCCCCTCTCTTTTATTAGAGGAAAGTGGAAATTAAAATTAAATTGCTCTGAGCAATTTTATGCTTGCTGCCAAAGCAGAGGAGGACTGAGACCTCCAGAAAATACGTGGGCTTTGCCTTCATAGTTAATAATTTAACTGAGGCAGTTTTCCTTCCTGAATCCAGACTCAAAACCTCGCCAAGGAAAGGCTGCTCCTGGGTCAGGAATGGTTCACCCTCCCTGGGAAAGGGTCCCAGTGACAGTCCGGGACTGGCAGCCCCGCGGTGGTTTTCCCCAGGTCCTGCGGTGGTTTTCCCCAGGAGATTTAAGGTTACAGATTTAATTAGGCCGGCGTGGCTCGTACAGGATGTCTGATTTCAAAGTAAAATCGGAGCGTTATCCATAATGTTATGCAAAGCACCATAGCAACAGCGAGGAGCCTTCGAAGAAATGCTAATGAGGGGAGAAATGCTAATGAGGGGAGAAATGCTAATGAGGGGAGCCGTTCTGCACAGCCCGGCCTGGCCAAGCGAAAACAAACGCCCCACTTAAAATTCCTAACAAGAGCTCACACATTCCTGCATCAGAAAAGCTCCACTGCCAGAAATTCCTTACCAAGGCATCCCAGAGAAATTCCTTATCAGAGCATCCCAAAGAAATTCCTTATTAAGGCATCCCACAGAAATTCCTTATCAGAGCATCCCAAAGAAATTCCTTATCAAACATCTCACAGAGATTCCTTATCAGGGCATCCCAGGGCAAGGGCACAGGATCTGCCTAGGGAACAGACTCCCCAGACCCCGCCGGGCTGGCGGAAAGCTCCTGGAAGGGCTGGGATGCCCATCCAGGGTCCCAGGGAATGTGAAACCCGCCCCCAGCACACAAACCCAGGGTCCAGGGGTAATGTTGGGAACAAAGCCCCCAGGCCCCAAACCGAGGTGGTTGGCTGAAGGACACAAAACACGTGCCTGAAAAGGAAAGGGTTAAATCACAGAATCTGCTGAGCTGGAGGGGATCCATGAGGATCATGGACTCCAACCCTGAGTCCCACCAACCACCCCTTTCCTGAGAGCATTTCCAGACCCTGGAACCCTGTCAGGCGGGGACAGAATCATCCCAAACACAGATTTTACCCGTGCAATGACCCAGGGCTTTGTTTTGTACTCCAGGCTGAGGCAAGGAAAGAACAATGCAGTGAATAAACCAAACTGATTCCAACTAAATCAGCCTAATGAGCTCCAAGGAGTTACTAAAAGGCTGAGTTCAGCGAGTGCAGGGCTGCAGGGTGAGTCCTGAGCAGCTTTCTCAGGCAGGAGTGGCAGCCAGCCCGTTCCCTGCAGTGCCCTGGAATGCTGCGGTCAGAGGGGTGAGAGCACCTGGACACAAGGAGGAGGTGAGCTTGGCCAGCAGGCTGCTCGGGAACGGATTGTGGCAGCTCAGCATTCCAGCTGGGTCTGAGCACAATGCCGGGCACAGACCAGCTGAGCCGGGCTCAAAGCTGCCTGCAGGTGGGCACAGGAGTCTGCCCAACCCTGCTCTGCTCACCCGGACACCAGTCCTGGGCCTGCTGCTGGGGAGGGCTCAGGAACACAAAACTGAGGTGAGGACCCTGAAGTCATCCAGAGACGTGGGAAAAGCAGCCTGAAAACTGAACAAAACCACCCAGGAATGAGTTCAGAAAGGTCCTTTCCCTCCCCAAAGCCACCGGATCTTGATTCAGTCAAGTCTGAAAGCTCCAGCTCCAACAGAGCTGTCCAAGGTACAATTACAGGCAAACTGACCCTTAACATGGATCACCCTAAGAAAAGGGAATTCTGCAATGCCACTCCACTTTAAATCCACGTTTTCGATTTATTTAGACAGCTGACACTTTGAAATAAATGCAAATAAATGCCAGTTTCCTGAGGCACACATCCCATTCCTCATCCTCTCGCTGTGGCCTCAGCTTTACTGGAAATTCTAGGATTTAGGAGCTGCCTTTAATATTTTTCAAGCATGACAGTAATAGAGCAGGAGAGAATGAGCAAAGTGACAGTAGCACCTGGAGAGCTTCAGACCAGCTTTCAGTGACACATTAAATCCAGGCACTGGTTCATTCAAAGCAGGGTTCAATATTATAATCTATAAATCAGTATTTGCTTTGCAAAATGTAATGGAAAATGCTAATAGGATTTACTTGTGAAATGAAATTGGATTACGTCTTATCTATTTTAACTTGATTTGGTGGAGCATTCCCCCAGCACCAACCAGCAGCCTCCATGGCTTCTCTCCTTTTCTGCCCCCCACCCTTCTGGAATTCAGGCAGATTCTCAGGCCACCCTTTTTGGAAGGGGAAGTAGGGAGGGCAGACCTGAATTAAGTAGAAAATGTAGATGATGGTGTAGCAGGCAGTGTGATGAACCCCTGTAGCCCTCAGCACGTGTGTGGGAGCTCCCTGTTTGTGCAGGGCTGGAGCTGCCAGCCCAGGAACTTGAATTTCACAAAGCAATTGAGACCTGATGGTTTTCTTGTCCCTGCCTGGGTGACTGAACAGCCACTCCTTGCCGTGAACACCCAGGTGCCAACGCCTCCCTGCACCAGGAATACAGCCCTGAGAGGGCACCAGGAATACAGCCCTGGCACCAGGAATACAGCCCTGGAAGGGCACCAGGAATACAGCCCTGGAATGGCACCAGGAATACAGCCCTGGCACCAGGAATACAGCCCTGGAAGGGCACCAGGAATACAGCCCTGGAATGGCACCAGGAATACAGCCCTGGAAGGGCACCAGGAGTGGGTGGGAGCAGCAGCAGAGGAAGAGAACTCACAGCATCGTTTAGGTTGGAAAAGCCCGCCAAGACCTCAGTCCAAGCTTCCCCCAGCACTGCCAAAGCCACCACTGAGCCACAGGCACCAAATAAGAGAAGAGGCTGGGATTTCTGGGGAGAAAGCCTTGCTCTCACCATTTGTTATGGAAATGAACTGAAGTCTCTAAAGAGGACCCAGGACTGAAGAACACTTGACAGAGGAAACTGCCCAGCCCAGGAGCTGAGGGCCTCCTCTCTGTTTCTCCCATTAAGAACTTTCCAGATTCACGCTTGACAATAAATCCACAGTAAATTCCTCCCCAGCAGTGACTGCAGGCGGGTGCTGCCAGAGCTCTGCTCTGTGCTCAGCTGTTGGGGACAGTCCCCAGCCCAGGGGCTGTGTGAGCTGGCTGTGACAAACCTGCCACAGCTGCAGCCACAGCCCAGCGCTGCACTGCTGCCACAAGATCCCCACCCCTCCTTCTGCAGCTGGGAGAAGTTATTAAAAAAAACCAAAACAAAATAAATTTCCCTGCATGCTCCCAGCGCAGCCGTAGAAGCTTGCCTGACTCTGACAGGGTATCAGTACATCCATGCCACGGCCGAGGACACTCCAGCCAGGCCCAGGAGCTGCACTGGGACAAGGAGCAGCTCTGTGACCCCGTTCTGAGCCCTCCTTGGCCAGGGATTGCCCAGCTGGGTGGCTGAGAGCCCAGGACAGGTTTGTGCTGCACACCAAGAGTGAGTCAGGCTGAGCCCTCTCACCTGGGCAGCACCAGGACCTCAGCCTCACCAGCTCTGGCTTTGGCCAGCCAAGCTTTGGTCCAGGCTGGGACTTGGGCAGGTCTAGGCCTTGACTTGGGAGGCAAGAGAGAGTCCCTGGGTTTGCCAGGTCCACTGGGATTTTTAAATGGGAAAAGATCCCAAACGCCCCTGGCGGGCTGAGCCTCTCCCTTTGTGTCGCTGCTCTCTGCCTTGGCAAGCCCTGACACCAGTAACACAGGCAGGGTTTGTCCTGCTAAAGCCAGGCTCAGCTCCTGTGAAGCACCAGGGCAGGGTGGGGTTTTACAGGAGGCACCTGCTGAGCAAAAGCAAAGGGCACGCACTGCTCCCCTGCCACCAGCCAGGGTGGCTGTCCCTCACACAGCCCAGTGTCCCCAGCTCTGCCAGGGGACAGTCCAGGGGTCTGAGGGGGCTGCAGACACAGCAGGGAGGGCAAAGCAGCAGCGAGAGCAGCCCCAGGGCCCGTGGGAGCCTCCCGAGCTGCTCTGCAGCCAGCTCTGTCCCTGTCACCGAGGGCCACCACCCGTCACACCGAGCCTGGCCCTGCAGCACAGGGCACTGCCCTGGCACCCACAGGTGAGCCAGCTCCTCCAGGAGTGCCACTGCATTGTCCCCAAGAGCCCTGGGGCACCCCCCAGCTCCTCCAGGAGTGCCACTGCATTGTCCCCAAGGAGCCCTGGAGCACCCCCCAGCTCCTCCAGGAGTGCCACTGCATTGTCCCCAAGGAGCCCTGGAGCCAGGAGAACAGTCTGGGCAGTAGGGAATGTCCCTGGGGACAGCAGTGACCCCACAGTGACAAGGTTTGAGGGGCTTTGCTGCCCACATCAGCTGGAACAAGGTCTCTGGGGCAGACACAATGCTGACATCTCATATTTGTGAGCAATAAAGTTGCCGCAGCGACTCCAAAACCAGAAACAAATCACATGCTGGGTAATTGAGGTTAGCCACAGAAAACTCTTAGAAGGAGCAAGAGAAATTACTCACATTGTCTTGCCTGAGTTTTCTCACATGTTGGAGAAAAAAGAACATTTCACGTCACGCTGAGTGCTAGATCAGATTCAGATTCAGACCCAAGCTGGGAGCACTCCCTGGGGTGGCAATCCCAGCAGGTCAGAGCTGCTGGTGCCACCCCACCCAGCAGCGTCCCCAGAGCAGTGGGGCTGCAGGAGCACCCAGCCTCTCCTCTGGGAGCAGCTGACACTCCCACGGAGACCAGGCCCCGTGCAAGGACCCAGCAGAGCTCCCCATCTCCTCTCATCGCTCACAGCACCACCACGGCGAGAGAAACCAGGCAGGGCTCAGCCCCAGAGCCACGGCAGCCACCAGACCCCGCTCAGATCATCACCCAGAAACGAGAGTCTGCACCTGGGGCTCGCTGTCACCTCCTCAGTGACACCCAGGTGTCCCCCAGAGCACAGCTCCTCAGCCCCTGTGGCAGAGCCAGCAGCTCGTGTTTGCTGCTGCAGCCTCTCCTCCTGTGTGCGCTGAGGGGACAGCGAAGGACACAAAGGACACAAAGGACAGCACTTACAGTTCACTGTGACTTTCACTTTCCGCACGTCCGGCACCGAGACGTCGTTCTCCGCGCTGCACTCGTACTCGCCAGCCTGGTCCCTGGTGATGCCGTAGATGTCCAGGTACTGCCCGCTCTCGAAGGGCTTGGCTGAAGGAAACAACCACAGAAAGGAATCGCTGCAGGCTGAGCACAGAGCTCGGGGAGCCAGCACCTGCACAGCAGCCGGGGGGTTTAACACGCTCAGCCGCTGCAGCGTCCACCAGCCAGCCCAGCTCCAAGAGCAGCTGAAACCCCTGAGACCCCTGGAGCTGAGCACAGGCTCTCTCCTGACCCAGCTCCACAGAGAAGCTCAACAAGCCCGAGATGCACCAGAGCAATTTGTACCTGGTGGGTGTCACAGGACAGAGCAGCCCTGGCTGTGTCACTGCAGAGATGGACACACCACAGTGACAGTGACACACACGTGTGCAGGGATGGACACACCACAGTGACAGTGACACACACGTGTGCAGGGATGGACACACCACAGTGACAGTGACACACACGTGTGCAGGGATGGACACACCACAGTGACAGTGACACACACGTGTGCAGGGATGGACACACCACAGTGACAGTGACACACACGTGTGCAGGGATGGACACACCACAGTGACAGTGACACACACGTGTGCAGGGATGGACACACCACAGTGACAGTGACACACACGTGTGCAGGGATGGACACACCACAGTGACAGTGACACACACGTGTGCAGGGATGGACACACCACAGTGACAGTGACACACACGTGTGCAGGGATGGACACACCACAGTGACAGTGACACACACGTGTGCAGGGATGGACACACCACAGTGACAGTGACACACACGTGTGCAGGGATGGACACACCACAGTGACAGTGACACACACGTGTGCAGGGATGGACACACCACAGTGACAGTGACACACACGTGTGCAGGGATGGACACACCACAGTGACAGTGACACACACGTGTGCAGGGATGGACACACCACAGTGACAGTGACACACACGTGTGCAGGGATGGACACACCACAGTGACAGTGACACACACGTGTGCAGGGATGGACACACCACAGTGACAGTGACACACACGTGTGCAGGGATGGACACACCACAGTGACAGTGACACACACGTGTGCAGGGATGGACACACCACAGTGACAGTGACACACACGTGTGCAGGGATGGACACACCACAGTGACAGTGACACACACGTGTGCAGGGATGGACACACCACAGTGACAGTGACACACACGTGTGCAGGGATGGACACACCACAGTGACAGTGACACACACGTGTGCAGGGATGGACACACCACAGTGACAGTGACACACACGTGTGCAGGGATGGACACACCACAGTGACAGTGACACACACGTGTGCAGGGATGGACACAGCACAGTGACACTCACACTCACTCGTGCAGAGACAGCAATGGCTCCTTCCTTAGTACAAGTTGGTCTCGATTTTTATACTCTTAACAGAGTGTGACCTTAAGTCATTAGTTTCATCAAAACAGCTCATTGTATTCATTGGACAAAGCAATAGCTCATTGTATTTTATTGGTACAAAGCAATTAACATCAATAATTAACTGGCAAGAGCTTACAACAAATTATTAAGGCCCGTATCCTCTAAGTGCAGATAACCCTCACGTGTCTGTTTTATTGGTTTCCATGCTAACAGCCTTGCTTTATTCCTTGCTATGGATGCACTCCCATTTTATCCATTTCTTCTTGTGCTCCCTCAGTGGTTTAACCTGCAGACCAGCTGCTAAGCCCATCCACAGGCTGCCCCTGGCAGTGTCCAAGGCCAGGCTGGACAGGGCTTGGGGCACTCTGGGCTAGTGGAAGGTGTCCCTGCCATGGCAGGGGTGGACAAGAAGAGCTTTAAAACTCCTCCAACCCAAACCAGCCTGGCACTGCACCATTCCTGCCTTAAAAGCTGCAGCAGCCCTGAGTGCTGATGGTCTGCACCTGGCAGAGTCTGGCCCTGCCCTGCAGGATGGAGCAAAGCCAGCTTGGGGCCAGCTGCAGGGACCAAAGCCACTCCTGGAGCAGCTGATCCCAGCCAGCTGAGCCAATAATTAAACATCACCAGCTCTCCTTGGCCACAGGACCCAAAGGAATGGGATCTCGGTGTCACACAGGGATAGGGACAGTCCGTGAGTGATTCCCAGGACAGGCAGGGATCTCCTGCTGGGAGAGGACAGAGACAAACAGAAGCAGTGGTGTCTGTGACTGCTCTGTGCCCTGGAACCTTCTGAGAATTGCTCACAGCCAGGAACACTGGCCCAGCTCACTGGAACCCATCAGGAATTGTTCACAGGAACACTGGCCCAGCTCACTGGAACCCTTGGGAATTGCTCACAGCCAGGAACACTGGCCCAGCTCACTGGAACCATCAGGAATTGTTCCCAGCCAGGAACACTGGCCCAGCTCACTGGAACCATCAGGAATTGTTCACAGGAACACTGGCCCAGCTCACGGACACAATCAGAAATTGTCCACGGCCAGGAACACTGCCCCAGCTCACTGGAACCCTTGGGAATTGCTCACAGCCAGGAACACTGGCCCAGCTCACTGGAACCCATCAGGAATTGTTCACAGGAACACTGGCCCAGCTCACTGGAACCCTTGGGAATTGCTCACAGCCAGGAACACTGGCCCAGCTCACTGGAACCATCAGGAATTGTTCACAGGAACACTGGCCCAGCTCACTGGAACCCTTGGGAATTGCTCACAGCCAGGAACACTGGCCCAGCTCACTGGAACCCATCAGGAATTGTTCACAGACAGGGACACCTTTGTCCCCACCTGACACGAGGCACGGGCGCTTCCCCAGCTCCCCAAATCCCAGCCCTTCCCAGCCTTCCCCTGCTGTTCCCACCTGGCAGGGGCTGTTTGGTGTCCCTCACCTGGAGCTGCTCCCAGGTTGTGCTCCCAGCCTCTCCATGGCCAGTTAAGGGTCTGGATCCCTCACAAGGCGCTCACCACACCACAGACCCCAAAGTTCAGTGTGATTATTACTGCAGCACAGCCTCTCACCGCAGCCAGCACCACCACAGATGCTGGAAATGAGAGGTCTAAGGGTTTAAAAGCCTTGCTGGAGGTGTTTTCCCAGCCTGAAAGGCTTTAATTGGCTGTTAATAACTGTGGCTTTCGGAGCTTGGAGTGGGCAGTGGGGGCCGGCAGAGCTGTTATCTCATGGCCATCGAGGGGTGAATTATTTGTGTGTCTGCACCAGCCCGGGCTTGGCTGGCTCTGGAGAGAGGGGAAACCTTGGCTTGGCTCTGATCACTGAGGCTCTGACACATCTCCTGAGACCCACACACTGCTCGTTCAAACGTGCAACCTTTCCCAGGTAAGAATGAGCTGGTGTCTGTGGGAATAAGCTCAGCCTGTGTTAAACCTCTCGTTTTCATTGCATTCTGTGAGATATTAATGAGTTCATCTACTCTTATTGAAAGTAAGAAATGCTTCCCATTTATCATGAATTTGTCGAAAAGAAAAAGATCCTGCTCATTTCTGTACGAAGCTTTTGGGCAGTTTTAGTTTGTGCCTCACTAAGATTTTGATCTCACTCTCGTCCCTCAGTTCCTCCACAAAGCCCCAATTATCTGACCATCTTAGCTGGAGTGTTCATCTCCTGACAAGTGTATTTTAAGGAGAATATTTTTTAAAAAGGATTTTAAGAAGGCCTGAGGATCTCTAGGAATACCTTTAATTGTTCCTGAAGGGATGCCCAAACTTCTGAGAGGGCCCTGGTGAAAATGGCCTTTCCTGAGGAGTGTCCCCCAGAAAGGCCCAGCTGCAGGGTGATGTCACCTCACCCCAGGCAATGGCCCCTGGCACTGAGTGCCACTGAACTGGATCCTGATACCACATCTCCCAGGGCTGGTACCTACGTGTCCTGTTCTAAAGAAAAGGCCCAAGCTCCCATAACTGAACCCGAGGACGTCGCCTTCCTCACGCAGAGCTGTGGTTTGGGAGTTCATGTGGCAGTGATTTTATTGCTGATCCAAAGGAAAGGGAGGAATCCCACCCAGCCCTTTCCATTGGGTGCTGCTGGTTGCTCTGCTGTCTTTAAACTGTTAATTAATGGCCTCATTTCCAGCCCCGTGTGTGACACCAGGGACATTGATTTAATACAAGCTGTGCCTTTAGCAGCTGAGCAATCCCCAGGATAACCAGCAGGCCATGAAATTCTGATCAAACACCAATAAAAATCCCCAGCTCCCAGAGAGGCTGCAGGAAGGACTGATCCCCCAAGCCATCAGCAGTGCCCCATGAATGTCACTGTTCTCAGGAAGGGCTGGTGGAGGAGCCTGAGCCCCCTGAGCCATCCCACGTTCCCGGGAATGCAGGTTTGGGGTGATTCCCAGGAACATTGCTCATCCATGCTTCCAGAGCTCCCCCAAAGGAACCTTCCACAGCAGCTGGGGCTGCCCCTGCATCCCTGGAATGTCCCAGGCCAGGCTGGACACTGGGGCTGGAGCACCAGGGACAGTGGGAGGTGTCCCTGCCATGGCAGGGGTGGCACTGGGTGGGATTTAAGGTCCCAACCCAAACTATTCCAGGATTCCTGACCCAGGAGAGAACAATCCCTGGGCTGGAGCTGACTGGGGCGAAGCAGCCTGGGGCAGGAGGTTGGTGCTGGGCTGTGGGAGCCCTGTTCACTGAACCTGAAATGCAGAGCCAGCCGAGTGCAGCTGGCCAGTGGGATCCTGCACACATGGCTCAGTCTGCAGCTGCACACAGTGAGATCCTGCACACATGGCTCAGTCTGGAGCTGCACACAGTGAGATCCTGCACACATGGCTCAGTCTGCAGCTGCACACAGTGAGATCCTGCACACATGGCTCAGTCTGCAGCTGCACACAGTGAGATCCTGCACACATGGCTCAGTCTGCAGCTGCACACAGTGAGATCCTGCACACATGGCTCAGTCTGCAGCTGCACACAGTGAGATCCTGCACACATGGCTCAGTCTGCAGCTGCACACAGTGAGATCCTGCACACATGGCTCAGTCTGCAGCTGCACACAGTGAGATCCTGCACACATGGCTCAGTCTGCAGCTGCACACAGTGAGATCCTGCACACATGGCTCAGTCTGCAGCTGCACACAGTGAGATCCTGCACACATGGCTCAGTCTGCAGCTGCACACAGTGAGATCCTGCACACATGGCTCAGTCTGCAGCTGCACACAGTGAGATCCTGCACACATGGCTCAGTCTGCAGCTGCACACAGTGAGATCCTGCACACATGGCTCAGTCTGCAGCTGCACACAGTGAGATCCTGCACACATGGCTCAGTCTGCAGCTGCACACAGTGAGATCCTGCACACATGGCTCAGTCTGCAGCTGCACACAGTGAGATCCTGCACACATGGCTCAGTCTGCAGCTGCACACAGTGAGATCCTGCACACATGGCTCAGTCTTCAGCTGCACACAGTGAGATCCTGCACACATGGCTCAGTCTGCAGCTGCACACAGTGAGATCCTGCACACATGGCTCAGTCTGGAGCAGCCCCTGTGTGACAGGGCAGAACAGCTCCTCTGTCAGAGATCCCACAGTGCACACCTGCCCTGGTGTGGGGGAGCTGGGCAAAGCAGCAGCAATATCCTCCCCAGCAATACCTGCTCCCTGCTGGTGAGTCAGCAAGAGAAAAGAAACGGACCAGAAGCTCCATGCTCAGACTTCCAGCTTTAAAGGCATCTGTAGGCAGGAGATGGAGTGTTTTTAGAGTTCCCCCTTGTACACAGGAAAAGCCCTGGCAATCCCATAATAATTTGTGTCAGTTGAATTCCAGCAGCCTGGAAATCCAAGTGTGAGGCACTTGCACCCCAGCAAAGCCCTTGTCCTTTGTGTCAGAGGCGTGGTGGCTCTGGGCAGGGGAGCCCAGGCTCTGACAGGGCTCACATCCAGCTGGGTTTGCTTCCTGGGATTTAGGGAGACTTCTCTAAACCCCTCTTTGCTTCTCCCTCAAAGCACAGGAGTGTTCTGCCATGGTGAGGGAATGGACACCCACTGTCCTGGTGCCAGGGACCTGCCTTGCATTCCTCATGGGAAAATCTGCCTTTATCCACAGTTCCTGGAGCCCTGCTCCTCCAATGCAGGCCCAGCCCTACATCAGGTCACCCTGCTGCTTTGGGAGAACTGCTGACCAGCAATGATGGAGATAAAACTGTGAGAAAAAGGAAAGAGAGCAGGGAAGAACTGGAAAACATGAAACTGGAAGTGGCCAGGGATCCCCAAATCCTAGAATGATTTGGGTTGGAAAGGATCTTAAATCCCATCTCATTGCCCTGTTCCATGGCAGGGACACCTCCCACTATCCCAGGTGCTCCAGCCCCAATGTCCAGCCTGGCCTGGGACATTCCAGGGATGCAGGGGCAGCCACAGCTGCTCTGGGAACTCAGAGAAGGCAGGGAAGAATTCCATCCCAATGATCAAAAGTGTCCCTCCGTCACCTTAAATCCAGTGTCCCTCCTTCACCCTAAATCCAGTGTCCCTCCTTCACCTTAAATCCAGTGTCCCTCCTTCACCCTAAATCCAGTGTCCCTCCTTCACCCTAAATCCACTGCCTCGTGAGCTGTCCCTGCCTCCCCTGAGCATCCCGTTCCTCCTGCAGCTCCCCTTGGGAAACTTCTGTCAAAACCAAAGAGGAAAAGAATTTTGATGCACAGCACCCGGGTTTTGGCAAGGAGGAAGGTTTCACCAGGAGGTTTCTGAGTGCCCGTTGCTGCTGCTGCCAGCAGAGCTTTGCTCACGCTGTGGTGGGACATGGCAGAGCTAAAGCTGGGGAGGGTCCCCGGCAGAACTCCATCCTTTGACATTCCGCCTTCATCCCCAAACTATCGATGCTGCACTTTGCCGGGAAATGTCAGAACAAAATAAGTAATACCTGCAATTTATTCGGGTGACATTTCGACAATACAGATTTGGAGATTACAACCCGCAGCCCGACGCTGTTAACGCTGAGTGGGGAGATTTGCCGGATTTACATAATGGGGCTGCGTAATGAATATTTATAGAATGCGAGCATTTACATAATGACTGCAAGTTAAACATGCACAATAAAGATTCCAGGCCAATAATTTACGGACTAAGTTTAAAAATCACCTTGAAATGCATTTTATTTTTATTCCTACGAAAGGTTCAATTTATCTCTTGTTCATAAAAATTGAATCCGACCTCATGCGAGTCGAGGCTGTGTTGATGTAAATCACGATCATATCCCGGAATTAGTCTACATTGAGTCATTTGTATTCAGAGATTTCAGTTCCTTATCTTTTAGCAGCAGCTTTGACAAACAATTTGAGAATATTCTAAATATGCTTGGTTAATATAATTTAGTGCTGGGTGGGAGACGCGCTGGCTGCCTGGGAGCCTCATTAGTGCCGCTGGGAATTGCCGGGGAGCGGGCGGGAGTCAGCGAGCGCCGCTGGGGCTGAGGCAGGGAGGGAGCTGAGGGGCTGCAGGCAGCGCCTAAAATCCCCACCGACCGCGGCTCCCGGCGCTCCGGCTGCGAGGGAGCCGGGCCAGGTGAGCTGGGCAGGGCTGCTGCCACCTGCACCTGCGTGCACCTGTACCTGGGTGTATCTGTACCTGTGTGTATCTGTACCTGCACCTGTACCTGCGTGTACCTGTGCCTGCACCTGCACCTGTGTGCACCTGTACCTGGGTGTATCTGTACCTGTGTGTATCTGTACCTGCACCTGTACCTGCGTGTACCTGTGCCTGCACCTGCACCTGTGTGCACCTGTACCTGGGTGTATCTGTACCTGTGTGTATCTGTACCTGCACCTGTACCTGCATGTACCTGTACCTGCACCTGCACCTGTGTGCACCTGTACCTGGGTGTATCTGTACCTGTGTGTATCTGTACCTGCACCTGTACCTGCGTGTACCTGTACCTGCATGTACCTGTACCTGTGTGTATCTGTACCTGCGTGTACCTGTACCTGCGTGTACCTGTACCTGTGTGTACCTGTACCTGCACCTGTACCTGCATGCACCTGTACCTGTGTGTATCTGTACCTGCGTGTACCTGTACCTGCGTGTACCTGTACCTGTGTGTACCTGTACCTGCACCTGTACCTGCATGCACCTGTACCTGTGTGTACCTGTACCTGCGTGTACCTGTACCTGCGTGTACCTGTACCTGTGTGTACCTGTACCTGCACCTGTACCTGCATGCACCTGTACCTGTGTGTATCTGTACCTGCGTGTACCTGTACCTGCGTGTACCTGTACCTGTGTGTACCTGTACCTGCACCTGTACCTGCATGCACCTGTACCTGTGTGTACCTGTACCTGCGTGTACCTGTACCTGCGTGTACCTGTACCTGTGTGTACCTGTACCTGCACCTGTACCTGCATGCACCTGTACCTGTGTGTATCTGTACCTGCGTGTACCTGTACCTGCGTGTACCTGTACCTGTGTGTACCTGTACCTGCACCTGTACCTGCATGCACCTGTACCTGTGTGTACCTGTACCTGCGTGTACCTGTACCTGCACCTGTACCTGCGTGTACCTGTACCTGTGTGTACCTGTACCTGCACCTGTACCTGCATGCACCTGTACCTGTGTGTATCTGTACCTGCGTGTACCTGTACCTGCTGCGGCCCGGGGACGGGAGCCTCGGGCTGCCTGGGGGCACAGAGCAGCCCCTGCCAGCCCTGGGCTTGTCCCCGTCACACCTGGCAGGGTTTCTGAGCACGGAGCCCGTGCTGTCCCTCCCCAGAGCCGGCTGTGTCTGTGACTCCCCAGGGCACTGGGGATGAAGTGTCCAAGGCCAGGCTGGAGGGGGCTCGGAGCAAGGAACACATCCAGGGGGTCCCTGAAAGCCCTTCCGACTCCCAGCATTCATTTCCACAGATTCGTGTGGGTCGGAAAGTCCCTCTGAGCCCCTGGGGTCCAGCACTGGCCGTGTCCCCAGGTGCCACCTCTTCATTCTGCCCGAACTCCAGATGAGGATGCTCTGCCTCCCCCACAGCCTGAGTGCAATAATTCTCCTTTTCTCCTCCTCCTCCCTCTCCAGGAACATCACCCCAGCTCCTTCCTGCAGCCACTCAAATGCTTTAAGCCGTTAATCCAAAGTATCACCAGGGTTTCCAATAAAATTTTATTTGACATTTAGTTAAAATCCATTTTCTGCTACAACTGAATTTTTCCTCCGGTCCCTTGATGGACACTTCAAGCCGAATTCATTGTCATTGTTTTAAAGGTCAAAAGTGAGGGTTTTTTCCCAGATCTTGCTTTGTAAAAGCAACTGTTCCTGAGGATGATGAGAGGCTGTGGCAGCCACAGAACCCTTCTTGCCTGTAATTACATGGATTTTAGACAGGCTGGGGGAGAGAGAAATCCCTCCCTGCAGAGTCCCAGGGACAGGGGAGTGCAGTTCCAGTCCTGCCTGGGACAGAGCTGGGGCAGGTCAGGGAGCACAAAATCCTCATTTCCAGGGCAGGGATCTGCCCAGAGGGAGCAGCTTCAGTGGCCCTGCACCAAGGCAGCTGTGGGGAGAAGCCTCTGGCACTGGCCAAGCCCTTCCTTTCCATGTGCTACGAGGAGCCAGAGGGATACAGGGAAATATCAAAGAGCAGGGGAACCTCCAGTTGCCATTTTGTTCACAATTTTTCATACACATCATTTAAAACCATTCTGATAAACTATATCATGGAATAATGGCTCAGTGGTGTGGAATCCTGGAATATCCTGAGGGAGGGACCCACCGGGATCATGAGTCCCAACCCTGAGACCCCAAGAATCCCACCCTGTAGCAGTGGAAGAAATGACAGTAAACTAAACCCATTGCATGAGACCCACGTGTGCTCCTCATTTCATCCTTGCTTGGATTTTAACTGGAATGGTTGGGTCCATGACTGCGATTACAGCACATCTAAGGACATACAGTCATATTTAGGGTGCCCTGTCCTCATCCCTGTGTTGTGGTGATGCCTTAACTTTGAGCTGTCATGTTTCCCAGACTCTGAACTGCACTGCTGTATAACTCTGAGCTCCACACACAGTGCCAGCAGCTCTCCTCACAGCTCAGGCACACACACACCACGCTTTCCCAGCCCAGAACCAAGGACAGCTCAGGCACACANGGGGACACAGAGGGATGGACACAGAGGGATGGACACAGAGGGATGGACACAGAGATATGGACACAGAGGGGGACACAGAGGGATGGACACAGAGGGATGGACACAGAGGGATGGACACAGAGATATGGACACAGAGGGGGACACAGAGGGATGGACACAGAGGGATGGACACAGAGGGATGGACACAGAGATATGGACACAGAGGGGGACACAGAGGGATGGACACAGAGGGATGGACACAGAGGGATGGACACAGAGATATGGACACAGAGGGGGACACAGAGGGATGGACACAGAGGGATGGACACAGAGGGATGGACACAGAGATATGGACACAGAGGGGGACACAGAGGGATGGACACAGAGGGATGGACACAGAGGGATGGACACAGAGATATGGACACAGAGGGGGACACAGAGGGATGGACCCCGCCCTGGTACTGCTGTCCCCAGGACTCACCGGAGGGGGAGATGTGTCTCCAGGAGATGGAGGGCTCAGGTTTCCCCGTGGCCAGGCACATCAGGGTGACGTTGCTGCCCTCGTTGACGATGATGTCGCTGGAGATCCGGAATATATTGGGAGAGACTGCAACGAGAGGGACAGAGGTGTCAGGGGAGCTCGGGGGGCCTGGGCTGCCAGCAGGGACAAACACAGGCAGGGGTTGAGGGGACACTGCAGAACTTCCTTTGGGGGACCACAGCCCTCTCCATCCCAGCCAGGAACTCCAAACCCCTGGAATCCAGGAACCCCAAACCCCTGGAACCCAGGAAACCCAAACCCCTGGAATCCAAGAACCCCAAACCCCTGGAATCCAGGAACTGCTGGGCTCCAAAGCCCACAACCAAGGAGCAGCAATTCCCTGTGTCTGTGCAGAGCAGGAGCTGCAGGAGAGCTCCTGGAAGATGGATGCTTCTGCCTAAGGGGAGGCTGAGCTCGCTCCTGACAGTTTGCAAAGGAGACAAAACTAGGTTTTCCTGGTACTTTTAAAAATTAATGATGCTGTTCCAACCACTCTGTGTGCACCTGGAGAGTCTGAGCTGCTCACGGAGAGGACTGAACCACATTTATTTTGTTGTTTCCTCTTGCTCTGGGGCTCTCCATTCCCCTAACCCGAGTGCCTGTCCAGCTGGGGCTTTTCTCTCCCCAAAGTCTCCCTGGTTTGGCCGTGCCCCAGCCCAATCCCCCACCCAAACCGTGGCTGTGTCTGTACAGAGCTCCCCCGGCACAGCCCGGCCTGGGTGCTTTGGGATCTCCTCTGCTGATGTTCTCCAGCCCTTTCCCTGACCAGAGCTGGGCTCAGACAGACTTCAGCAAGCTGGGCACTCCCATTCCCAGTGCTTGTGCCTCTGCATTTGTGAGCAAAGCCCCTGAAAGTCTGTGGGGAGAATTTCTGCTTAGCAGAGAAGCTCCATCCTTAGGGAGAGCTGTGGGCAAGGCTGATCCCCGTTCCTCTGCTCCAGAATCCCAAACACCTTCAGGATTTGGGGATTTTGGGCTGCATCCCGCCCTCCCAGTGCTGATCTGATGTTTTTCCCAGTTCCTGAGCAGGCTCAGGGGGAGGAGATGCTGCTCTCAGCAGCTCCACGTCCCTTTCCCCGGGCTGGCATTAATGCCATGTCCAGCCCAGCTGTACCACTGCTCCTGCAGCTCTGCTGGGAGCTGCACTCAGCAAAACCTTCCCGAGCATTCCTGAGCCCCGGGATTCGGGGCAGCCCCTCCCACGTTGCCCCTTCCCCGCCGTGGCTGCCCGGGCTGGCACAGGCAGCACTCTGCAGCCTTGGGCACACGCAGGGATTCGCTGCCCCAGAGATCTTCTGGCTCCTTCCTGTGAATCCAGCGCTGAACATTTTCACCCAAAGGACGAACCAACACCATCAGTTCCCCTCCTGCAGCTGGTTGGAGCCTTGGGATGGCAGAGCCCAACCCCAGCTGGCAGCACAGCTGGAACTGTGCAATCCCAGATTGGGCTGGGCTGGGCTGGGCTGAGGGAGCTCAAATCCCCCCCAGTGCCACCCCTGCCATGGCAGGGACACCTCCCACTGTCCCTGCTGCTCCAGCCCCAGTGTCCAGCCTGGCCTTGGGCACTGCCAGGGATCCAGGGGCAGCCCCAGCTGCTCTGGGAATTCCATCCCAGGGCCTGCCCATCCTGCCAGGAACAATTCCCAATTCCCAATCTCCCATCCAGCCCTGCCCTCTGGCACTGGGAGCCATTCCCTGTGTCCTGTCCCTCCATGCCTTGTCCCCAGTCCCTCTCCAGCTCTCCTGGAGCCCCTCCAGGCCCTGCCAGGGGCTCTGAGCTCTCCTGGATCCTTCTCCTCTCCAGGTGAGCCCCCCAGGTGTCCCAGCCTGGCTCAGAGGGCTCCAGCCCAGCCCGGGCTGCCAGACAGGCACAAACCCTGCCCAGGCTTTGCTGAAGCCACGAAGATCTGACCCACAGGGAACGTGCAGGCTTTTGTTGCATTTTGGGACTCCCCAGCAGGAACTTCCCAGTCGTTCTGAGGGGAGGCTGGAGCTGTGACACGGCAGAAGGTGGAGAATTTTCCAGACTTACAGAGTGCAGATTAAGTGCTTTCCTCTTAAGTACGAGCTTTGTTCCATTCCTAATTGCCTGGGCTCCTCTTTAATCTGGGCTTTACAGCGAGGAAATGAAATCAAAGCTCGCTGAAGATGCCTGTAAGTCTCGCTACAGTGGCACTGAGCAGGTCACAGCATTGATGCATTCCAGAACAGAATTAGAAAATAAACGGATCTGCCAGGTCCATTAATTAAAATAAGGCCCAAACCAGCCCGGAGCTGCAGCCCTGGTGCCCAGCGTGGCCCTGGCAAATGGCAGGAGTGGCACAGTCTGCTCTGGGCTGGTGGCACGTCGTGGTGCTGTTATTTCAGAGATTTCCCAGGGACTCTGTCCTTCTGGGGTAGAAACTGGCTGAGACAAAGCAGGATTTCTGCTGCATCAGTGTGCTGCTAATTTCTCTGCTATTTCCTGCCTGACAGGGATCATTACATTCACATCACTGAAAGCTGTGGAATTTAGTAATTATGACTCAAATGTATGTGCAGCATCACAATGGGATGTTAATATTTATTAGGAATTAAAAAATGTTTGCTTTGCATCCGTATTTCTTCCCACACCTCTGAAGACTCTGGTCTAGGAGCAGATCTGGCATTTAAAACCTGCTCTGCTGAGCTTGGAGTGCACATTAAACCCAGCACAGAGCTGCTTCCATTTAGCAGCCCATGCCTCCCACCCAGATCACGTGGAGCTGTGAAGGTCAGGAAAAAATTAAATAAAGCAGCAAATAAACATTTATTCAGAAAATGGAGTAAGGAAGGCCGAAGGAATGAGATAATAAATGAGGATGAAAGAGGAATTAAACTCTCAGGTAAATTTGGTGGGGGGTCCAACATGGGAAGTGCTTTGCACTCATCTGGCTTTTTCTTTTTTAATGGTAAATTAAAACATTAATTTAGCGTTAATGCTTTAAAGCAAACCCTTCCCTTTTGCACAATGTTTTTAATTTAAACCTTCCCTTCTCGGACAGGGGGTGTGCCCAAGGGCCTGGGATGTTCAGCCGTGGGAAAAGAAGGCTCAGGAGAGACCTGAGCCCACCTGGCTCCAGGATTTCCAGGACTGCAGCAGGTGGAGAGCCCCTGCTAAATGTGGCCTCATGTGATTTGGAGTTGTTTGTCAGGGATGTGGCTCAGGAGGTCCTGGCTGGGCTGACAGCCCCACAATTCCACAATTAATTCCACAATTCATTCCACAATTAATTCCACAATTCATTCCACAATTCCACAATTAATTCCACAATTAATTCCACAATTCATTCCACAATTCCACAATTAATTCCACAATTAATTCCACAATTAATTCCACAATTCATTCCACAATTCCACAATTAATTCCACAATTAATTCCACAATTAATTCCACAATTCATTCCACAATTCCACAATTAATTCCACAATTAATTCCACAATTAATTCCACAATTCATTCCACAATTCCACAATTAATTCCACAATTAATTCCACAATTAATTCCACAATTCATTCCACAATTCCACAATTAATTCCACAATTAATTCCACAATTAATTCCACAATTCATTCCACAATTCCACAATTAATTCCACAATTAATTCCACAATTAATTCCACAATTCATTCCACAATTCCACAATTAATTCCACAATTAATTCCACAATTAATTCCACAATTCATTCCACAATTCCACAATTAATTCCACAATTAATTCCACAATTAATTCCACAATTCATTCCACAATTCCACAATTAATTCCACAATTAATTCCACAATTAATTCCACAATTCATTCCACAATTCCACAATTAATTCCACAATTAATTCCACAATTAATTCCACAATTCATTCCACAATTCCACAATTCCACAATTCATTCCAGAATTCCAAAATTCATTCCACAATTCATTCCACAGTTCCACAATCCATTCCACAGTTCCACAGGTAATTCCACAGTTCCACAATTACTTCCACAATTAATTCCACAATCAATTCCACAATTCCACAATCCATTCCACAGCTCCACAGTTAATTCCACAGGTCCCACAGCAGCTGCCCACGCCCTGGGGTGGCTGTCCCCTCTCTCCCTGAGCCCCGGGTGCTGCAGTGACACCTGGGGACCCTCCTGGGCTGAGCTGCCTGGCAGAAGGGCTGGCAGCAGCAGGGGAGCCCTGGCTTCCTCTGAGGGACAGGATAAAACTGATTCCACCCGCCTGGGGAATAGCTGGGAATCACTGCCAGGACACAGCAAACAGATCCTTGCTCTTCTTTTTATGGCTTGGGCATAATAATTAGTTTTTATGAGAAATCCATAGAAAAACTGAGATGTGTTTATGAGGGTGATTAAACTCAGCTCCCGCTCACTGAGAATCCTCAGCCTGCACTCACCACATCCCCCAGCAGCTCCTACAACAGAGCCTTCCCTGCCACAAACCCCCAGTCTGCCCCAGGGGAGCTTCAGTGTGCCAGGAAAACCCTAAATTCCCATCCTTCCCTTCCCCTTTCCCCTCCTTCCCTTCCCCTCCCTTCCCCTTTCCCATCCTTCTTTTCCCCTTTCCCATCCTTCCCTCCCCCTTTCCCATCCTTCCCTCCCCCTTTCCCATCCTTCCCTCCCCCTTTCCCATCCTTCCCTCCCCCTTTCCCATCCTTCCCTCCCCCTTTCCCATCCTTCCCTCCCCCTTTCCCATCCTTCCCTCCCCCTTTCCCATCCTTCCCTCCCCCTTTCCCATCCTTCCCTTCCCTTCCCTTCCCCTTTCCCATCCTTCCCTCCTCCTTTCTTCCCACTGTAATCAGAAGGAAGAAGCACGGAGCAACTTGTGCCTGGAAAACCACACACAGCCAGAACAGTCAAATCCTGGAATTATGGAGTCATTAAGGCTGGAAAAGAGCTCTAAGAACATCACGTCCAATCATCATTTTGAGGGGGGGAAAAAAGGGGAAAACACAACAGGTAATCAAAGGAAAGATTTAAGGATAAAACCAGACCCAACGCAGGCTGCAATGGAATAGTTAAAGGTAGTTAAAATGGTTCAAGGTGTCAGCACTGCAGAGAATCCCCCTAAAAGCTGGGCTGTGCAAGGCTCACCCTGGCAGGTGAGAGTCCTGGCTGCAAAACCCAGAACTGCCACGGAGGAGCTGCTTGGAATGCTCCCAGAACTAGGAACGGTGAGAACTGCCTGGATTTCTCCAGGGCTGCCAAACCATGTGTGGTGAAATCCCAGAATCCCAGACTGGGCTGGGTGTGAGGGACCTGAAACCCCAGAACCCAGTGCCACCCCTGCCATGGCAGGGACACCTCCCACTGTCCCTGCTGCTCCAGCCCCAGTGTCCAGCCTGGCCTTGGGCACTGCCAGGGATCCAGGGGCAGCCCCAGCTGCTCTGGGAATTCCATCCCAGGGCCTGCCCACCCTGCCAGGAACAATTCCCAATTCCCAATGTCCCACCCAGCCCTGCCCCTGGCAGTGGGAGCCATTCCCTGAGTCCTGTCCCTCTGTCCCTGGTAAAATAAATCCTCCACCCCCCTGGCAAACCCAGGCCCTGTTTCATCCTCAGCCCTGGAAACAGCACTGATTCCCTAAACACTGAATGCCACACCCCAAATCCCTGATTTTAAACTAAAACCAATCCTAATCATCTCCCAAAATGATTTCCAGCAAGCTCCCTTGTGCAGGTGAACATCTTGCATCCTAAGTATTGATCATAAAAGAGATAACTGTGCTTTTTAGGGTAGCAAAATCTTTTTACCAATACTTACTGAAAATTGCTCTGGTTTTTACACTTTTTTATATTTTTCTCATTTCATACCCAGATGAGCTCAATATTTACAGAGGTGTGAGATGCCCCCAGCACAAACACCATCTCCAGAGTGCCTTGAACAGAGGTTTTAAACGAGGAGAGCTTTTCCAGCAGGAGCCCCAGCCCGTGCTGGCAGCAGCTCCCCTGTGACAATCAGTCACCAGCGGGGACAGCTCCCAGCCCTTCTGCTGTGGCATTTCCATGATTAGTTCCTCCAGGCACTTTGATTGAAGAGCACTGCCTAAAGGTCTCCACCTCCTCCTAATTAAACACAATTTGTCTCAAACACAGCAGCTTTGGCAAAGTGGGGCTGAGGAAATAAATGATGGGTGGGCTGGGAAGAGAAATGGTTTGAACTCCAGCCTTCATTTGTTTCCAACTGCTGTCAGCACCGAGGCGTGACAAAAGGTCTCACACGAGTGGCACTTTCCTAAGCTTGGGGTGAAGCTTTTACCTCTCTGAGATCCTTTTTCCTAAGCTTGGGGTGAAGCTTTTACTTCTCTGAGATCCTTTTTCCTAAGCTTGGGGTGAAGCTTTTACTTCTCTGAGATCCTTTTTCCTAAGCTTGGGGTGAATTTTTACCTCTCTGAGATCCTTTTTCCTAAGTTTGGGATGAATTTTTACCTCTTTGAGATCCTTTTTCCTAAGTTTGGGGTGAATTTGGTGAATTTTTACCTCTCTGATACCCGTGGCAGTAACTGTAATCTCTGTAAATTCACGGGGTGTCACTGATGTTCAGAACTTCATCTTCACCTGCTTTCTGTGGTCAGTGCATTTCAGGCCAGTTTGAGGGCGTGAGTGGAAAGGGAACGACCCTGTTTGGGAATTCTGTGCTGTTGGGATGAGATCTGAGCCTGTGGGTTGTGCCTTCCCCCCTTTCCTGCTGCCAGGGCAGCTCAGCGTTCCCATGGGACATTCCTAAATCCAGCTGGCCCCGTGGGACATCCCTGGGCAGCTCAGATGTTCCTGCAGGACATTCCTAAATCCAGCTGGCCCCGTGGGACATCCCTAAGTTCAGCTGTCCCACTGGGACATCCCTGGGCAGCTCAGCTGTTCCCACTGGGACATCCCTGGGCAGCTCAGCATTCCCATGGGACATTCCTAAATTCAGCTGTCCCACTGGGACACTCCTAAGTCCAGCTGTCCCACTGGGACATTCTTGGGAAGTCCAGCTGTCCCACTGGGACACTCCTAAGTCCAGCTGTCCCCATGGGACATTCCTAAGTCCAGCTGTCCCCATGGGACACTCCTAAGTCCAGCTGTCCCCATGGGACATTCCTGGGAAGTCCAGCTCTCCCACTGGGACACTCCTAAGTCCAGCTGTCCCACTGGGACATCCCTGGGCAGCTCAGCATTCCCATGGGACATTCCTAAATTCAGCTGTCCCACTGGGACACTCCTAAGTCCAGCTGTCCCACTGGGACACTCCTAAGTCCAGCTGCCCCTGTGGGACATTCCTGGGAAGTCCAGCTCTCCCACTGGGACACTCCTAAGTCCAGCTGTCCCCATGGGACATCCCTGGGCAGTTCAGCTGTCCCACTGGGACACTCCTAAGTCCAGCTGCCCCCGGGGGACATTCCCGGAGCACAGAGCACGAGGAGCAGGAGGTGCAGCTCAGCTTTTCCCACTCCCTGGAAAAGCTTTCAGACACTCCACAAGCTCCTTTCGGCGAGCAGCACTCCGCAATCAGAGCTCTGCCAACTGTTTAATCATGGAAATGGAGCCAAAAAGTTATAAAGGGCAAAAATAAGAATAAAAAAAGCAGCCTCCTGGTGGCTGGAGCCAAAGCCCTCCCAGCTGGGCACTGATTGCTGGAGCTCATTAACACCCAGGGCTGGGACAGGGCTCTGGAAAAGCAGGGTGGCTTTCCAGCCAGCTCCACTGAAGAGGGCAGCCAGGGGATTATTTCCTGGGCACTGGCTGCACAGGGAGGCTGTGGAAATGCCCCTGGGAGTGCCCAGGGCCAGGCTGGATGGGGCTGAAGGAGCATGGTCATAGCTATGAAAACAGTCAAAGGTTTAAATAACACAGGATTTTATCTGGTTAAAGCCACTGCTCCCCTGGACTCATTTTATAACCTCGCTAAGGCAAGACAAGAAAAGAAGAGTTCACCCAGGGTAAGAAAGGGACAACTGGGTGGGACAGGATGAACATCTGTCAGTTAGACACAGCCTGAATAAATCTGAATAAACCAGTCTGACCATCTCTGAAAGCTCCCAGTCCCAGGAAGCTCCCGAAGGGCTCTGAGATGAAGGAGCTGCAGAGTGAAAGAGGCCAATGGAACACCAGCAAAACCCCACAAATATCCCAGCACACGGAGCCCTGCCAGGGGTGAGGCAGCAGCACACGCCTCCACCCTCCCCGGGCTGCCAAAGCAGCCCCAGCTCCTCCCTCTGGGCCACCAGCCCCGGGCCACGCTGGCCCTGCTCCGCCAGCAGGTGTCCGTGAGCTCTGTTATTGCACAGGGACACACACACCATCCCCCAAACCCCACTGTCCCCTC
>VWZV01016022.1:0-52345 GCA_013397155.1 Irena cyanogastra
AAAATGGCTTTGGAAAGAAGAGGTGATTCTGAACCCTTGCCCTCTGCTACGAACCATTCTCCTAAAAGGGAATGAAACAATTCTCAGACTGCTGGTTCCATACAGATATCCTGACAATGCTTTTAGAGAAGCTGATCCTAACAGCAATTAAACTAAATAATTTAGTGCATAAAAACAAATATAAAAACTATACACATTACTAACTGCTTCAGATTTCACTTTCATGTATGCCTGCTACCTACCTGATGCCACTTCTTCCAACTGCTTTTCTTTCTCTTCTTCAATCTTCTCATCTTCAGCCGTGAGCAGATCAGACACAAGATCATTAACAGTCTTGTAGTTTTCTCCAGTGGCCAAGATTTTACTTTGCACTGTTTGCTTTATTAGCCTTCTACTGAATCCCATCTCCAAGGCAGCTTTAACCACAGGCGTGTTCATCATGATTGCATCTTCTGAATGGCTCTCTCCAGGTTCAAAACGAATAACTAATCAAAAAGGGAAATCCTTGTGTATAATATAAAGAATAAAATACCCATAGAACCCCAGAAGTCAGACACATCGATATTACCGACACACATGAACACTACGCAGTAAAAAGCGTCAATTGTTTAAAGAGAATTTTTTTTAAGTAGCTTTAAAAATGGAAGCCAGTCACTCAGTCATTGATTAAATGCAAGATAAACATCAATCTATGTCAGGCCTTTGTTAAAACCTAGGTTAATCCAGAGAAACCACTGAAAATTCCATTGTGTCCTAGCAGCTTTTCTTATACTTAGTTATTTCTAACTTCAGCCTTTAAAAATGGCCTGGGGGTGTGCCGGGGTAGGGGAGGGAAGTCAGAGTTTATAGTACAAACAATTGCTCTATTCCAACTCTTGATCAGTAATTTGCATTTAATTTAGTAAACACCAGACACATGGGATTCTGAGTCATTGTCCTAAATCAGCAGGGATTAGGACAGAAGAAACTCCCAGAGGGTGAGTGGGTTTTTCCACCACAACTAGAGTCCAGCCTAGAGAGACTTCAGAGTATCAGCTTGTCCTACCTTCTTCCTTAACTACTGCTGCTCAGCTCAGAGCATTTACCTAGTTACGTGCCAAGAGATGGAACTGCATAACTGCATAGTCATGACACTCTCCAGCAACTGTCCCACCAAGCTCAATACCTGCTTTGCTTAACCCAACCCTGAAATGAAAAAAAAGCTAGCAACCAAATGTGCAAACCCAAAAATTTCAATATGAGCTGCTAGTATGAAAATAAGGAAAATGAAAAACAAGACCTCTTAGAGGTGTTTCCTTGGAGTTTGTTAACACAACATCAGAATTAAACTTTTAGGGAAAAAATCTAAGAATTGGCTTTCCAAAGCTAACTCACTTAGGAATCATTAAGTTTGCAAAATGCTGAGGGAGTTTAAAAACATGCTTTAATATACATACTTGGAGGATCAAGGTTTTCATCTACAGGCGGATCAGGGGTTGACAAGAGCTGTAGGAGACAAGAGAACTATGTTAGTATTGAAGTATTGCTCTTCCCTCTATGTACCTTTCTAACATATTGTTCATCGCCAATCCTGCTAAGCTTCCTACCCATTAAATATTTCACCTGCAGTTACACAAGTCTGCAAATTTGGGCAACTGTATAATCAACACAAAGCTAGTGCTGAGCACTTCCATGAAGAGGAATCTGGTTACTCTTGCCGTAAGAATTACAAATAGAAATAATTAATGTTGTCTGATGACTGATTTCTGAAATGATAATTACTGATCTGTACTATTCAGTGTATAATCAGAATTTCCCTCTGCTAACATAAAGGACCTCACTGCCTCATAGGACTCTCTAGAGGTTAAACTCTACTAGTCCAAGATTAGCCATGGTTCAGCACTAGTTTCTTCTATGTGCTCACAAAGAGCATTTATAATGTTAGAAACCCAGGAGAAACACACACAGAAATGAGGCAGAAGAATGAACTCAGAAAAAGAATACAGCACTGTTCAACACAGGAAAACCAAAGTTACAGGACAGTAAAAGTTTACCTGTTCAAGGAGATGGGGGAATCTGGCCTGAATTTGATCTACAAAATCTCTTCCTTTTACACGAAGCAGATACTCACACCTGAAACATTGACAAAAATCAAATCATATTTTCTACCTGCCAAAGGAAAAAAAAAAGCATAGAAGAACAAAGAAGTTTAAACCCAGTGTAAGTTAAATACATTTCTCTTCCTTCAGAAGAGAAAGAATACTCTTAATTGGAAGCTTGGTGCAGCCTAGTGTCTGGTGACACTTCGATAAAGTTTTTCCATGACATCCAGCTGTCAGTAGGCTTATGTATATAAATGCAGCAGTTTTACATTCTGCTACCACTTGTAATCAAAATGGCATGTCATGAGAAACAACACTGTGTCAGAATCACTACAAAGTGCAGTGGTAAACCGTTTCTATCTTGCACCTCACCATTCTTATCTCCTACTCAAATCATTCAAAAGAAAGAATTTAACAAAATATAACACCATTATCAAAGCCAGATCTGCTTCACTAACACAGGTTTATATCTTATGTACATTTACTGACAGGCTTAACACAGTAAGAAACAACAGTGACATTTATCCCTACATATATCATATAGTCCAGCAGTAGCTGATAAATTGCCCATGCAAGCCTAGCTGGAAATCTAGAGAAATGAGAAGAACTATTATTAGCTTTCCTGAAATTAAGTGCAGCTATTTCTGTAATGGAGGTGGTGATTTCCACGGGCATAGACAGCAATTAGGTATGAAATTGCCATTTAATTATAGGTGACATTAAAAAGTTATTTCTGTCCTTTTTCCCGTAGAGACATACTAAAGAGGCACCGAAACCTTCTTCACAAGCCCTTCCACACGTAGGAAACTAAACTGCACAAGCAGGAAAACTGGTTCAAGAGCATCCAGCACAGCATGAGCACAAAACCAGAACCAATGAGTTAAACATTCCTTCTACTCCACTTCTCAGCAGCCCTCAATCACCTTACTGACTGCTTCTCTTACAGAGAAAAGAATGCTCATTAACAATGCAGTCTCCTTGCTGTTAGTGATCTGGGGATGCAGACAGCTTTTAATTATGAACGGGAAAGCACTAGATGCCATGGTTAATGAAGAAATGTTTTAATTACACCCACCTACATACTTCAGAGCTTTTAGACATACATGCAATACATCCAAATGAAAGAGTGAATCTGTACATCAAATTAAGTCAAAACTATTAAGTGCAGTACATATCTGCCAAAATTAAAACACTTAGGAATATGAACAAATTATGATACAGATTTTGCAAGTTACCTTGGAAACCACTTTGCATGCTCAATCCATGGATCATCTCCAGATTCCCAGCATCTTAACCCACCATCACAGCAAAAACACTTCACATCATCATTGCGACCTTAAAAAAAAAAAGGCAAAATATCTAGCAAACATTGACACAATTTACTTGAAAGTAAATGCTGACATAGCAGTATGAATAAAACTGGAGAAGTCTGGGTTTCTTACCTACATAGTAAAAGCCAGCATCTGCAAGCTGTTCAGGCTGAACTGGAATTCTGGTTGGCCAATTTACGAATGTTTTAACACGTGCCTCATGGGTTTGCATGCTCACATTTGAAACATTGAAATTCTGCTGGTCTCTGATAAGGTTTTCCACAAAAGGGCAGTTGGGATAGTGTCTCCGATGCTCTGACACAGCATTATCTTTTGGTTCCCAATTACACAGCTGACCACCACAGGTAAAACAAGCAACTTTGTCTGCTGTCCCCAAGTAATAAAGTCCAGCCTTTGCCAGATCAGTGGGTGAGAGAAATGTCAGTGGCCACAAGTGAAAGGTGCGTAGCCTAGCATCTTCTGTCCTCATGGAAGGATTGTGAAACTTAGGGCTCAAGAATGGAAGGTCTTCAGCTGCCCTAGTAGTTACTGGGTCTTGAGGAAAACTGGAAAACGAGCCACTGAAATATCCAACCTGTTCTAAACTTGGAGAAAGTGCTATGGAATGTAGAGATGGTAAGAGACTGTTTGCAACTGAGGGTGAAGAGGTGGAACGAGATGACAGTCCAACGTTGTTAACTGAAAGCATTCTTTGAACAAAACTGCAGCTAGGATACAGCTGCTTATGTTTTTCCATAGCATTGTCTCCTGGCTGCCAGTTATCCAATGTTAAGCCACAACTGAAGCACTTAACTTTATCTTGCACACCTGTGTAATAAAACCCAGCCCGGGCAAGGCTGCGCTCTGACACCGGCGTGTTCATGGGGAAGGTGGAGAACGTTGACATTCTGTAGAGTTCACAGGACAGGTCGTACTTCAGCTCATCACACAGAGCACGCTGCCTCATGATGCTAGCCAAGAAAGGGCTATCTTCCACTATGTTCATAATGGACTGTTTTGGGAAAAATGGGACAAGTCTTCCTCTGGGAGGTAGTTGTGTGCATTAAAGGCAATTTGGAACAACCTCCGCCTGTACAAAAGCAATAAATACTTTAAACTGTAACTTCAAATGCGCATACAAATAGAACTGACCTCATGATTTAACAGCCTATAAACATCTGGCAAGTACCTTAGTTTAGCAACTGCTTTCAGTGCAAAAGCTTCCCCATCCCATTTTAACAATTGAAGAAAGCATGTTGAAAAGCAATTTCCATTGAATCATATAAGCATCACATACTTTACTTGTTCTGTATATCTAAGAGAGTAGTAATAATTTGTCAGGCTCATGGAGGTCGGATCAAAAGAGAAAATTCCTCAAATGGGTTTATCAAAATCCTTTGTCAATAAAGAAACTAAACTGGGGGGCAACTAAAACAACATTGTTCTTATCCAGAAGATATGTTAAGTGATATAAGGACAAGATTTCACCCTAGACAGCTGATAAATATGTAGCTTATACACACACACAAAGATTTTAGTTTGTAAAACCTCACTAGAGGCTGAAAAGAAGGGTTTACCAAGTTCAAAGGGCACACAAAAAATAGAGACCCTGATGTTACTAAACTGATCTTAGTATATTTGCTGCTACTGAACTCCAGAAAAAAACCTCTCAAGTTCTGCACATTGTTGTAACAAGTTCTTAAGACTAAAGAAGTTAGTTTATACTCAACTTCACATGTATAGAATATTCAGCTATTAGAGAAACAAATCCTATACACTGTCTTAGACAAGGATGAACTCTATTAACAACCTGGGATAGACCCAGGCTTGTCTACAAGTCAGCACTGAATTAACAGAGCACTTCAGTTTTAACCTGGTGCCTTAGTTACAAGTACAGAGTTATCAAATTTAACATACATTAATTGCCTTGTGTTGAGACATTCTGATGCTTTATACTGTTGAATTAAGTTTTTTCTGTATGCCATGTTTATGGCATACAGAAACAAACAGAACTCTCAGATTTAAAAAAAATAAGTATTTGATGACTTAGTTTCTTTATTTCTGCACAGAACTACCTCCCAGAGGTAAGACTGAAGTCCCTTCTAAGGTGCCTACGCCTCCATATTGGTACTGACTGTCCTCAAGAAGAAATTGTAAGTATCTGTAGTTTCAGTCATTCGATTTTTTTGTGGCAGAACAAAACCTGTAAGGAAGAAAAAGAGTGTTTTAAAATACACAAGATGAGGTGCATGGAATGTCTATGCAAACAGCAATTACACAAATTGAAACAGCACAAGCTTTTTGCAATTATGGAATGTTAAGGGTTGGAAGAGACCTAAAAGATCATCTAGTCCCAATCCCCTTGCCATGGGCAAGGACATCTAGTAGACCAGGCTGCTCAGAGCCACATCCAACCTGGCTGCGAACATTGCCACTATTGGGGTGTCCACAACTTCTCTGGGCAACCTGTTCCACTGTCTCACAACTCTCTCAGTAAAGAACTCCTTCCTAATATCTAACATCAATTTCCTCTCTTTCAGTTTGTACCCATTACTGCCTGTCCTGTCACTAGGAGTTTCAGTTCCTCTCTGGCTTCCCGGCAGACCCCCTTCAGACGCTGGCAGGTTGCTATGAGGTCTCCATGCAACCTGTCTTCTGCAAGCTGAACGGCCCCAAGTTCCTCTGCCTGTCTAATGTCAGCTAGAAAGTTTCAGAGAGTCAACTTCACACACTGTGATATGGAGTGGATTTCACACACTTAGTTTCCCTGTTATTGACGCATATGCAAAACTGTTTAAACCACAAGCAGAATTTTTTGGCAGATGGATTAATCAGGCTACTTAATCACAAGTTGTATAACTAAAGGTAAGATCCTGTACTAAAGCAGTTGCATGCATTTTAATTGCAGATTCCCTAACAATGAAGACACAGTTTTATAACACTGACATATAGAGTACTGATTTACTTATTTAGGTAAATCCAATTATATTTGAAGCAAGGATGTCGGCAAAACTGAACTTGCCCAAAATTCAGGTAAGGGCAAACACAAAGTTCAAAGGGTTTTTATATATGTAGCTATGAATAAATATAAAATTATATCTTTAGTAGCGTGGTCGATCGGTTTTCAAAAAGTTTTTCCAGGAAAGACTCAGTCGTGATGACACAGCACTGCAGAAACAGCCCCTTGCGCTAAGGCACCAGATCCTGAGCACCAGACCGTGCATGGCGGGGCCTGAACCCGGCCCCAACCCCGGCAGCGACAGCCACACGTTCCACTCCCCCCGCGGTTGCCCCAGGCCTCGCTCTTCGCTCCTTCTCCTTCCGCGGGCCCCAGCCCCTTCCCCGAGCGGGTTCCAGCAGGGCAGCCACGCTCCCATCCAGCACCGGGGGCCACAGCCCACAGCTCCTTCAGCCTCCACCGGCGCCGCCAGACAGAGCACGGGCAAGGGCAAGGGCAAGGGCAGGGGCAGGGGCAGGGGCAGGGGCGCAGAACACAAGCGCGGCGCGCCCCCCCCCTTCCTCCGACAATCGCGCCAGCCCGGGAAAGCCCCGGCCCAGTCCTACCCGCAGCACCTCCCGGCCGCGTACTCACAGCCTCCAAGCGGGCCCTCGCAGCGGGCCCCAGCAAGGCCCAGCCTATATGCGGTGCCTGGCAGCGCGCAGGGGGAGAGGAGCCCCCGCCGGCACCGCCCCGCCTGGTAAACTCCGGGAGCTCCAGCCGAGCGCAGGCAAAACCCGGCGGGGCGGGCACAGCACCGCTCTTTCCCCGGGCCCGCGAGCGCCCTCGTATGGCGGCCGGGACGGAAGGGCTCTGTGGGCCGGGCCCCTCGGCACCGGGGCTCCGCCTCTACCGTGAGCTCCGGGGGAGGGCCGCCCTGCCGTCAGCGGGGGAGCTTGGGTACTTTCCTCTGCCCTCTTCCTCGGGTGGGGGAAACCCGAGCGTGCTTCCCGGGCGGGGATTTCCAGGCCGCAGGCGCGGGGCTGGCGAGCAGCCGGGAAGGGGAGAAGCCGGAGGGGCGGCGCTGCTGCCGGTGGCCTGGGCCTGCGGAGCCCGTTCTGGCCCGTGCTGGGCCAGGTGGGCCCGTCGGTGCCGGCACCGCGCTCCCACGGCACGGGCCGCACACGTAGCGCCGCTCCCCTGGCGGGCGGCGAGGGCCCGGCTCGCCGCAAACGCCGCGGTTTGGCCCTTGCTCCCTGATACCAGCGCACAACACAGAGGCTCGGCCGCATTTCCTAATATAGGCAGCTCTGCTACCTGCAAGAGGGGAAACAACATGACCGATGGAAGACTTCGGTCACTTGAAAGCACTGGGGAAGAACAAGAGGAAGACAAAATAAGACCATAAATTTCCACTGGAGGGGTTTAAGACAGTATCTCTGCATATCGAAATCTGAAAAACTAACACAGCAGTTACCAGAACGCTGACCAAAAGCTTAGAATGTCCCAGCACGGTCATGGTCTGCCATTTCCTATGAACAAACAGCAGATAAGAGATTTTAAAAAGCCCCGTTTTGTCATGACAGATTGGTAGTAGGGTGTTTACACAACTGAGAACTGAAGAGTAAAATAAGGAAGTGCAACAGCATTATGACACTAGTGGGTAATTTTGTGTGTCAGAGTTCCAGTAAGATGAGTTTGCAAGAGACTCATTCATACATTTTCTAAAACTCTTAGAAATTTCCTGCCATATATGATGACATTTATCATATATAACAATACTGTCAAATTTGAGCTGTGGTGATGACATCCAGTACAGCACAGCTTCTACTGTAACACCATTTAACATCATATCATGATAGACAGAAGAACGTTTGCTTTGCAGCAGTTGCAGAAATAAAGAAAGTTAAAAACTTCCTTTTAGAATTTTAAATGGTTGTCGGATCCCTGATACATTAAGGAAGCTGCTGACACGGGGAAGAGAAGGTTCAAAAATTGAGCCAGCTCTTCAAATACCTTGTGTGAAGAGTGCTGAGGTGTGGTTTTGTTTGACATGGAGAACTGTTCCGTGTCGCACAAGGGGCTTAACTCCATATTTATGTGTGGTTTTAATTGCAAGTGCTTAAAGATTTACTTTGGTTATCCCCAGTTTTGGAATTTCAATCAGGACTTCCCGATGAAGCTATACTGATCTATTAAAACAGATTCTCGACGCTTTACTGTACGTTCTCCCAAAACTAGTTAACGCAGTGTTCCTCCTTAACTCTTCTCCCTCCCTCCCTCCTTTATGCCATTCCACACCCAGCCACTATCTGCCCTTACCCCTCTGTACCCTTGGCCTTCTAATCTAGCAATAGAAACTGCTATTTCCTCCCCTCTCAGGCCTCAAGCCGAGCAGTTTCAGGTTCTCCCTCTGTGCTTGACAGCCTCATGTCGCAATGGAGGAAGGGAGGGGGAGAAAAGAAAAAGCAGGCTTAAATGCTTGTGATAGCAGAAAAAGAGGTGTAGCTGCCCTGAGCTGTCAGGCACTTTCTGCTTGCTTTGCCTCATTCAGTATAGTAGCAGCCCCCCATTCCCAGTAATTGCTTGGCGTTTCAGAGAAAGAAGTAAGAGGGAACTTTCCCCACTTAGCTGCAATGATGGCTTGTCCTTTACCCAAAGGACATGAAGTAAGAATGTAACTAAAGGGTTCTTCTTACAACTGAAATTCCTGAGGAAAAGTGCATTATCATTAGCGTTCTGTGTCTGGCTTCAGCCTGGGGCCGGGGTAACTCTTCAGAGGCAGAGTAAGAGGACAGCAGTGATGCTTAAGCCCTACCCAGGCTAAATGAGTGGCCTTGGTTCTCAGGCTGTAGCATATCACTAGGACTGCTCCTTATTCCAGCCCTTTCGCTGACTGCAGCAACCTTACAAGATCACAGTCTTGACCTAAAAACCAGTGAGTGGCTGGGTGAAACAAGGCCCTCGGCTTTGCAGACTCAGCTCTGGAGAGGGGGGAAGAAAAAGCCTTCAAATAAAGCTGTCCTCAACTGAAGGAAACTGCAGAGGTCAAAGTGCTAATAAAAGTGCTGCTGTCACATTACCAGGGTTTATGAAAATAAACCTCGTGGTAGTGTTGACTGAAATAGCAAAGGTAAGAGAGCAAATTTCTAGAGGTAGAAGGCAGTGATCCAGCAGCTTGAGTGCATTATCACACCAAGTAGCACAGACAGCTCTTGAAGTACCTGATGTAACTTGCGAGTCCAGAAGTCTTCTCTGAAAGTCATTCTCCCCATGCTATCATCCTTTTCTGATGCATTCTCCAGTATTTACCATCTTCCACAACATTAAAGCATCTGGCTTTAATGGTGCCTCTGTAATACACCTCTAAACATCCATGAAGAGGAGAGATGGAGAAAACACACATTGATATTTGCCTTTCCATTGCTACTGACTCCTGTATCCACTCTCCCAAAAATCTAAACCCCTCTGTAAAATCTGTGTTAAAATATAAAATCAGTTATCACTGGGTAGTGCACATTTTTCAGTGTTCCAAAGGTATCAAATGCCTCCATGAGACATGACCTGCTTATTCTGAACTCTGTAGTGTTGGCTTCACTGCACACATCAACCCCCATTCCAGCAGTAAGGAGTAGGTTTTCTCTTATAAACTGACCTAACATGGTGGTTAGGGTTCCACAAAAACCTTTAGATGGAATTCCTCAACTCCTTCAGGACACAATGGGACGACAATGATGACAGAAATAAGAAGAAGTATATATATTAAGGAAAACTTTGGAAAAGCCAACTTGAGATAAAAAATACCAGCTGTAGGTAAAGTTGCATTATTTATTCACTTTACAAACGAAGCCATGTCCCAAGAGCAGAGTAGCTTTGACATCCTGTAAACATGAGATCAGATAAACTATGTTATGATAATCTATGTGGGTGCAACTCAAAACACAGCAACTTTTAATTTTTATTTTTTTTTTAACTTTAGTCACGCATTTGTTTGCCTTTGCCCAGAGGGAGGGGAGTTGAAGTTTCTCTTCAAAACCTCTCTTCAGCTGGAGAGGCCTGATGAGCTTAACATCCACAGACTAGAGTAGCCAGGAGATGCACAGGAGATAAGAGAACATTAAGGAACATTACGCGATAGTGTAGACTGGTCTGTGAACAGATCCATAAGAGAGAACCCAAGAATGAAGACCAGATTAGCATCAAAGGCACAGGATCAATAACCAATAGGAGATCAAATACTAGGAGTTGTGTCATTTACAACCAATGAACGTGACTTAAGAGTTTTATATATAAATATGTGAAATGTCTGGTAAAGAACCATGTGAATGATTTTCACTGCACAACCTGAGCATGTGTCGATGAAATAATTTCCATTGCACATCCTGGCCAGAATAAAGTAATGCCTTGATTCTCTAACATTGAAAAGATGTTGTTGTAGAGTTTATGTTTTTCCCATAGTTTCAGTGACAAACTGCTGGTGTAAATGAACATTATTACACCAGCAATAATTATTATTTTTCTTTTTTTAAAATGAAACTTTTAAAATTGCATTTGGGCATATAGCAAAAAAAAAAATTAAATGTCACAAGGGACAAATATAATATCTAGATATTTAGGGCATCCATGACTCGTTGTGATAACCCTCAATGTTCAAGGAAGAAAAAACATCTTGCTGCTCCCTTTCTGAAGGTCAGTACATTCACAGTCTGAAAAGTTTCCATTCCCTTTGTACACAGACAAGAGTTTTCTTTTTCACATCCTCCTACGCAAGGGATCATGAGTACGAAAGTTTAGGTTTACCTAAATCAATTGTGGGCTGTCTCGCATTTAATGCTCAGATAAATTCTCCCATAAGCAGTCTCAAGAACATATCAAAGCCAAACTGAATAAGTTGAGGCTTTTAAATCAGTCAGAAACTCTTACTAATATTTACTTGGAAGATAAAAAATAATCGGAATGAGTTGCAAGAAGATCTTGGTAAATGTGTTGAATTCTCTTTTTAGATTGGAGAATCTGCACACTTTTCTAAGTTTTATTGTCTGCTTCTAGGAAGACCATTTTGTTCTCCTGGTGGTATAACAAACATACTTTCAGCAGGAGATAGGAATGTGAAGAATGCCAAAGCAGAGATGAGTTGACTAGAACAAACCACCAGCAGGTGGAAAGAGGACCACTTATATACCAGGGAAATAAAAGGGCTTGTATTCAACTGCTTCAAATTTTGTCAATTCAGAGCCCCACATTCCTGTTTTTTTCCAAATGAGTTGTCTTTCTAAACAGCAGGTTGTCCGCTTTGACTCCAAGTTACTTCCTACTGTCAGAGTAAGAAAGTTTCTCTAGATTTGATTTCCCTCATTTATTCCTCATTATCTCTCTGCAGATTTTAAAACCTTCCCAGGGTGTTTAATTTACTTTAGTTAAACCGACTGTTGCTATTCATGTTATTGGGGAATTTTTTTTATGTCAATACTCCTTCAACTGAAAGAGAATCAAATGTGGTGCTGTTTAATTTCCTGAGGATTATAGTGAAAGTTTTCTACCACAATTGCTGATAGGTTCCGGAAGATACAAGTGATCTGTAAATCATGCTAAATATGATTCCATCACACTTTACCTAGAAAATGGGTGATTGCCATGACAGAGTTCAAAGACTTTAAAAGGCCAAATACCTCAGAAATTAAATCATCTATTCAGAGGCTAGAGTAAAAGATGAAGTTTCCCAAAGTTTCTACATCACCATTTCAACTGGCATATAAGTGCATGGGAACACACTAACTTCCACCAATCCACGTACAAAGAGGAGCTTAAGCCTTCTGTTGCAACATGCAAAATAAGGCCCTAATTCTGTAAGCAAAACCAGAAATCTGATCTCTGTGCCTGCCTGAGTTCCCAATGCAGCTCATAGGGAACTGATTTGTGATTTACAGCAAAACCAAAAAACCCCAAGCCCCTGTGTGCAAACTGAACAAGCCATAAATCAGCTGTCCGTGAACAACAATGGCACAAGGAGTTGTAGCAGACACAGGGTTAAATGACAGGAGTGAGGGCTGCTTAGGTTAATCCTGGTGCCAAATGGTAGTAAAACTGCAGCCTGAGAGAAGCTGAGCTTTCCATTTTTGTATTCTGCTGCACAGTGCTATGTTTCTTAGGAATAGAAGAGAAATAAGAGGAATCATAGTTGTACTGAAAATGCTTTCACTTTCACTTCTTAGGACTTACAGGAATTAATAAATTAAAAGTAATGTATCATGCACTACTGAAAAAAGGTTTATTTTATACATTAAATTGTAATATTTTCATGAGAATATATTAGAGGAAAAACATAGTGAAAACAGAAAAAAGAGTGATGAGTCTTTAATAAGGGTTAAGCTAGTATTTTTTTGGCTAGTAGCTACAAATTGATTCTTAACTTACATTCCAACACCCCCTGGATACATGTAACAGGGAGGGGATTCCAGTGAGGAACAAGTGCCAATTGAGTGAAGACTGGGTTTCTAGAAGCGGGATGTGCTGTCAAATATTGACAGATTTGCTGTTAAATTGTTCAAAGAATTAAAACGTTATTGGGGTGGAGTGGACAGGCAGATACATTCTTATACAAAAAAAAATTGCATAAATAAGATGCCAAAATCAGGCTAAAATGGTGCGAGATGTCATGCTGAATACTCACTTGGTTTTGTTTAGTGGACTAGCTAGAAAAATTACTCTGTTCCTGGTGTTCAGAAGAACCACCTCAGACTCAGAAAACAATGAGTATACTGACAAGGCTTAATTTAGCATCAAACAGTGGCTACACTGACCGAAAATCCATCTATCCCAGTACCAGCCAGTATCAGACATCCCTGGTATCAGCTAATCTCTTTCTGTAATGAAAACCGTCTCAGCCTGTAGTACAATAATCTGAGCCTATTATCTGAAGGTCAATGTTATTAATTGTGATAATCCAAAAGGTCACTCCAGTCCTTATGAACAAAGATTTTTTTGGGAAAAAAAAGCTTGCATGCAAATTTAAACATTCTTGGGTGAGGAATTCAGAGTGGCAGTGAGCACAGCTGGCTTGGGAGACAGGAGTTAGATGCTGTGTTCATTACCTCACAGAGCTGCTGAGACAGAGGGTACAGTAGCCTTGGAGAAGCAAAGGGTCCTTTGTTTCTCTGATGAGTTATTTCAGCAGATAAAGACCTTTTTCCTCTGAAAAAGCACTGTCCTAAAGATCACTGAGATCAAAGAATGTGAAAAGGGCGGAGGTAAGGTTCTCCCATCCTTCCATTGTGCAAGACTCAAGAAACAAAGCACCCCATTCCTAAAACACAAGACAATAAGAACATGTTTTAAACAAAAAGAAAAACCTGATAAAATGTTCTTGTCCCGCATCTGGAAAATTAAGCCCCGGTCTCTGAGGCTTTAAGTCTCTACTTTAAAAAACATTAATGTCTTAAGCTGACATGAGATGGGTTTTATCCCACTCTGAGGATGAAGTACATATTTAAAACAGACTAGACCACCAGTTCTGAGATACAAGGTGCTGAGCTCCCTTCAGGCTCTGGAATAGTGGAGATTAAATTACTATCTAAGGGCTGGCGTAGAAGAAGTCTCAATATCAATTGTGTTGAAACCTTAGGCACACAGTATGATTTTTAGCACCACCTGTACATTGGGAAGTACAAATGCGAGGATCTGAATAAAGTACCAGTTTCTTGAGGCTTGATACTGGCCTCTTGCCACTTCCTTATGACTGCTTTAGTTTGATTTTAAAGAAAACTATCTTTTATTCTGTCTCAAAGCTCTTCCTGATACAGTTTTGTATGTATATCTAACTAGGAACATGGTTTGTGTCTGAACTTTGTCAAACACATACTGTAGGTCTCCAGAACACCCTCTTTTTCGCTTGGCCACACAGTTATAAGCACAATATAAGCTACTGTGAGAACATTTCCAAAATTAAGCAGGTTATTTTCCTTTGAAAGTATATACAAGAGTTTGGCATTGGCCCAGGACTGTAGGAGTTTCTGTTTTTTGTGATTCTGTTTTTCTTACTTGGAAACAATAGTGGTATTCATGCCTAGGCAGTTCATGAGGTTACAGCTTCTGAGGCTGTGTTTCTCAATATGCAGCAGTCGCTATAAAAGATGCAGCATACTTCAGCGTTACCACAGTGATCTCCCTTCTGCCGGCTCCTGTGGAGTAATTTAAAAATGTATGTGTTTTAAAGTGAAACATGGCTTATACATACAAAGCTACTCAATCCTGCATCCAGACATGTAGACCTGTGGGCCAAGACTTGGTAGACTGGAATACATGTACTTTGTTATTGTGAGCACTATTCTTTTGTTTCTGTCCTTTCAAATCTCTTTTCCCCTCCAGTCAACTCCTCTCTACCCAGTGCTAATCTCCTGCACACAGAAAATGAGCACATTTATACAATATCCTGTTTATCAAATGTTGTTTTGTCCCTTTAGTTATTACACACAAGCACTCCTCAGCTGACAAGTTGTCAGCTGCATTGTTCGCAGGTTGTCAGGCCTCCCACATTACAGTGTACTTGCCCAGCCTCAGAGAGAAAGACTATGGCTTTTTCATAGACAAAAATAAGCAAAAAATTCATTGTAAACCAATTTCTTCTGTTCAATAAATAGTTGAACAAAAGACAAGTGTCTGCAAAGCGATGTGTGTTTGTCTTCTGTAACATAACACTATGGCAGGCACTGCAATGAGCTAGAGAAAGCCGGCATGCCACAGCAGCTCCGAAAACAAAAAGAGCTGCTGACCAACAAAACTCTCGTGAAACACCAAAAAAGGGTGCAGAATCTGAGTGTCAGGAAAGACAGGGACAAAGGTTACAATGATGTAATTGCCAAGAGAGAATCATCTAGTAAAATGTGTAAGTGCTATAGCATAGATATTTATATCTGAGATGGTCAGTCTTTATAGTTGAATGAAAAGAAGAATATGCCTCTAGGGTGTGTTTTTGTATTAAATCCTAAAATAGACATTTAAAATGGATTACATGCATCACCCCAAAGTGCATTTTTCTTTCTGTTCATTGCTAAGGAGGTGAGAGTGTTAAGGCACTAGGGAGGTTGTTCCAAGGTCTTGCATTTTTGTAACATCATTAGGAGGCAAACATAACTAAAATCAGAGGACAAGGGAAAATGATAAATGAGTCAATGGTTGCTCCAGATATAAATGTTCTTTAGTGCATGGTTTATGTAGCAAAGGCAGGAACCTAGCAGTTTGCTCTCACAAACCAGACCTATGGTCTGCTGTCGTTCCTAGGAACAACAGAAAATACAAGAAATTCTATAGCAGGAAATTATGAGTAAACACAGCAGCTCTTCAGATACTTTTTTCTTTTTGTTTCTGTCCATTTTTCACTTGTGTTCCATCAGGGACAGAATTTGATCAAAAACTGCAGAAAAACAAAACTAAAATTCTTCCTTTTGGGGCAGAAGATCAGAAGAAGAGTTAGTTTTTTCGGCTTCTTTTTTAAAGCGCTGTTTTGGAGTGGGTTTTTTTAGAAGCTAATCAGGAAAGGGTCATTGTTTTACTGGTGCAATTACATATAATGAGCTATGGCAATAATATTCCTAGGAAGACACTATCTGTGGGTGTCCTTTGGCAGGCCTCAGCTCATAAAACATCAGCCCAGGAAACCTAGGTACTGGTCTCAAAAAGCCTTTTCTGAGCAATAAGAAAAGGGTTGGGCTTTTTTTCTCTTGGGTTGGGCTAATCCTCCCTGCAGTAAGAGCACTGTCCCCTATTGGAATCAAATAAAATCGCCAATATTACCGGTGGGACCTCCCTGGCTTGCCTGGCCTCCACGTGTGAGCTTAATAACAGCAACTAGGGCGTCTGCACCCCAGGAGATATTATGTAGCTCACGTGGCTGAGGGTCCAAGCTTCCAGGCTCCAGGTGTGGGGCTGGTTTCTGCGAGAGAGACTTGAGGCGAAAGGTGGAGGAAAAGGAGTGAGTCCTGAAGAGAGTTGTGTTCAGAAGGTTTTATTCCAGCCTGGTAGGCTTCTGAATCAGTCTCTGCTCCACAGAACTGTAAACAGACTTTCTAACTTTCCTGGTGTTTCCCAATCCCTCCGACCGCATGGCTGAAGCACCTTTTAACCTGGGGGAGGAGGGGGAGGGGAAAGGTAGCAAGCCCACCAATCCAGGCAGGGGAGAGGAGGTCCCAAGGACAAACTGATACCTGGGTTGCTCAATACCCTTCAGGGTCTAAGGCATCCTTTGAACTTGCCCAATCACACGACGCCTTGAAGGTTGACAGACAGTCCTGGGCCAGAGCCCAGGGGGTGGGGGGAGGAGGGGATACACACATGCACCTGGGGAATGGATCTTCCGGGGGAAGTGACCTCCTGGGGTAGAAGCTGACCTTGCACTGCAACAGTCCCCACTGCCACATCTGAACATGAAAATCCAGGTACTCACCAGCCATGGCAGCTGCATTAGCAGCAGTTTGGCCATCTAATCCTCATTCTGTATGTTCAGCAGGTAAAATAAAATGCAGGAAGTGACTGCTGTTGGGGCAGCCAGAGGGAAGAGAGGGCACAGAGATGAACAGCTCATCAGGAGGGTGGTCCTGCAAAAGAGCACAGCAGTGCATTTTACACATCAGAATTTTGGAAAGCTGAGCAGTCTACAGGCGGGTTCAGGCACACAGAAATTTTTGACATACTTATGAAGTGTGGCATGGTGCCAAATTTCACAAACAAGTAGTCAAGATAATCAAAATTATCTGGCTGCTCCCACCAAGGGCTGAGTTTTCCAGAGTATGATCTATCATGCAGCGTGACAGTGGTATTTTATTGCCAAAGAGGCTTCAGTGGAATCCTCAGTGAGGTTTCAGATTGGTTTCTGGGAAATGAACTTTCCAAAGGGCAGGATATTTGACAGCATTACCCTCAGAATTTGTGGGAATTGTCTTTGAGTCTGAAGGGATGTGAGAGTTCATGGATTAAATATGGAATTCTCCAGTCCATGGAGCCAACGACTTAGAGGAGCGATGCACATCACTGCTGCAGGGCTGGAGTGTTGCTATGATGAACATCTGCTATTCCAGCAGAAGTGTATTCAGCAGGCAAAGTCCATCCCTGAGGCTCCTTGGGGTAGCTACAGTCATCCTAAGTGCTGCAGACCACACACCTCAATGCGAGGCTGTTGTGAAGAGAGGGAAGCAGCACAGCCAGACTATCCCGCCTCCCCCTTGACATTCCCCATCACCTCCTGCACTCAGCCACTGAGGAGCCCACAAGGCCGTGCCTCTGCCCTCTGTGCCCCAAAAGGGAGCTGCAAACAGCTGTCTCTGTCCCTGTAAGAGAATTTACAGGGCCTTGTTGACTTGCAGCACAGGAGAAGCCAGGATTCAGGTAAATCTGTGTTTCCTGGGCAGCCTGTGAACTGGAAAAGATCCAGTCTGGGCAGAGCACAGACACTGACACTGACTCAGTGTCACCCACATGCATCAGTGTGGTATCTAGTTCAAAGGACAAGCAGGGCAGGTCATGTCCCTGCCACATGGCCACATTCCTGGAGCAGGAGGTGGTTCTTGAGCTCTTCACACAGAAATTGGTTAAGAAGTCTTTGCAAATCAGCAAAGATTGCTGTGACTTCAGCAATGAACCTCCAAGGCTGCTTCTGCTTACAGTAAGTTAATGAAGTAAAAATTCATATAAAGAGGAAGAACAAAGTACAGAATTGTCTGCAATATTTAACCACCCATGTGCAAAGTGCTGAGGACACCTGGAGTTTTTTAATCACACCAGACTTTAGAGGTACTATTGCACTTTTCTATACAGACTTCTGTTACATGAATTCATAGAATTCTAGAAAGGCTTAGGCTGAAAGGGATCGGAAAGATTATTTCATTTTAGCCTCGCTACCATGGGGAAAAGACACCTTCCACTAGACCAGGTTGCTCAAACCACCACTAACCCAGCTTTGAACGCTTCCAGGGATGGGTCATCCCCAACTTTTCCAGGCAACCTGTTTCAGTGTCTCACCACACACACAGGAAAGAATTTCTTCCTAATATCCAATCTAAGCCCACCTTCTGTAGTCACATCACATGATATAAAGGTTTTTCCTCAATGACTTTAACTTTAGAGAACCCTTCCCTTCAGTCATACTCAGCCACTTGCCACTTATTAAGTGTTGACTCTGAATATTAGGGCTAGGAAATGTTCCTGGCAGTCCAAATGCCAATCCTTTTCATGGTGTGCCACTCTACACAGTGGGCTCTGCTGAATGCTGAGATTCAGCTCAACTACATGTTAGTTTAAAAGAAATTGAACCTGAAGAGAACTGGGTATCACATACTAAACTTTGGGGGTCTTCAACTTTTTTGGTTTTTTTTTTTAATCATTTGGTTAACAGAAAAACAAAATATTTCTCCCCAATTTTGCCTAGCACAGTCAATTCTTCTCTGTCAGTGCTTTTTGAAAACAATAGTAGTGACCATGCTTCATTTACTTTTTCTCTAAAATTAACACAGAATCCCAAATTAATTATGATCAACATTAGAGAAAAATATAATGGATTTGCTAATCTCATCCTATGTAATTAGGCATGACAAGTCTTATCTCTGTTCCATTGGAAACGTAGCAACGGGTACAAAGCACAGACCCAGGGAGCTAACTTGTTTTCCTGACCCTTGGATTTGCAGAGTAGATTTTAAAGCAGTGACTTGAACATCGCACAGAGCACAGACACTCTGCCTGACACAGGCCGGTGAGGAAATGCCAAAAAGGGGCTGGTGGTGTTTTAGCACCACCGGGTGGACAGATAAGGGAAAAAAAAGTTCATTTTTGAGACTGTAGGCATGGGTGTCCTGCAGGCAATAGTCCCACCTGGGAGCATGAGCAGTACCTGAGCAGTGCCCCAACCTCACCCATGCTGTTCTTATTGACAAGTATCTCAGGAAGTTCTCACACATCCCTTCACCAAACCAGGCATTTCTGTTACACTGCATGTGACCCCAGAGTCTGGAAAGTCTTCCCAGAAAATATTAGATTTGCAAATACAAACATACTACCTGTAATAAATATGACCACAATAGAAAACAAACACAATCTATAATTTTTAATTCAGAATTTCAGTTGGCTCAGAAACAGCTCAGATAATTGCTCAGATACTTCTCAGTGTTTTCTGCCAGTTTTGTTTCTCCCTTGAAATCAGTGTCCTGATAGCTAAATGAGTGGGTTCCTTAAATTACAGGAAAAAAACCCCTGCTTTATGTAGTGTTTCAAAGTATTTCTTACACTTTGACAGTTCTGTGGGCTTTTGGACAGTAATTGTTGGGAATGGCTGGCCTTGGACAGCTTTTAATGCTGTTCACAGAAGATATATGAAGACATGTACCAGCTGTAGCTATGTAAGAACTGCTTTCCCCTGGCACCAGATAAGATAGCTTGTTGAATTAAGTGCAAAAGTGCTTTCACCCTCCCACCTATGTTCTATGTGCTTTACTGGCACACTTCTGCCTAAAGCTCTGTGTCCTGTGACTTATCTCTTGTGGATCTGTTCTTTGGATTACACTAGAGCCCAGAGAGCCCTTTGTGCTACTCCACAAATGCACATGCTGTCTCTTTGTGGGGCACTGACCTTTGGCTGACATAAGCCAGGGAGAAAGTGAAAGCACGGGGCGTTCTGGCAGCAGGACCCCCATGCTGGCCTCTGTCCCCCTCACCAAGCTGGTGGAAAGCAGGCAGAGATGGTTCCTTTCCAAGAGGGGATCTTCAAGTTGATGCAGGAGACAAGGAGTGGCAAAGCTCCCAAAAGACATCCTATAAAAGGGTAACACTTGGGTGACTGGTGAGTATCCTTTGGGATACCTGACCTCACTGCTGTAGCCAAGAGATCTCTTCTGGCAGCAGCTCCAGGGCATACTACACACACCCTTTCTGCAAACTCCACATTTAACAGCACTTTGCTGCTTGTTTATCACACACAGCCTGCCTGCTTAAAATAGAAGCATTTGAGCTGACGCCTCGGTCCTCTCAGCTTTGAATGAAGGAGGAAAAAAATCCTCTTCAGAAATTCAAAGTCTACAAATTGTAGTTCTTGCTAATCTGTGTCATGTACTTCTCCTTCCTCCCGCTCACACAGCTCTGAGGGTCAAGTGAACTGCTCAGTCAGGTCAGGTAGATTTCTCTGCTCTCTATAAAACATCAGAATACTTGAATCCGAAATAATGCAGCCAAAGATAACTAGTCATGTGCTTAAAGAAAGTGAGAAGGACTCTGACTAGTATTTTGCATGTTAAGGTAGTTTGGTGGAAGAAAATTCATCTCCTACCTGCCACTGTACCATACCAAACATTGCATTTATGTCTTCAGCCTCAGCACTCTATAATCCTCGGCTGCTTGATAGTCAAAGCATCTATAGGAAAATTGGCAAATCGTGGCATTATTGCAAGTTATCTATAACCCAGACATGTTGGTTGTACTCATTTAACACTTCAGAGTAAGGAGGGAATTCACAACAGGTCTGCTGCATCCTGAGTACATGAGCTGTGCAGCAGGCTGTCAGGCCAGGGGGGCTCTGCCTGGTGGCCCAGGTGCCAGGGCTGGCTCACCCTCTCAGGAGATGGCACACAAGTGCAGCCACAAGAGCACGACTGCTCATTTGCTCCTGAGGCTGGAGACCTGAACTCACTGGGACACTGAAATTACTCAGAATCAGCAGGGATGGGCAATCAGTGTATTAGATCCTGTGCCATATCCCCTATCACAACAACCTCAACCACTTTCTCTCTTCTAAAACAAATAAGTTGCAAAGACAGCTGGGCTGAAAGGAAGCCTCTGAGCTATGGACTTAAGTAAAGCAAGGAAATGAAATCCCTCAAAGGCAATATTTTAACAAATGCGTGTCCCTAGAACTTCTTGCTGGTTCATTCCAAGAAGCTTCCCAACTCTTGCTCTACCTGTTGGCATTTTAGATCATTTGAGTCCTCCTCAATGTTCCATGCAGGGAAGGTGGGTGCCTAATGCAAGGTCCAGCCTCCATTTGGAATAGGAAGATCCTTAAACATCTGGTTCTCAACATCTGGGAGATCTATTATAGAGCTAGTTTAGAAAGCACACTTGATCTTGGTTCTGGCTGGAGCAGGGAGCCTGCATTTTTTCTCTCCTCACCGTGCACTGCCCAGCTATTTGTGTACCAGCTTTCTGTGTAAACAGAGCTGCTGCTGCCAGGTTCATTCAGCAGTTTCACAGGCCAGCATCTGTGACCTTGCAGTTCCCAGGCCTCCCTTGGAACAAGGCTGATTAATGGAGAGGTTGTGCTCTCTCACAGCTGTGCCAGTACCTTGCAGAAATAGGAAAAGATACAAATGGACCACAAATGCATTTGAATACAATGAAGTTACTGTTCCAGCTCACCCAGCTGTGGCAATGACTTAAGGAAAGGAAAGAGTTTGTGCCTTGATTTTCATACTAGGAGTACAAAGGCTTTAAAAAGCACGGATAAAGTACATGACTCAGGTGTCTCTTACCCCTCTTGCCATGTGGCTGGCTCAAACGCTCAGGCTCTCTCACATACTGCAGTTCTGTTCAGAGCTGTGTTTTATTTCCCAACTGAACTTCCCATGGAAATGCAGCCCAGAGACCTGAACCTGTCTGATGTAACAGCACTCACCATTTCCCTGCCTCTTCCCTGCCTGGGGACTAACCAGCTTCTCACTCTGCCCCCCACCCCGATCATCTGATCCTCCCCAGGAAGCACCAATAAGCAGTTAACATTCTCATTCTGAGCTTGTTTCTCACAAACACCATTCCATAATTAGGTAACAGAAAACAAACATGGAAAGGAAACAGGACAAGACCCAGCCAGCAGGTCCCCACACTCTGTGCCACACAGTGCCACATCCCTCTAGTCCATGGTGCCGCCTACCAAACCATCTGATTACATGCACATTTTCCAGAAGACAGTGAAGGAGGAAACCAAAGGCAAAGCATGTAAATAGAGGTTAAAGTCATAGAACCCATAAATAAAGTAAACTGTGGATTCCCTGCAGTTCTGATTTTCGGTCTTGGTCTCCTTTCGGTCTTGGTCTCCTTTCGGACAATGTCTGCAGACATCTTCAGAGCAGGATTCAGCAGCTGTGCAAAGCAGTTGTCTCCTCAATGCAGTGTGCTTCCTTTGGGGAAAAGAGGTCTGCACTCAGAGAAAACCCAGGTACTTGCATCGATTGATGTAGACTGTAGATTAGTTTAACAGCAAATAATGTAAAGGACCGTGCTACTGAAATGTAGTAGGCTATTTTTGAAACAAACATTCTTGTTCCACAATTGCAGCTGGTGGAACGGTTATCATCCCAGTGGAGATGTCCATTTGTAAGGCCACGATTAAACTGCTGGTGTTAGCCAGCAGCTGGATAACTCCACATCACAGGGATTCATCACCATTAAGCAGGCGCCAACGATTTAGGTAACTCTCAAGTTACAGCCACAGTTAACCTGAGAGCATTATTGATGTGAAACCTGGGGGCTCATATTTCAGGCTTGGTGTGAGAAGTACTTAGAGCTACCATAAAATAGCGCCTGGGTATTGATTTTTCATGAAGATTACGATCTAATTGAGTAAACATCAAATCAGGGAAGCCCCACGGCCTATGTTATGCTAGATATCATATTAGATAACCACGGACTGTCTCCTGGATTTACAGCTGTGAAATGGCTGAATCCTTTCTACAACTGACTGGGCAGACTTAACCCTCTGTGAATCCAAAGCAGAGCTGGCTAACCAAGTTGTCCTGTAGAAAGTTTGTCCTGTGTCACTGGTGAGCAAAAAATCTCCTAAATATGCCACTTGTATCTGCTATCTTGTTTTTAAGCTTATATCTGAAGGTGATATAAAGGAGATTCAAACAGTGTCTCTGGATGGGTGTTATAGACTATCAAGTTTCTTAGTTGCCTTTATCTGAAGCTCATTCATGTGCAAAATTTTAAGTCAATATTTCTTCCTTGCTTCTCACATGCAGATTTTTCTCAGCAAATAGGCAGGGACTAGAATGAAGCATCTATTAATATTTCTGATTTTGGGAAGAAACTAGATTTTAGTAAAAGTGCCTCATTAAAATGGAGCTACTCTCATCTAAAATGTCCATGGCTTCCTCACTGATTTTTTGCTTTCTTCCTTTAAATAATGCTTTATGATCTGGAAACAGCTTTACATAAATTGCTCAATGAAACTCAGTATCATAGATGTTAATGTAGTCAGGATCACATGAAATTGTATATTTGCCTCCTTTTCATAACCCTTTTTTAAAATGAATCCCAAATATTCTCAGCTGAGTTGAGCAAACCTTTTCATCTTTTCAGAGATGAATATTAGTAGAGTGAGGAGAAAAGAGCAAAAGACAAGAGATCTCAGATACAAATGTCATCCAAAGCTGACATTTCAGAACTGATAGGAGAACACAAGGAGCTGCAAAGGAGGAAGAGCACAGCTGCGAGAAGGGAAGCTAACGATAGATGGAGGAGGGTGAGAAACAGACACTCCAAGGCATGCATCCAATTCTTCAGGTTATGTAAAATGATTCTTACCATTTATGCACTTCCCTCCTTTACTGGGTGATGCACATTGCAGATAGAGTTGGTAGCAGTGCTTGCAATTATCTCCTCCTGACAGTTCTTGTTACAAGCTCCTGCTTTCTGTTGCTGCTAAGTTTGTTCGATGTTACTCATCCAGGCTGAAATGTCTTTTGCCAAGGCTTGGCCTCAGGCTGATTCTTTCCCCATCCATTTTCTTTTGGGAGGAGAAAAGGGGAAGGCAGTTTCAGTAAAAATGGTTCTGTGGTTTCCAGGGCAAGATTAGGCAACAGTTTATTTGAGCAAGAACTTGAAATTTGGCAAAACGGGGGTAAGTTACCCCAATGTAGCCAAGTTATAAATGTGTTTTCAAAAGTCTCAGCTCATGTAGTTTAGAAGAGACTTGTCAGCTTGGCAGATGAATTTTCAGAGGGTTGAGTCAGCACAGGGCACAGTGTGTCCCCTGCCAATTTCCAGGCGCTCACAGGACTGTCCCCAGCAGAGCTGGATGATGCCTGCCTCCAGTGCTGCCACAGGCCCTGAGCAGGGCAGGAGCTGCCTCTGGGTGCCCAGGCTGCCACTGCCTTAGGGGGCTCAAGGCTGGAGGTGGGCATGAGCAGAGAAGTGAGGCTGAGGTACCAAGGTAAAAAGGCACTTGGATAACAAACCACAGAGAATTAGACTGTGATGACACAAAGAACTGGAAAGATAACTGCTAATGACCCAGTCTAGCAAAGAGCCCAGGACCTGAAGCAGGGTGACTGGTGGGAGGGTGCAGGGTGGTCAGGAGGACGAGGAAGGAAGGAAAGACGTCTTGGTGATAACTACCCTGTCCTTTCCAGAGCCCAGAGCAGAGCTGAGGTCACCTCCAACAGAAATCTGGAAGTCGACTGGCATGTGTGATTTTTCCTGCTTGCAGGGTCTTCTGCACTGGCTGAAAACCTGTAACTCCTTTTCCTTGATTAAGTCTAAAGCTTCAATTCTCCAGCAGACAGATGGATTAGCACTTCTCCTCATTGGAGCACCTCAGCTTAGGAGCAGGACAAACATCTCTGCCATCTGTCATGCACGCTCTCCCCTAGTGCTGTAGGGGAGGAGTGAGAGGTGGTGCAGAGCCAGTCGAGCTGTCTGTGCTCCCTTCTTTGCTGCTTGGTGAGGAAAGAAGAGCAGCTGTCCCCAGGCTGGGCTGCACAGAGGTGACAAAAGGCCCTGATGCCAGGCCAGGCATTGCTTCCAGCCCTGAAGCACAGCTCAGAGCAGTTATGGAGGAAGAATTGAAGAAAGGCCAGAAGCAATGGTCATTAACCATTTCCTTACTCCTGGCTCCTAATGATCCCTTTCTTCCTTAGGCAAGTCAACAGTCAGTGTTCTCTCACAACCCCACCAGCTCCTCATCTCAATATTTTCAATGAAGCTAAAGCTCTGTCCCCATCACGCCAGCATGTCTTCATTCTGCACTTCAGCATCTTCCTTCCCAATAGCACTGCCACCAGTGACCATTATGCCTCAGGCCTCAGCTCCAGTATCATCTGAATATCCCAGCACTCTCCTGATAACTCAAATCCAGTGACAGCCCTCTGGAGCCTTGCTGGCTCTTGCACTAAACCCTGTTACTCTCCCCAAACTCACACTCCAGTCATCCCCACATCATCACTGACCCTGGTCCAGCAACCCCCCATCCCTGGTGCTGCCCAAGACTCCAAGGTCTAGTTCCCAGTATCACCCTGAACACCTTCTCCAGCCACCTCCTCCTCTTCATGCAGGGGGAGGTGGACACAGAGACCTCTCCAGCAAAGCAGCATTAGATCGAGATACAGCCCACTGTCCCCAGGGTTGGGGCTCCTGCCAGCTGACCTTGGACACCTGGATTCAATCCACTGGGTATCTGTTTCCTTCACTGTGATGAATGGAGATAACTGGATACTTTTAGGATACCATTGACCTACCTCACTTTAGATATTTACTTGGACTGCCCCAAAAGCATCATTACCTCTCTAATCACTCTAAGTGGAAAGAAATTGTCTCTGTTTAGATGTGTCCTTTGCTAATAACACAGCCAGGCACAGAAATGCCAGGGTGGTAAGTTATTGAAAAGCAGAAATAAGTTCTAGGAATGATTTCTCTACCAATTCCTTGTTCCTAGAACACATCATTCTCAGCAGGGTGTTTTTTACGACACATTTAAGTCTTATCTTTTGTTAAGGTCAATATGTTCCAGTTTGATTAGCTTGACCAGAAAAGTTGATTGAAAGTTATAGATACTGGAGAATGGAGGAGACAACAACATTATGTACTGGAGAACTCCAGGTTGGGCTCATGTCTGTAACTGTCTTATCAGTTTTCTCTGTTGAAAATGATAGTGTAGGAATGGAAAGGCTCCAACAAGGGATGCAAGGGCTTGGGAACAATTTCACACAAGGAATACTTAAATGAGCTACAGTTTTTCTGCCAAGAACAGGGAGAACTAAGGAGAAAAAGATGAAATGTAAATAGGAATAAAGTGAACAGGAAATTACTACTCACCCTTTCTTGTGTTACAAAAAAAATCAGACAATATCAAATGAAATTTGTGGCGAACAAGTTCAAGACAAGTAAGATGCAATGGCTATTTTCACCAGAGTTAATCAGTCAAAGAGGTGTGTGACTCCTTGCCACATGATGTAGTGAGTACTGAAACGCTCACCACCTGTCAGGAGAGGATTCAGGGCTCTACACCAGGCTCACAGTGTGCAGTGTATGACAGTGCCCCTGTACTCTTCAAAACAGATGTGTGTGCGTGCGCATCTCCCAGTGCTTCCAGTCTCTCTGCTCTTGGGCACAGCCGCAAGAGGGTACCTGCCTCTGCAGAGCTTTGCCATAGGTGTTTCTAGGAGAAAAAGATAAAATTTAAACATGAAAATTCAGAAATGAAAATGCAATGCACAAATATGTAGATAAATATAGCTAAGATTTTTTTCAGTTGATCTCAAACAGTTGTTTTCAAAGTTTTACAATAGGAAAACTGATTTTTTTTTCTGTGTGTATTGAAACAAGAAAATCTGAAGTAAGATTGCTTTCAAAAATTAGTCTCAGCTCCAAGCTTCTTTTGCATAGCACAGGCTGGTTGCTCATTCACTGAATATTTTCATTATATGCTTCTGTTAATTTGTAGCCATATTTACCTGAAGACTATATTACAATGAATAAGCATAAATAATGTATGCTTGAAGGCAAGATAGAATTGCCTGGCAGACTTCAATTTGTCATTCCTTTGACTGCTAACTTGGCAATTTGCATGGGATAAGTTATAAACCAAATAATCCCGAGGTAAGGCTTTCATTGCCTACACAGTGCTGAATGTATTTATTTTTTAATTCCATTCAGGTCCTGAGTGCTGTCAGAATGCCAGAGTTTCAGTCAATATGATTTTTCATACTGCAAAATCTTCTTTGTTTAGTTTAAAATGGAGCTGTTAAATCTCCTGTGGTGACTGGGGCAATGTTATTTTACAAAGATACCAAAAACTATTGAAACTTTTCAAGGTCTTCTGAAAGTTCCTGCACCAGATAAAGTTGTTGAGGTGCACTGAGTCACATTCAGTCACAGTCTGGAGGCTGACAGAGAACCTTATAATCTCTTGAGGTTTTTCTCCCTTTTCTCTTTAGTAGGTGACACAGTGCCCACCAAGAGCTGCACACTCCTTTTGAACACTTTCAGTGATGGTGATTCTACCACTTCCCTGGGCAGCCTGTTCCAGTGCCTGACCACCCTTTTGGTGAAGAATTTTTACCTAATGTCCAATCCAAACCCCCCCTGCTGAGACCATTTCCTCCTACCCTGTCACTAGAGCCCTGTGCAAAAGCATCGCCTGAAACTAAAGGCTCTGCAGGCTCCCCTCAAAGTGCCTCTGCAGCAACACTGAGTAGAGAAACTCTTCATGGCATCACAGCAGCAACCCACTGTCATGGAGGAATAGTATCCTTAATGCACATCACCCACTTTCCAAGGGACTTGCAAAGGCTTCTTCTGCCTTGATCAATGGGCAAGCAGTGCAAACTCAGGTTTGCCTGAGTTGGCAGAGAAGCAAATCTCCTAATGCTCTCCAGCTCATTCCCTCCTTCTTCTTCACATACAAATGAAAGGGGGAATGAAGGAGGAAACTGAGTCCACTTCTGAGGATGAAGCAGCTGAAGATCCAGTTAAAGCTTTCAGAGAGATTTCTTCTTTATTTACTACTGCAAAGCAGAATACAATTGCCAAGGATTCAGTCAGTCTATCATAAAAAAATCAACTGACCTAGAAGGCAGACGCTTTCCTTTGTATCACTACAAATGACACATCCTTTTGCTGTTTCAACATTGGTGGCATGAAAGTTTAACCATTAACAAAAAAAGCTAAAGTAACCACATTAAATTTGTAAGTATGCACTGTGAACAACATAAAAATAGCTTAAGATGCTAGAATCGTTCCAAACCAAACACAACCTAAAAAAATGAAGTTAAATTTAACAGAAATCAAATATATTTAAGATTCAGGAAATGTCAAGCTAAAATAACCCCACTTTGCTCTGACTCTAAAACGTTATTTCAGGATCATAAACACTATTCAGATTTATACCGAGATAGGATTTTTTTGAGGTTTCATCTATGTATTTTCTTCTGTTTGAGATTCTGGCCTTTACAAATGTTTAGCATCGGGCATTCAAGAAGCAATTTAGCATTTAGAAATGAACATTCCCAATTGACTATTATGTCTAGAGTATTTTTCAGGAGGCAAAAGATTGAGGACAAAGATGTAACCATTTCAGAAGTTAAGCACTGCTCTGCATAAGAGAATTTTGGTTGAATTATGACATTTTTAAAGAAAACCAAGAAACATATACTGCCATTTATTTCACACTTGATTAAAACATCATTCAGTCACATAACTAATGTAATCTATGATGAGAATCTCTTCCAATTTTCAAGACCTCAGCAATCTTATATTCAGGTTGTATATTTGCTTATATATCTTACCTTTTTAAAATGAGTGTGGTTCCTACCAACACTTCTCCATAAAGCCTCAAAGCTTCTGAATTAGGTAACACTATGTAGGATATATTTCCTTTCTCTTTTTTTATGTAAGCAGCTGGTGCAAACTCCATCTCTTTAAAATTTAGTTGTCAAGTATTTTCTTCTTTCCTGGGAGATAGTTCTTATTTATCTCAATTTTTCATAAAGCTGGGGTTGCCATTCTGTTTGGGAGAAGAAGGGGAAAGACTACTGCTTCAGATAGAATTGGCCGTATCAGTTTCAAATTCCTTTGGGTTGGAAAAAGTAGCAGAATTAGAACAGAAGAAAAATTGGGAAGGGCCAAAAAGCAAATTTTAAAAAAATCAGTCATCATTTGTAGACTGCTCATTTATTATGAAGGAGAAGAAGAGATTAAGTCCTAGCTTTTTGCATCTGTCAGTGAAAAACTGAGATTCTCCTGGCTGGTAACACAGCCATATTCACCCTAAGTTTGATGTTTATGAGCTCTCTCTCCCAGAAAACCACAAACTAATCACATAAATGCCACAAAATACAGAAAGGCAGCTTCAGCTGGAGAGCAACAGCCCTCAGGCAGTTTCAACAGCATGAGTGTGACAAGGACCATCTCATCTGCTGGAGTTACTTGGTGGCTTCTCCACGCCAGTTAAGCCAAATCTCTCAGCACATACTTCCTAAAGCTATATGGATAGCTTAAAAAATTCCCTTGCTCAGATAAAGCACTGCCACAGAAGTCCAGCTTTTTAAGGGGATCCCTGTTGTTAATGGGTTGAATTTAATGGGTTAATCCCATCATCATAGGATTTTTCGTGGAGGACTTGCTCAGGCAAGGATGCTGAGTCACTGAATCACTGAAGAGCCCAGTCTTTTATGTATAGCTCCCTGTGGTGTGGGGGGGCCCTGTGCTGAGAGAAGCACAGTGCACAGGAGGGGCTGTTGGAGTATCTGACACCCTGGCAGGGACACAGATGGTTCAAACCACAGTGGCCAATGCAGCATTTGGATCACTTTTCAATTCCTCTCAGATGTTTTAAAGCAAAGGTGGAATTTACCCTGTAAAGGGAAGGTTAAAATCATGGATGTATTCATCAAGGAAAACTAGATTCAGTTGTTGTTGAAGGTCCTGCACACAGATCTGTGAGTTACTGTAGGCTGGAAGCAACATTTAGAGCTCCTTGTCATGGCTCTTAATTATGTTGTGCAGAGCTCCAAGCTTATTTAAAGTTGTAGCAGACAAGTATGATTTGCGTGTTTAGGATCAGGGTGATTCACTCAGACACATGAAAACCCATGGCCCATCCTGGCAGGGGGACAGCCCAAGGGCAGCTCAAGGTCTGCTGAGAGTGAGCTCTGCTGGTATCAACTGTACTTATTCCCTTGCTTTATTTAAAGCCAAAAAGAAAGAGCAACTTGAAGGCAGTAGATTGAAAAGTATTAACTATTATAATTCAGAGGAAAAAATCCAGATAAATAGAAAAGTATTTTTTAGGGGCTGCATCTCCTACTGCCCTATCAGCTGTGTTTCAATTTTTTTTTTTCCCCAGACAGAAGAATAAGATAAGACCTAAACCAACAATGCAAGCAACATAGCAATTAACTTGCAATTTATGGCACAGCACAGCCGTGCAAAAGGATGCTGGATTACTGGCTCTGTTTGCTTTCATCTGTCCACATTCTGGAATGATGCACTTAATTCAGTGTTTCTTAAGTTTTAACTATGGTCATGCTTTGATAATTGAACTACACCCTGGGAAATGGGAAACATTTCTGACACCTGGCTATCACACCCTCCACTAAAAAAGCACAGCAGAGGTGACATCATGATTTTTTGGTAAATGATGTAGAGACTCCACATACATACTGAATGGATGAATCAAGCAATTCACCTTTCATCAAAAACACTTTAAGACAGCTTTAGAGGATTAGTAAACTTCATGGGAAATAACAGATGAAGGGCAAATGTGCTCTCATTTAAGTAAATTGCACTGGCTATGACTGCATCATTACAGGCACCTTTGCAACCACTTTTGTCACTCCTGAGACCGACTACAGGTTCCTGTTCCCCTCTCCTGGCTAGACAGAATGGCATTAACAGGTTTGCATCAAGCAGTGAATGCAGTTGAAGAACATCCCAGGGAGAATTTTCCAGGATCCTTACTACCTGTGGTAACTCGCTTCAACACATGTGATTTGACTTGCTAGCATTTTGATCTTGCTTTTCATAGAAAATCTGTGCAGCTTCTAAAACATCACAGAGTTCATGAGCCCTCTGGTACAAATGAGAGATAAAAGGCTGGCCAGGGCAGTTTTCTGGCATCCCAGAGTTTCATGGCAGGTGTAAGCATTGCTAAGTGCAACAAGGTGACACTGTTGATGAGCTAGGCTCCCAGAGAAGGCACTTGCACTTTCAGAAAATATTTGGGGAGCTCTTAACCCTATATATTTTTTGTGGATGCCTTTCAATAATGACTTGTAAGCTTGTAACATGAAAGAAACCTTGAAATGGCTTGATAAAGCAAGTTACTTCCACAGTGGTAAATTAACTTTACCCATTTCACCCATTAACACAGACATGTGAGGGGAGGACGTTTGCCAGAAGTCTGTGCTCTGTTAAGAGTCCAGGGTTTGGTTTGTCATCCTGTGTAATACCCCTGCCCATCCACTCACAGTGACTACTTCAGTAGTCAAAAGTATCAAATGACTGGTTTTGCTTTGCCCTTCCACACAAAGCAAACTAGAAGAACTTGCTTGTATAAAATGACTATATTATTAGTATCTTATTTTCCATATCAGGGAATCAAGAGAATTACTGCATTTTGTAGATCAGGCATCCTGATTGCTGGCATCAGCTGCAGTTAATAACCTCAGAAAGCTGGTGTGTTGTCTTTTGTCTTTTGGATGTGTACGGCGCTAAGGAGGTCTCTGCTAACTGGACTCAAACACTACTTGAAGAGAACAAAGTGTTCCCAACCCTCTTTCCAAAAATAGAAAAGGGAGAGATAATACTCCTTAAAGCATTTGCCAAAATGATAAGGGAGATGAACAAAAACCACTCCCAGCAATATTTCAAGCTCGCCAGAATGCTGCTTTACCTATTCCCTTGCTGACGCTGCTGATCCTGAAGTCTTGGAAGTCCCATCCCACCTGTGTGGGGCTGACAGAAACAGCAACATTATCTTGCCTGCATTTTGAAATTAAATCATTTGAGGGAGAAAAAATGTTAGTGAACTTCTGAAGGAAGTGACAGACTCTTTGATGGTATCACCTAAGTCGGCATGCCTGGGCCTGAAACCCCACCTCTCACATGTTGTTTGCTGTACATTTAGGTCACTGAAGTACGTCTCCAGGGAGGGGCTGTCTCCTGAAAGCTTCAAGATACATTGCTTCCTGTCTCCCTAATCAGCTGTGCAACAGGGTAAATTTAGAAACAAAAGGCAGCGCAGCAGTGCTGGCAAATGGGTTTTATGCACATTAAAACCTGTTCTGGAGAAGTCAGAACAGGTTGTGCATGTCTTCAACTCAGGCTCTGAGCAAAATAATAAATGACTTGCATGCATTTAGCACCTTTCATCCTGAGAGAGCCTGCAGTATTTTACATAATAGGAGTTATCACCTACCCACCCATGAGCAGGCACCTGTGGAAGGCAGGGCAGGCTGCTTGGGCCAGATGGGGCACGAGTGTGGTAAAGGGGCAAGTGAAGATGATCATCTCTATTCAAGCACACAGGAGGAATTTAGGTGGGCACATGAAATAGCCAAGTTGGAATTTAGCCAGGAAAACAGAAACAGTGTATGAAACAGTGCTTGCTTGGCAATAAGTACAGTGAATTATTTAATGACTCTGAGCCAAACACAGAGCATTTCATCTTAACTTACTGAAATTGCTCCCAAACATGTTTATGTTCCACAAAATTCTCTTTCAAGTCTTCTGAAGCTCATTTATCCAAGGGTAGATGTGCGAACAGCAGAAAGTCAGCTACAAGGAAGACCTTCCTCAGTAGGGAAAAAAAAGAAGAAAAAAGGAGAGAAAGTTTTGAGGTGAAGGGGGTGGGAAATATGCCACTCCCTTAAGGGAAATACATACCAGTAAACAAATGATGTGTAAGTCTGCAGGCCATCATTTTTACCACACTGCTCTACACCAGAGAACGTGCAAAAAAGACTGTTCCATTAGAAAAGACCACACACTTCTTTGGCTGGACTTTTTCCCCTCTTACCCAGTTTGATGCTTTTGTTTTTGCCAAGACTGGTATCTGGGCTTAGCTTCAAGCTCATCAGTACTTCTCCCCTAGAGTTTCAGCCAAAAATACATCTTTTCCACAAAGGCTGGATGATGTTCAGGATGATTTTACTTCTCTGCGAGAGGTTTTTCTCCTACTAAGTGGGAGCTGTGCTCAGTCTATTGTATCTTGGCCACACTCGAACTTGACTTGCTGGTTTAATTCACAGACAAACTGCACACATGCAGTACATTTAGTTAGAAGACAGATAGCAATAAAGCGCCCCTTACCACAGTGGAAACATTTTGTCCAATTTATTAAAGCAGTTGACCTTATTTAAAGCATGCAAATATTTTCAATAGAAGAAAAAAGGAGGTACCAAATGACATCTTAAGCAGAGAAATAATCGAAGCTGGAGAAATGGAACCAGCAAATAAGTTTTTGTGGATTTAATTTTTTGCATTTTTACGCCATCAGTATGATTGTTCATTGTAAGGAATTACCAGACAAATTTGCAGGGTCAGAACTGCACCCTTCTGAGATGTTTTCCTTAGCTAATAACAAATGGCAGGAGCAACAGGGGTTACTAGCTGATATAAGGAAGGGGTCCATTGATCAGAAACTTGAGGATTTTCTGCATTTTCTAACCTAGTCCTGAGCTCTAGCAGTGGCCCTGGTTCTTTGACTTGGTGCTCAGGAGTGGACCTCAGAGGTCAGCTCGATCCTTCAGCCACCCCAAGGACGGGTCAAGCTTCAAACTTCTTCAAACTTGTTCTTTGAATTCTGCCACTACAGAGCTACTACAGCCTCCTCAGGCACTGCAACTGAACAGCCAGAAGAGTGAAAGAATGTTTTCCTAACCTAAAGTTTACTTTACTCCAGTGTAACTTCTCACCCTTCACTCCATAAAGAATAGATTCATAGTAGCACTTGCCTTTCACGTGAAGATCATCTTTCCCCATTTAATCAGCTTTTCTGTAGATAAACAGCCCAGCTACTTTAATCTTCCTCTCCCACATTTTCCTCGTCATCACTGCTTAGCTCTGGACCATGTTCAATGCCTTTCATCAAATGCTGTACCCAAAAGTCTGACCAGCACTCCAGCTGCTCACTGATACGAACCGGTGCAGGATTCCCTTATGCCTGTTCTATTTACATTTGTGCATCCCATGAGAGCATATACATTTATTTGTCAGTTAAATAACGGATAAGTCAATTTTGTGTTGATCTCCTGAGCCACAAAATCAACTTTATCTATTGAACTAGTAGATCCTAATTTAAGATTCCTGTAGCTGACTACTTAGTACATATATGTGTATCTGTCTCAATTGGCTTGTCTCCATTTTTTCTCCAAACACTTCATTGTCTGATCTCGTCTTCTGGCACACTTGAAGCCTCTCCAAATTTTGTGTATTTCTAAATACAGTTCACAAATACGTGCAAAGTATTAGTTCATATAAATACATAAAATGCAAACATCTCATCTGAGATCTGAGTATTTGGATAACATAGAAAGTATACCATCCATTTTTACAGATGACACAATGAGAAAAAAAACTCCAACAAAATAAAAACATAAGATAGTAGCCACTGGAGTCAGTTCTAGAAGCAGTCAGAGTACTGTTTGACAACTATGGGATATGAAAATCTCCTGTTTGTTTCAGTAGCAGGCTCAGTCCAGTGCAAGCACAGCATGGAGTCCAAAGGGCTGAGTCAAGACCTAAGGTCACATGATCATAGAATCATTACAGCTGGAAAAGACCTCCAAGATCACGGAGTCCAACCTTTGACCGAGCACCCCCTTGTCAACTAGACCATGGCACTGAGTGCCATGTCCAGCCGTTTCTGGAATGCCTCCATGGAATAGTGCCTCCACTGCTTCCCTGGGTGCTGAGGGGGCACTCCATCCCCATATCCAGATCATCGATAAAGATGAAAAAAAACAGGTCTGGCCTCAGTACTGAGCCCTGGGGAATCCCACTTGTGACTGGCCTCCAGCTGGATGCAGCTCCAGTCACCAACCCTCTCTGGGCTTGGCCATTCAGTCAGTTCTTCAGCACCCAATAACCAGTGCCACGAGCAGCCAGCTTCTCTAGGAGAATGCTGTGAGAAATGGTTCAAAGGCTTTACTGAAGTCCAGGCACAAAACATCCACAGCCTTTCCCTCATCCACAGGCAGGTCAGGTCACCTGGTCATAAAAGCAGATCAGGTTGATCAAGCAAGACCCACCTTTCCTAATCCCATGCTTCCCAGACTTCTGGCTTCAAAAGTATCCTGAGTCTGCTTCAAATGCCTGGACATCTGCTTGCCATCTTATATTCCAGTGCTGCTGCTCTAACAAAGACATACCTAACAACAAACTCAGAGCACAGAGTGCAGAGCACTCAAGTGCAGAGTAAATCCATGTTAACACATTTTAAAACAGTCTAGGCCCACCCATAGAGGCATCTTAAATCTTTAAAACCAAAAGAAACCCCAGCAACTGTCACGGGATCTTGGGGATAGGGAAGTAATCCAAAAAACCACTTTAATCTCAATTTACAGAGAACAGCTCGAACAAGTAACACAGTATCTGCTGTGTATCAGAGGAACATGGCACTCCATTGTATTAGGCACCCATTAGGGGTTAATCCTTGCGACAAGTAAACTCTTTGCTCTATAACGTACCAGCTTGTGTCTCAACAGGCACACACACACATCTCTCTTTGTGACAGAATGCACACACTCTAAGGTGCAAAGCATGGATTATGCATTAAATGTGAAGGTAAATGTCAGTGTAGATAAATCTGATCTGCAGCCAACTTCCCTTCGGTCCCAGCTTAAAAGCAAAACATGATCTCTCACAGGGAGCAGAGACTGGCAACTCTAGTTCCCTTACCCCAGCTCTTTGGTTTTGGGTTGTGTGCAAGGTACCTTTAAGTCCCCAAAAGCTGACTACTCAAGACTGGTTTCTTGAGAGGCAGCACAAGGGAATAATATGTGTGTTCATATTCTCTCATTATTCATTCTGGTTTTCTGATTTAAAATGATTCTATGTCACATCTAAAACGCTAAATATTTAAAAATAAGTACTGTTTGATGACACTTCTACTGTTTTTTTTTCCCTTGTGAAGCCTAGAACAAATATAATGCTCATGAGAAACTGAGTTGTCTTTAGGCAGGAAATTAGTGTTTATAGAGTATCTATATATAGACACACACACAAATGCATGCAACAATGCTCTATGCCTGTATAAATGTATAATGATGCAAGACTTCTTCCCGCCCCCCCATATTCATGATCATTCAGTGTACTTCTACACCTGAAGGGTCACTCTGGCTTCCCACAGGCAGCTCAACAAGAAAGCTCAATATAAAAAATAACTAAAAACTTAAGGACTTGGGCACAAAAGTTTCAGGGAAGGAAGAACTGGTGCACGTTAATCTGTCAGTGGTAACTGTGCACTCTTTTCTACCAAACAGAAGGGAATTGAAGCTAACTGGTGAGCAGCACAGGAGGGCTAACTGGAGCCGGTTCACCCTTCCTACTGGGTGTTCACACGCCAGTGAAAACCATTCTTTGGTATGCACAAATATATGACCTTCTTACAATGCATTTGTGAGTTTAAACTTGTAGAACTAGATGCATACCTTAGTGCAAAGATTATATTCATATGTGGCGATGTCACTGAGTAGAAGCCCCAGAATAGCACAGCTTGAGAATGAATTAATAGGAAGCACTTAATGCTTAACTCTCAAAGCATTTTGCAAACATTAACATTTCAGTGCTCCCAGGACATAAGTAAAACCATGCACACAGCTTTCCTGAGAAATGGTCAAATGCCTCACTCAAAGGCTCAGCACGAAGTCAGATGTGCCATTACAAGGTGGGAACTGTCTTTATCCAGGGGCGTACCCAGGTAGGTTGTACCTGACTACATTTTAGAAAACCTCTTTATCCTGTTGCAGATGTCACCAGTGCAATCACTTCAATAATGTGGTTATCTGTTAGATGTTAGTGACATTGTAAATAAAATGCAAGCAAATGTGAAGTGCCAAGACCACCAAATGTCTTCAAAGTGAGACATTTCCAAAAGGAGCTAAGAAACATGGTCCTCATGCTGCAGCAGTACACGTCTGCTTCCTTCCTATTCTCATGAACCCCACCAGGCTCCATTACTTTCTTTTCAAGGTGATGATAAGTGAAATCCACATACTGCAATAGCAAACTTCACCAGCAGAGATGACAGCTGTGAGGAACCTGAGCCTTATTGCAGTCATGGATTTTCATGTAAAACCAGCTTGTTTTCCAAACAATGGCTAATATATGACGAGAGGAACCTGGATGCTGATACTACTGTTTGGGTGACAGATTTTCTAGCATTCTTGCCACTAAGCTGCAAAGCAAAATTTCTATTTCTCAGTGATCTATTAGTGCTTATCAAATTCATATTAATTAGAAAAGTCTATATCCACAGAAAGATTACCAGATCCTGAAAGGCTGTTCACAGGAACAAAGATCTTCAAAAGCAGAGTCATGTTTTTAGTGAAATACAAACATTTGAAAAATAAAGGAAGACACACTTTTACACACTGGCAAATACAAATCTAAACCCCAAGGCTCTAGAGCAGCTGCTTGAATCACCTGCAGGCAGGGATGAAGGGGGTGGCAGGTACAGGCTGCCTTGATAGGGCAGCTTTAATCAGCCCAGCAGCTGTCACCGTCTGTAGCACTAACGCTTTTCTCAACCCAAGCCTGAATCTCTGCTGTATGGCAAGAGCCAGGCTACCCCACCGGCTTTGCTTTTGCCACCAACTTCTTGGACTACACAGCCATTGATAAGCACTTTCAGGCTGAATCCCACTGGCCTAACCAGAAGGTACCTCACAGTTACTGCCATTTGCTGTGATGTATCATCACTAGGTCACACCATTTCTTAGCACTGTGGGTTTGGGATTTTGTCATACACAAATATAACCAGTTACCTCGTTTTGACTGTAGACTTCGACAGTCCAGGATTGCAGCTGAACCTCCCAGAGGCCTCTGGGTCACACTTCAACAGTGGATGATGGACATGAAAGGGTTACATTGCTGGGCAAAGCCTGACAATGGCCCCTTGTCAGTCAAGAGAGCTGAGACAATTGTATGGCACGCCCAGCAATGAAACTATGAGAGAAAGACTGAATTACTCTGTCAGCTTAAAAAAAAAAAAACATCATGGCTAACACATCAGGTTAAGTGCTGGCTAGGAGTACTCCAACAGGAGGACTGTTGTCCCTGCTCCTACTAGGACAGCTGGCTGCAGAAATCAAAGTAATGACACAGCCAAACTTTTCCAGTCTCAAACAAGAACAGGAATCCACCATTCAAAAAAATCATGCTTGCCCATAACCATCCTGTACCAGAAATTGGGGAACAGCACGTTTGGAGTCAGACTGTAATTCTGTGTTATATTACAGACTTCAAACATGATGGCAGCTGGAGTTCAGAATGGAGGAACTCTGCTCTCCTTTGGGGACAAACAGCACCTAGTATTACAGTCCAGTGTTAACCAGTCTCTGACAGCCTAGATCTGTAGCATTCACTGTTACAACCTCTGCATTAAAGACAGAGGAGTGTGTCTGGAAAAGTAAAAACCATGAGTTTTCCACAAAATCCGTCAGGTAGCTTTGTCAGATGTGTCAGTATTTATACATTTCTCACTCAAAATGCTCCCTCGGTGCCTAGAGAAAAACACATTGGCTGTTTTATTTAAGAGGCATTCAGCACTGGATATGGTAGTTGGTACAAAGCTCTACCCACTATGCTAAAGACAATTTGATTCTTCAGTTAAAGCGTTGGATTCACCAGTTCATGTCAACCAAGATCTCTCATCCTGTACCAACATCTTCCTATTTTGATGACACCTAAGTTTAGAGGGTGCAGATAACCCCTGTTAGCAATAAGAAGTGGTGACAACAAAGGTCAAGAAGCACACCTTTACTATTCAGGAGGAATACATAAACTCTGGATGCTGATACTGTAAATAAAATCAGTGGCCCTGGTTTATCTCTGAATGAACCTCCAAAACAGGAGGTGCTATACAGATCATTGCCTGATTTCAAATAATTATTCTATTGATGATCCGTGAAAAAATGCTTTCTTTGGCTGATAACTTGCACTTGCTTCTTTGGAAGCATATTATTTTTGGCTTACTGAAATGAATACTTCTTATTTTTAACTAAGTGTTGAAAATATATCAAAGATAATTGCCAAGTGAGCCCGTAATACCCGGACCGAATATCCTGTTTTGCAGTAATACAGTCTATTTAGGGTTGCCTCAGAAGGTCATTCATACTTCAACTACTGCAGTATGTCATCACCTTATAAATGAGAGTGGTATCAGCAAACAAAATTGGTACCTTATCATTCCCTGGCACTGACTGCTTACTCCCAGGTGGAAGGTATGATGTTACATTTAAATTTAAAGGATCTGGGTGACTAAAGCTGGCTATGAACTCAGAAGTACAAGACAAACTGATAAATCCATCAAGGGCTGTACCCTTAATTAAGAAAACACACAAATGTGCTGAATTCCACAGGGTTGGGGCATTTGGTGCTGAACAGTAACAACTCTGGAACTGCTAAAATACAATGTATGACTTTGGCCTTTCCAAATTGCACTACATTAAAAAACCCCTATCTTTCAGACTATTATACAAAAGGTCAAAATTAATGAAACCTGTCAAGACATCTTAAACTAAAATCTTCAGGCACTTTCAAGCTATGTCATTACATATTTCACAATTTGTAAGTCAAAACTTGGAAATGAAAATAGTGTGTCTTTATTGATATTCTGACACAAATTAATGCATAAACTCAAGAGTTAGCCAAAAATGTATCTGCCATCTGAACATGGCAAGCATTATCTGCAAAAAGTGTACGGTTTCTTCTAGTAGATACCCAGATGTTCTGTTACCAGGTTTCACTATAGTGCCATTTGCAATTAAAGTATTGTTTTACACAAGCTGCATGATGCTCACCAGAGTCACTGTCTCTTCATTCCTGCAAGCACACAGAGATGTACACTTTAATGTTAAGCCGTTACTGAAGCCAGTGGAACTCATTTGTCTCTCAGGTGAGCTTGCACACTGTATAGGCAGAACTGGAGTTTACAACTACAAAAGCAATGACAAGGGGGACAAGAACAGACGCACTACAATAGGCATTCCAACAATTCAATGCATCTATCTTACTGAAGGAAACCATATCTTTACATACTATTGAATGTTAAAAATGAACAAAGATGTTTAAGCACAAAGTATATATTTATACCAAATAAAACAACTGAAAAAGTATTACATAAAGAAAAATAATGTAACAGAATGTACTTAAGTACCTAGCTTACAGTCATGCTCGTATCTAAAAATAACATTGTTAAGTAATATATATAATTTCGGACATAATTCTCTAACATACAACATGATTCTGTGATTCTAAATGTGGAGAGTACTTTTTCCATGATACAGAACACAAATTATTTTACACAGGCACACCTGCTAATTTGTATAAAAAACATGCTTGTAAGTGAAAAGGTCACTGTAGTACTAATTTACCATGTAGTGTTAATCATGTTGAAATTGTCTCTTCTCCTTTTGCATTGGTGAGCGCCAACACTGAATGGTACAACATTTGATCCATATGGTTCCCTGACACTGCAACCTGTTCCCAAGCAGTAGCCCTACCTGGGTGTTAACAGTACAGTTCTGTACAGCCCCATCTGTCTGCATATAGTGTATTTAAAACTAACAGCTATTACAATTATTATAATGATTTCTGTTTCAATATATACATCAGTATAAAATACTACCCAAAACACTTTTGCATTTCAAACAATTTTAACCACTTCATCAAACAATGCATTTGCAGAATTAAAAAAAAATCCGAATTGATTGCCAACAGTACAGCATCTCTATGGTATGTCTCCTAATAACTGAGAGAACGGAAATGTCTTAATTAAAGTAAGTATCACAAAACCTAATTAATGTTAGAGCTGTTCAAGGATTCCCAGTTTGTCAGTATCTACCCTAAGCCATACTACCCAAATACAGTATAAGCCATTTAGTGTTTCTACAATGAGAATAAAACATTTAAATATTAAAGCTGTGACAAACACACAAAAGCAAGGAAAGATAATTTGTTCTGTACTCATTTCTGTTGTAGCGAGGTACAGCATGTCAGGAGTTCACACTCAGTGCATCGTATCTGGTTGTGTGCATGGACTGGGGAATGAGATGCTGCAGAGCAGTGTTGCAGAGAGGGACCTGGGGGTCCTGGCTGATGGCAAGTTGAACATGAACCAGCAGTGCCCTAGCAGCCAGGAGGGCCACCTGTGTCCTGGTGGGCATCAGGCACAGCATGGCCAGCTGGGCAAGGGAGAGGATTGTCCTGCTCTGCACTGGGGCGGCCTCACCTCCAGTGCTGGGGGCAGTTCTGGGTGCCATGATGTGGAAGAGATATTAAACTAGTGGAGAGTGTCCAAAGGAGGGCATTGAAGGTGGTGAAGGGCCTTGAGGGGAATCCATTCTTTACAGCTGAAGTCACTTGATCTGTTCAGCCTGGAGGAGAGGAGGGGTGATCTCAAAGGAGAGACAGGTTAAGATCTCTTCACTCTCAAGACCAGTGACAGGAGCCGAGGGAATGGCCTGAAGCCGAGTCAGGGGAGGTTTAGGCTGGATATCAGGAAAAAGTTCTTGACCCAGAGGTGGTTGGGCACTGGAACAGGCTCCCCAGGGAGTGGTCACAGCTCCAGCCTGGCAAAGTTCAAGAAGCGTTTGGACAACACACTTGGGCACATGCTGTGAAGCTTGGGGTGTCCTGTGAAGGGCCAGGAGTTGGACTTGATGATGGGTCCCTTCCCACTCAGTTTATTCTGTGATTCTCTATGTGATATGATACCTGGATACAACTGTGGAAGACAGCTGAAATAGAATCAACTCTGAATTTCCTTGCTGTTGTGGTTTTATGTCAGATCATTCAAGTTAGGAAAACTTAGTGTCTTATTCTTTTCCTGAAGGGAGGGAGAAAGAGGAGTTCATAATGAAATTGCAAAAATGCTACTAAAATTCCTATCTTGGACACAATAACACTGCTTTAGGAGCTATTGTGTCATTGCACAATATCAGTGGCCTATTAATCACTGAATTATTGGTGTAGCAGAATATATATCATTGCGAATGCATTTTAAAAACTGGTATTTTAAAATTTGCCTGTATCCCATAACAAGCCACAAAATTTTGTGTTTTACAAACACTAATACATTTATGTAAAGTAATAAATGTACACTTATAGTGGCAAATTTCAAATCTCTGCCTCTGCTGCTTCAGTTTTTAAAATGGGATTTGGTTAAGAGTTTTCAATCTTTACATCATTCTAAACCAGAATTATTTCTGAAGCATAAAAGAAATCCAAATGGCAATAGTAATATGATGGCGGTTTTTGTTTGTTTTGCTGATTTGTTCCTAGCTTAAAAAATAATCAGTGTCTTGAAAAAAAATGCAAAACAGTAAAACTCAAAAAATCTCTCCTCAGGATAAGTCCCTGTTAACTGAGAGTTTTTTTCCAAAATGAAGTTTCATGCTGACAGTATAGTCATGTTATACACCCCTGAAAATAAAGGCTCAATGTTGAGAATGGTGACAGGCCCTTAATTATAGAGGTGTTAACTGGTGACACTATTTTTCATCAGAAAAAAAACTCAAAAAGCCCCACAAAAATTCATAGCTTATATTGAAAGTTTGATTCATGCTCATTTTGTTCATTTAAAAATACTCTTTGGAAACTCGTATTAACTCCTGCAGACAACTTAGTGATACATCTTTTCCTGTTAAAATAAAAATGATTCATGTTCACCTCTACCCCATGCTAGGCTCTACTACTAATATACACTTCATTACCTGCTCATGTTACCATCTAACACATATCTTTACATTCTTCTACATATAGTGTCCAGGGCTTATTTTTCACCAAACAGAACTTGATGACTATTACACTTAGAAGTTTTTATTGAGAAGTTTTTTGGTGTTCTAGCCTTTTCATTGCAACACACAGTGATATTAGTAGTTCAGAATTTTTGTCTGTGTTAAGAGAAACTTTACATAAATTTTTTTTTTCTCATTAAGGATTTTAAAATCTGAACTCACTTCAAGATCAAAACTGAAAACCAGAAGAGAGATTAGATGTAATTTTAAAAAGGTTCTGCTACTTTAAGATGCATTTAAAATTTGTACACATGACGAAGGACTCTAACTTTTACATTGCTGTAATCAGATTCTAATTCAAAGTCTCGCAAATACGCATGAAAAATAAGCCACTGGTCATGAAATCTAATGATTACATTCAAAGCTAGCCTTTAAAAAAATAAAAAAGTTACAGGCAAAACATACTGGTTTATGTACTCACTAGCTTATCAGGCTACAATAGGCATGGTTAAAGTATAAAAAAAAGCAGACAATTTAGTTTTAAATAAGACTGTGTGAAATCAGAAAAAACCCCTTAGATTTCACTATTAAAAAAAACAAACCCAGAACACCTATAATTACTTCCCATCCTACAGCTACAGTTAAACCAACTAACAAAAATAATCAAAGTATTTTTGACAAATGAAAGTTAGGCTAGAGTATGTGGCAACAATCAAAGTTCATATACGTTTCTATGTAAAATGACTCATGATTTACTATAACATAAAATACGAACAAGAGCACTTTGTGGCTAATGCGAGAGCTACTAGTAGGAACACTTAATGCCAAACAGTCTTCAGCCCTCATTTACGTCATATCTCCAAATCAGTATTGACTTCTTTTGACCAGATACATCATTTTTGGCTTGTCACCCCAGTATGTCATGTTCTACCCCTTGCCACAGGCAGCAGGAGACAATTAGCCAAGCAAACTACAAGCAGTGACATGCAGAAATTAACTCTCAAATCTGAGTACTTAGATAAAATGATACGCAAGCGCACACTAGGACAAAAGGAATGGCATTTGTCATCCAAAATAGGCTCATCATCCCTCCCCACCCCCCCCGAACAGTAGTTGCAACAGCAATAGAAAAAGATCAAGAAGATGTCTGTTCTTCAGAGACAACTGTGGAAAAAAGTCAGCAATATATAACAGCAGCGATGGACAAGGAAGAGCAAACCCAAACAATCTTGTTGAGTATTTGTTCAGTTACTTTTTCTGAACACAAGCCAAAGTGCACCACACTGGCTTGTTCTGAACTTCAGATACAGATGTCCTAATCTCCTTAGATCCTTCACAGATTTAGATCCTTCAGTCTCCCTGAGGCCCTTATAACCAAGTAAGAAAACTCTCTTTATCTAGCTTGGTGGCTGCCAAGACAGATTCCATGTCATTAAGGATGTCAGAGCTCAAAGCCTCTTGCAGACTTGGCATCAGTTCTTCTCCTTCTATGTTCATTCCATCTCCTTCCAGTGTCCCAAGGTCCACATTTGTCCCTGGAATGGCTTCAAGGTAGTCTGGGAAACGGTTCTGATGGGATGGTATGTTACTTTGGCCGATACTGTCACCTAGTTATAACACAAAAATGGATATTAAGTATACTGGAAGTACCAACTGGTTAAAGGTTAATCACGTACCTCTTGCATCCTATAAGCAGTGTGACTCATAGAAATCCATCACAAACTCCAAAGATAACTTGGCTGCATGCAGATGTACAAGGAACATGCCTTTGTTTCCAACTTTTACCTACTGACCCAAATATTACAGGTCTTTGTTGTCATTTAGCATAATTTAATTTTTACACTTGAAGGAAAAAGACAACACTGAGTCAAATATAGTTTTGGAGTAGTATTAACAACACTGGATGAGGTACTATTCTTAGCTCCAAACAATGTTACTTCAAAAAGCAAACACACTTAAATTCCTTATAAAAACAGGAGTGATACTACTTAGTAGCAATTTCCCCATCCTCCCAATACAATTGATTACAAATATATTTTTTCACTAATTTAACCATAATGTTTCTATCAGAGAAATAGGGGAAATAGGAAAAGGTAGAAAACAATGCAAAAAGTATCAGAGCTTTTCAGAGTTGCTTGTTTTCATTGCAAATGAATACAAGTGTATTTGCAAATCATGCATTAAAAATGTACACAAAACCAGACCTGTATCCATCTCATCAACACTGTTCAGGAAGTCATCTGGGGTTCTGGGCACACTGTAACTGCTCATGCTAAGTCCACTATCTGTGCTTTCATCTCTGGAGTGATATGTTCCACTGTAACAGAAGGAAAGGAAGAAAAAAAATGAAAGTAGAGCACGGAAGAAAATAAAGTATATATTTGTTTTGAACTAATTTATGGGCATTGAAAACATTGCTACCATGAGAAATCCCCTATTCTAATAAAAAACTGAAGCATTTGTTTGCATGAGACACCTGGGTTTTATTTCATGCAGACCTTTTCCAATTAAAACCACATTATTTAGATTCAATTTAACTTGATGAGAACATACGTAAGCAGCTTTAAGAAATAGTACTTGTGCGTAACTTGAATCTTTTCACACCCACCTACAGCTAAAACCTTTTGAAGCATATCAGATAATCCATAATGATTATAAAAGTAATAATAATTATGGTGCAGCCTTTTATGCATCCACAAGGATAAAAAATTACTTCTAACTAATGTTCCCATGTTTAATCAACCACTGAAGTGTATTTTTAGGTCATTGCTGTTATAAATAGTTGGAACTCCTTTAGCAATTCTTCAATTGCTTCCCACTGCTGCATTACTACTTGTTCAGTCACACATGTCAAGGCAAGAGCACCCAAATATAAATCAAATACTGGTACAGAATCCATCCTATAAACAAATCCTGCTCAGAATGATCTTGCTGACAGAACAGTTAACCAAACTGATGGCATGCCTTCACTTTCTTACTGCCATCTCCTGCCAGCTCAGCAAGCAAGACCAAGAGAGCCACAGTGGAAAATGTGGGATGAGAGGGGAAGCAGGTCAGTGTGCTGAGTTTATATAGCATGGTTTTGGTAGCAGGGGTCTGCACGGATCACTGTGTGACACAGCAGGAGGAGTTGATCCCAAGTCAGCCAGCTGCTTCCAGCTGTCTTCAAAGTGGTCCAGCTGCCTAAAGCTGAGCCCATCAGTGACAATGGTGGTACTTTTGTCACAACATATTTAAGAAGAGGGGAAAAATGCTGAACAGCAGATGGGAGAGAGAAGTGAGAATATGTGAGAGGAACATCCCTGCAGATCCCAAGGTCCGTGCAGAAGGAGGGGCTGGAGGTGCTCCATGCACCAGAGCAGAGATTCCCCTGCAACCCACGGTGCACAGCCCATGGCGTGCACCATGCAGCCCACGGAGATTCAAGGGGGAGCAGAGATCCACCTGCAGCCCGTGGAGGATCCATGCCAGAGCAGGGGGATGCCTGAAGGAGGCTGTGACCCCATGGGAAGCCTGTGCTGGAGCAGGCTGAAAGGACCTGTGGCCCCATGGAGAGAGGAGCCCATGCTGGAGGAGCTTTGCTGGCAGGAGCTGTGGCCTGCATAAGCAGCTGTTGAAGGTCAGCATTACCTCCCTCCCCCCTGCATCTCCTAATATTCAGTCTTCACTAAATATTTTCAAAATCTGTATTTCTTCAGGTTATGTATTCTCAGATTCACTGAGAATCCTGACTGATTTTCCACTGGCATCCTAAATGAACATCACATTGATTTACTGTTCAAATTATTGTTTGAAGACATACTGATTGTCCTCATGATGTACTTGTGAAGTTTATAGTATATGCCTTTTTGTCAAGTATGAAGAACCAAAAACATTAGAACAGCTATTCAACATCGGAAGCCAGTGAACGCCTTCAGCCACGTATATAAATATATATATATATTTGATTCCATGAGGACACCCTTGCCATACAAGAAAGGAACCTAACATTTCTTTACAGATAAATCATAAATATTTCTCTTTTTTTAGACTGACTGAAAAACAGAATCACCACACATTCAATACAATCCTAGTAATTAAAATATTTAGAACTTGTGTGAACAAAAATCTGATTTACTTTATGGGACAAAATACTAAAAACAGAACTGCGACTATGCTGAACTAAATCACTCCAGTGGAGAAGGCTTTTTTTTTTGGCTTGCTGCTCTCACACTTGGAATGTCCAGCACTTCTCCTCAAATCACTCCTTAATACACATTTCCTCTTTCTTCAACAAAGATTTATTCATTTAGTAGTCACACCACCCAAAATTACTACATGCAACTAAACAGCATTACCCAAAATAGAGTGGATTCTTCTTCAAATAATCAGTTAAAATATGTGTATACAAAAGAAGAAATACCAATTTAGGAGTTAAACAGAGAACTACCATCGCTACCAATATAAATCTAACTGACAAAAATATATAAACAAGTGAGGCAAATCAAAAAGGTGAAATAGTCTAATGAAGTCTCTACTGATGAATATCCCATTCAAAAAAATCAAATGTACCATAATCACAGTAAGTACTGAACACAGCAGGCAGATTTAAATATGCATTTTAAACCACTACTGAGCTTTATCTCCAATTGTTCCAATGTAGTGATTTTCTGAGATTTTTTTATGCTCCTATTATATAGGCAGCAGAAAATATTAAACAACCTAAACTCTAAATACATAACTTTGGGGCATAAATTTAGTACTGTCTCACCAGGAACTTTATATACACCCTATAAAGATAGAAAGAAGCACTTCTCCAAGTCTGAACTTTAACATAAGGAGTATCAACAAGATCTTTAGGTCAAAACTATTGGACTGCTTTCTGAGACAGCAATGCATATTCACAAATGTCCTTGCTTAAAAATGCCCTTCCCACTCCCGTATGACTGAATTAACTGTGGTGCCACACATACACCAGCCTAGAAGGAGACAAATGTTCAGACCAAGACGCAAATTAAGATTATCTGAACTCAAGTCAAATACAGATTTTCAGTATTTTGAATGGGATAAGTGCTACATTAGAGAAAAAAATCTAATTAAATATATATGCAACTAGGCAAGCAGTATCTTTTTGCACTTTGCAGTAAACATCAACCTGCCATAAATTACAAAATGTAAGTTTGCCCTTCCTAGCTTTTTCCTGTTTCTTGTTAATTGCGAAGATCCATCACTTTCTATTTTATGTGTGTAGACCCACAACAGATAAACTGCATCAGTCCATTGCCGTGGCCATTTGAAACCTGAAGATGCATTTCCTTCAGGTCAGAAGACAGGTTTTGAAGATGTGAGGACCTGTATGATGTATGATGGCAACAGCCTTCTAGAAGTTCAAGCTGGAATGTTACTATACCACATCAATACCACCATCTACCTACAGAGGCTTCTCACAGGACAGCAAGTCAGGTTTAAATTACCTTGTCTCTTGTATTTCTTAGGACAAAGCCAGCACAGTCGAGGCTCACACAAGAACACCCTACAGGATGAATTCCACATAAGATAATCCCTCCAGAAAACATCAAGTTTTCTAATCATAATTGTCTGTGTAGGAGATAAATCTTCCCAAAGAGATTACCCAAAATACAGATATCACTTATCTCAAGCTGCAGCAGAGTCTCTAAAGTTGTAATGTTTGGTATGAAGCATTTGCAAGCTGAAATTTGAACAGTATTTCCAACAAAATAAACACTTCGAGTCAGAGGGATTTAGGAAAAAGTTTTATGAAAAACTAGTCTGTAAGATTCTAAATCTTGAATGAAGATACCTACTTTAAAATAATATCGCATTTAAAATGAAACATGCCACTATTTGTACACCTAACATTAGCAGAATAAAAATACTGCTAAATACCTGAAGTGGAGGGGAGGGGTGAATGGAGAAACCTTAAAACAAACCTCAAGCTGTAATCCTAAATGTGCCTCACAGTTCATTTGATCTCACTGCGAGCTATTCACAAATTCTTTGAGTCAGTAATTTGAAATGACTGTTAGTCAACAGATTATGCAGAGGCAAACATGTTATGACTTTGAATAAAAACCTTCCTACAAGTCTGAACAGACTACTTCCTCCCACAGGAGACAGCTTTTAATCTTTAACTTTTACTAAACTTGCCATTTAAGGAAAGATTCATTTACAGCTGTGACTCTTGGCACAGACAGATGTTCAAAATAAACTATTACATGTACCAAACAGAATTTCAAATCAAATTTCTTTCCTCTAGTAGGAAAGATCCTCTTAACAAACCTGTTAAGAAAAGGATCAGAACTATTCGTAGTCATTGTTCTCAGTTCCTGAGACATTCCAGGAGATGACACGGGGTTTTGAGATCCACTGTCTTGTTCCATTGTTGGAAGCTGGCTACGGAGAGCCAATTCCTAGAACAGCAGGAGAGGGAGAAAGAGAGATCATGTTAGGCATTTGAACACACTTTTTAGATACATAAACACATGACATTATAGATAATTGATGCTTTTACTGCTTCCAGCTACAAGAGTTAAATTAAATGAAACTAAAATTTCTGAGGAAAAAGCAAGAATCTGTACTGGCTTCAATGAAAATGCAAATTCTAGCAGCCATGTCCAACATTACAGAGACTACACTGTAAATGTATTTATGGATATAAATATCTGTATGCTTACACAACTATTTTCTATTTCACTTCAGTATCTTTCTGCTAAGTCCATACTTAAACCAAAACAAGAATTATTAATACTATCTGACCCCTACTGGAACCTGTTTAGCTCTGCTAAATAGCATTTTATCCCCATTTCTTTTAAATTCTATACAGTTCCTGGCTTCCTTTATACCCTTCTTGTTTCTGTCAGCAAACTTTCAAGTCTTTCCCTAAAAGCTGCCATTCGTTCTTCCTCTTTGGGGTATGCATTTGAGATTTCTGACTGCTCAAATCAGTGATCAGTTCCCTAAGTAAACTTCAAAGCTCTTCAAATTCTGAGTAATTTCTTAGTAAGCCAAGACACTACACTTCTGAAGTTACAAACCTAAATTGCATATAATTTTTACACATCTGAACATTCACCAGCTTGAATCAAACCGTCCATTAAACTTGTAATTACTAATTAATAAAAGTAAATGTTAACATAAAATGGATTATATTAAAGGCAGATGGAAATAAGCAACATTTGATATAATTTCCAGTGACCCCTCTCTCCTTTTTAAACAAGCAATCCATGAGTTACACATGTGGAAAACACAGTAATTTTCTTCAAGCAACTCTATTCAAACATAATCAACATCTCACCAAGACTGAGCTCTGTTAATGCATATCTATTGCACATCATGTTAATGCATCTATTGACTATCTTGTCACCATCACTGGTAGTATGTGACTTCCAGGCTGTGCCTGGGAAGATAATCTCAGGCAAAACCAGTACTGTGAGTCTTGACAATACTCAATATTTCTCACTTGTAAAATGAGAGGTCTTCATCCATTTTCAATGATAAGCTCAAGAACTATTATACTGTAGTCTTTTAGTATATAAACCAACATTTCCTCAATTCTTTTTCAAAGTTATTTCTTTTTAAGAAATCCCAAGGTTATTTTATTTTATTTCCAGCAGACTGTGTATTGAAGCTTCCCTACTGCCAGGCTTTCTTTCTTTTTCTAATCTGCATATGCCTCACTCCCATTATTGTGGATTATTATTTTACACATTCCTTTAAGTTATGTCTTGCACTAGAAAATTTTCTCACTACAGTTGATTAGATCTCTGCAGAAAATGTACAAGCATACTATTGGTTTTTGTGCTCATCACATCCAATTACTACTTCAAGTAAATTCAACCTCTGCTCATCACCACTTATCTGGCCACTGTTCTAACAAACAGTAATAATACTCCATCCCCATTTTCAGATCATAGGATGTTAAGCATCTTTTAATAATGTCTAAAGGCTTATCTATATGATTTTCATTTGCTTATGTAATAAAACCAAGTGTAAAGCCTATACAGTGACATCTTCACAGCTAAGTTTGCAACCTTTTATCAGTCACAAGTTACCTGATATATTCATCCATTTGAAAAAAAGAAAGAAAGAAGCATTCTTTCCTGGAATTTCCCAAACAGTGATCTGAAGAAGGTAGAAGGTATTAGAGCAGCTATCTCAGAGATGGCTCAAGAACTGCCCACCCACATGCTCTGTCCTTTTCCCTTTCCCTCTTGGTTTGATTTGTACATTACATCTTTATTTCCTTGGGCTGAAGTTCCTGATTTGGATGAAGAAGAGGTGCCATAAGTGCCAGAAGACTGCAGAAGCAGCTTGATCACCCATCAGTGCCACAAAGAGTGGAAACAAAGCAAAATCTGAATGGAGTCATTTCTGTATATGAACTAAAGTGACATTTCATCTTCTTTGTGTGGCCTTTCCAATCAGGACTGCCTCCTGGTTCAATAGTTGTGAGGAAGATAAGAAATCCATACATGTCCCCTTCTAAACAGCTCCTGACACCAGGAAAGAAAAAAACCCCACTATTTTTCTTCTGTTACCTTAAGAAAAAAAGTCAGTACAAAGGAACAAGAAATTTGGAAAAATAGGGAAGTTACCTTTGTATTTTTCTAAATTCTCAGAGTGCAGGAGAGGTTGAAGTTTCATTGATACGTGAATTTAAAAAGTATAGCAAAAATAAACATACCTCAAGATGCTAAAACCAAAAAAAATCCCATTTCTCTAAAGGCCCACTAAAGAATTGTATTAAACCAGGAGAGAGAACTGTATTTTGCCTATTCTTTGGCACATACTATGTAGTGAAACTAGTATTTTTAAAATTAGTACTATTTTCATCTCTGTATCAACAACATTGCTAAAAAATGCAAAACTGCAACTATTTTAAACTATTTATAAGTAGCATTACTGCTACTTTTTCAGGAGTCAGAAGCACTTTCCCCTCAAAAGAATGTTATTACTCATCTAAGTAGTAAATTTATGTCATTCTGGGAGTCTGAAAGAGGAAAGGAATTATCAAAAAAGACAAGCTATTGAGAAACAAATACAGGGCAATATTTAATTGTCTGTAAGATAAGCAAAGTTTCATAAAGACCTAAAGAGTATGTTAAGACTATTTTTCCTAAAAGGTGTATAAAATAGAAGCTGAAGCTGTGTTGCTTGAAGAATAGTCTCTTCATTTCTCCTTCCTTATAAACCGGTTTTGCAATTAAAAAAGTTGTATGTTTTCTATACTTAAAAAAATGTATGGGAGTGTCCAAGTCTATCCCAGCTCCAAAGAGAGCAATGTGAACTCCAGGCTTTTAATTCATGCTT
>VWZV01016022.1:52386-78998 GCA_013397155.1 Irena cyanogastra
CTTTAAAAGTGACAATTTTAACATTTCTGCCCCCAACCATTGCTCAACTTTCAAATGATTCACAGGCTTTCCTGGGATGGGAGAGAAGTTTTAGGGGAAAGAGAAGACCACAACGCTTATGGGCAGACCTACAGCACCAGTTGCTTCTTCAGATTAAGTGTTTGCATTTTTGTGAGGACCACAAAGTTACAGCACATATACAAAGCAACAGGGAAGACAGGGGGATAGATGAAAGACAAATTAACTCTGTAGTGAGGAGTTGGGCAATTTGTGAGGACTAAGTGGGAAACAAACCATTCACTGCTTCAACCAGCACAGCCACTGAATGCAGTTTCGATTTTTTAAANTCCGATCTTTTTTAAAAGATACAGACTTTTAAATGTGGTATTTATCGATAATGATCTACAGACATGAGCAAGCAATACAATTATTTTGTTGATCTGTAAAGCTTAGAAACAAGCTAGGAACAAGCAGCAGATACAGAATGAGCAAGCATACACAGATGAACTCGTCTCATAAATGTGCAGTATGCTGATCTTACTAGCAAACAGTCTAATATTAGAAGCAGGTGAATAAGAAATCTTCCATTCTTAGCACAAGAAAATAGTCTGCACAACATCCAAGAATAATGCCATCAGTACCTCGACATTATTTGCCCTTATTTCTTTCCACAGCAAACTGTAAGGGAAGAAATCTGTTATTTAACATCTGTTCCATTTTGTGACATATACAAAACTTGATTGACATCTGCTCCAGGTTAGAAATTGTTGACAACCAGATGCTAACTGCAGGAAAATGGAGAGAGAGCTAGTGGGGATGGAGTGAATGTCAAGTCATGCAATCTCTTTACTAAGACAGATAGGCATCTTTAAGGTTTCACAAATAACTGATGATGATGAACAGATGCCTGGTGTTTTTAAATTTTCTGGATGTATCAACAGTTCTTGTTGGTACACAGTAAGTCTGAAAGTTATAATTTTTGCTACAGGTAGCCTCAACATTCTGCCCTTTCCAGAAGGTTCTAAGGCTTCCATGCACAACACCTGGAGTGCTAGTGTCACCACAGGATACTACAGCATCATGGCAGAGGGACAAAAACCTGTCAGAGACACCATGGCTAACCAGTACCAAAAAAACCTGACCGTAGATATCAATACAACCATGGTACTGTATCCAGGCTACATGGGGGAAAATGTCAAGAATGATGAAGATGCTGGGCTAGATGGCCTCCACCACTCCCTTCTAACCTAGCAACTGTGTGACATGAAAAGTTCAGCGATCCAGTTAAAAGTTAAGGAACATTTCTCAGATGTTTTTAATCCATCTATACAAGAGATTTCATTAGATGCAAGCTTCAGGAATGCTGGTGTTACTTAATTTCATTACAAACGATAGACCTTGGCAATCCCTCTCTAAACCAGAGTTAGCCTTCCCAGAATTAAGAGCACTGAACATATGAAGATTTAATTTTTATTATTCCTTAAAAGAATATCTAAAATTTAGCAAGAGAAGCAATTACTCTGCCACCAAGCAGAGCTTTATCATCAGGATAAAGCAGGTAATTCCTCCAAAATTCATTAATTTTATTCAAAAAGAAAGAAAGACCGGTCTGAAAGAAGAAGTTGAACAAATAATTTTTTATTCTTTCTATACATTTTCCAGATTCACTAGGTCAGCTGTGCTCTGATCACATGTACAGACTGGGACTTCAATAGCAGCATCATCAGAGAAGACAGACTATGTCTGCCCCACATTACAAGGCCTCAAGAAGCATTTAGAGAACCAGAACCCAGAAGCAGTTCTTTAAGCACTTTCTTCCACCTGTGCCTGCTCATTACATTACTGAAGTGATATAAACACAAAAAGCACATTCAGATGGCAACACAAATAGTCTAGTATTACAGAACTTCAAAGGTGACATGATTGCCCATTCTTCTACCCAACAGATCACTCTCACACACCTTGACTCATTAACAAGTGCAGACAAATAAAACCGATTCCAGGCAGGAGGTATGGTAGGAAGCAAGTTTAAATATAAATGGAATCCTGATTTTTGTATGAATCCTTTAATCAGTTCCCACTCCAAATAAAGCAGAGTGACCACTACCTATACATTTAATGAATTATCGGTATAGTCCCTTTGAGTTTTTGCTGTTTTTTAGGATTTAAAGCCATAATTTCAAGAAATTCCAAAAACCTCATCTTACAGAGTTAAGTATGAAACTGATAACAAACAACAAACGTCTCCATTTCCTGTATTTTTTGAGTTGGCAACAGGAAGAAATTAGTGGAAGAGTGAACTATGGCAGGGCTTCAGGCATAGAAGAAAATACAGAACATACTTTTGACATTCTGTAAGAAAAACATCCCCTATGAATGATCTAATTATGCCAGAAGATAAGGTGTTTTCAACTGGTGTGGAGCAGTTCTCCTTTGTTTATTCTCTTGTATACCCATAATTCTGGAGGACTTTTTTTTTTCTCCTCCAGAATAGGATCTAATATTGATTGATAAGATCACTATGTGGCTAATTCTTTGTTAATGAATCAAATTAGTACACCTTGATTAAAATGCTTCTGTTTAAGAGTTGCTCTGGTACTGCCAAACAAGAAAATATTTTTTCCAAGATGTCAGCACTAAGGTCTGAGGTTCCTATTTCTCAGAACTAGTAACATACAAACTTTGTGGTACTCTTCAGAATTCAACAGTACACCAGTACTCATGGCTTCCAAATAGAGGATACTTTCTTTTCTTCTGTTTTTATTGCCTAGTGCATACAGAGGTTTCTCTTAAAAAACAAAGTACAGTACAAGCCAATAAAAATATTGTACTAAAAACCGGTAGATTAAAACAATGTTAACAATAGTAAACATGAAGTTTTCTGAATATATCCATAAATCCACCCTTCCAGAGATTCATTCTATATTCAACTTCTTTAGAGACTGAAAGAAGACCACATTAAACTGTTTATTATGCTTCACATTTTGAACAATTTTATTTTGGTCTGAGCTTGAAAGGCTTTTCATAACTGTTGCTTCCTATACAGAAAATGTATGTGTGCAACAGCCAGTTAAACGTCAAAATGGAAAAATTATATCTGCATAGCAATTATTTTGCTAGTCTAATCTGTTAAGTAATTCTGTTATACTATGCATGCTTAAAAATCATAACTATTTCAAGTGACTTTTCATTAACTGGTAACAAATATCCTTCCCTAAGATCATACCTGCTTAAACAAACTGATAAGAACATTCATATGAACAGTACTTAGAAGTCACCAACTACTACCTTAGATAGTTTGCTTCAAATAAACATCCTGATGACATCAGGACTGGAACAGCAGTATCGTCAAGAATGCTAAACAAGAAGGTTGTTTTCAATGTAAAAAACTGTGCAATGAATTCCTTGTTTGCTCTTAAATATTGATATAAAGTTGTGGTTGGTAATGCAGCACTCCTAAAAACAGTGTTAGGGCTGTGACCTGAAAAGTGACTCAAAAATGTGCATGGCAGAGCTTGGGTTTTTTTTTTTTTAGAATGTTTTCATGTAGCAAAAAGTTCCCTGCTAGCCTAATTTAATGCTTTCATTTTTCTAATTATGCTGAAACATCAGTTAAGAGCCTACCTGATGTTTTGGAGAATTTGCTGTGCTGGGATTGATATTCCGCAATGCCTAAGAGTAAAAATAAGATGGATAAAAATTACTTTAGCTGCATGGTTTACCTATGCAGGCTGTCTTATAAACACCATCTTGTAGTATCAAGCCCCCAAGACAGGCCAGATGAGACAGGATAAGGGAGTTAAGAAACTCTGAAAATCATGACAGTGAAACAAAACTCACAGATTCACCAAGGATGAGTATTTGACAGATAAGCTTAACGACTAAGGAGAACAACATGAAGAGAACTAATTGTCACCTGCTCCAAAGTTAGTCAGGTTCTCAATGACAACTGAGGCAAGAAGACAATTAGAAGGCCTACCTAGAAGCATGCTAGCACAGGGTAAAATGTCTGTTTGTGGATTAATTGCAAAGCAGGAACAGCAGAAGCCCAGGTGCTTAAGCGGAGAGAAAGTCCTGATGCCACCTTTGCAATGTATTCTTACCTAGAGCACTATAAAAAGTAATGGCTGTAAAGATGACCCATCTTACACCAAGAGATGCTGAAGATTCCTACAAAACAGTCCTTGACTACAAAGGGGATAACGGGAGTCAGATTCCAGGATAGAATACTGTAGGTGATGAAGAAAGAGAAAAGCTGTCTTTGAGGACATTAAGATGTTATTCTCTTCTGATACAAGTCCCATCACCCAAAGTGAAAAGGGAAAGATTTTAGAAGGTTTTCCTCACAGAAAAGATTAGTGCTTTCTCTGGCAGTGTCAAAACCCCAAAGAAATATCATAAGTATCTAGCACAGATGGTAGTAACTCTTAAAACACTCAGATTGAACAACTGAAGCAGAAGGCTTAGAGTCAAAAGGAGATCAAGCCTGAATTCCAATCCAGAGACTGCAAAGTCCAGCCCTACACTTTAATATTTGCTACAGCCATATCCATATAGTGGATAATACAGTCATATTCATATAGTAGAAAATACTGGAAGACATAGTTTGCAGCCTTATCATGAAGTTTGAAATTCTTCAGCATAAGAAAACCATAGGTTCAAAATGCAGCACAAGTTATTCAGATGTTCCATGCTCACTCCACTGCTGAACAGGTAAGATTTTAGCAACAAGGCATCTCCTCAATGTATTTTATATAAACTTCAAAAATACTTCAAAATCCTACAGACTGCAACAGGTTCTAAAACTGAAGACTTTCCTCCACTTAAAAGGGAGAACTAAAGTAGCTGTGGGAAATAACTTTTTGCATGACTTGGAACTCAATGAATATTAGATATATTGTCAGGAGGAATATCCAATCACATCAACAGTCCATGTTGTCATCCTCACAGTTTGTGAAGCCTGCTCTTTAAGAGTTTTGTTAGAGGGAGGAATGAGGGAGGAAAGCAAAATCCTTCAGTCTAAAAAATCAGGTACTTTCACCACTAAGCTGATATCAGTAAGAGAATGAATTCAGACCTTTTTAGATCTCAAAGCTTTTTGTACAGTCACAAGTCTTCAAGACTCACTGAAACAGCAACTCAGAAAAACCAAAACATAACATACAAAAGAAATAGTGGAAGTAGGTGTCTAACCTGTGGCCTCACCTGCCGAAGCAGTTCTTGATGCTTCAGTCTCAGCCTTTCTTTCTCCATCTGTAGCTGCTGAAGTCTCATCTGTTGTTGCTGATTGGAGCTACTCCCTCCCATCACACCACCCTGGGGACTCTGAGGAGCCAGAGGAGGTGGCTGTTTGACTGGAGCACTTTGGGTGATTCGCTGATTCATGGCTAAGGAACCAAAACAATAAACATTTAAGAAATAAATTCAAACATTTACATGCAAGGAAAGTATTATCCATGAAAGGTATACATTAAAAAATCTACAAAATTATAACGCATGACAGTACAAAACATGCAGTTACACTGAGGCAGTTCAGAGTGTGAAATGTACGCTCACATATGAGCTATCAATGTGTGCAAAATTAACACAACAGTCTCATGGTTAACACTACATACTTATTCTAAAAGCTTCTGGAAACAGTTTAATGTGCTAACTGGTGAAAAATGCAAAAGTGGTAGTAAAATATTTCAAGTTGAATTAGAAAAATCTCTCTTTTTTCTAATAAACTATTTTCACTGCAGACACAAATAGTAAATAATTTGTTTTATTCATGTGAAATCTTAGGTTCCTTTAACTTGAGAACACACAGAATGACAAAATAGATAATTTCAGCTTTATCGAAAACAATTAAAGGCTACCCATTGTGGTGCAACGTCATGCAACCAGCATTTACATCCTTGTCACATGAAGATTGTAGTGTTAGAGACTTCATTTAGAGCTTCTTGATAGGCAAAATTAGAGTTGGTACAGAAATGGCAGATAAATTATACAGCCATAAATACTGACATCAACATAGGAAACATTTTGCTAGTGCTTCGTTTACTTTTACCCCTCAAAACTGTGCATTGCATTTTTCCTGGGGAGCAGAGAAGAAAAAATGTAACCTTGTAAGCATAACGCACAATGAGAACCCATCTTCCCTTCCCCTATAAAAGCAAGGCCTAAGACAATTTTATTTTATAAAATAATACATGACTGGGATGCATCTATATGACGCATGAGGCCTGATTTCTCCCTCACATGACACAAATACAGTTAAAGTCAACAGAGGCACTAGAGTCCCAGAGTGAAAGAGAGGGTGGGAAAGGCTGACTGTACTGCAAGGACACTCTTTTCAGGGGCTTTCAGCTTGGAATTAGCTCTCCATCGTGTTCTCCATAACAGACTGAATCTCTTAACACTCACAATATTCTGCAAAATGCCTTTGCTAAAGCAGTCATGAGAGAATGGCAATTGGTTTTTTTTTGTTGTTGTTGTTTTATTAGTTTTTTCCTTTGTTTTTGGTTGTAGTTTTTTTTTTTTCTGGGAATGAGAGTTTTTTTTTTTTAGGATGACAGGGTGAAGTAGGGCAAAACCCAAACATCTGTAGCATTAGTTTAAATTAATGCTTTCATATATAGAGGATTCCTGGAATACTAACATTTCTAACTACCATAAGAAAGGAGAATTCTCTCATTAAAAAATCTGTATCATCTTTTCATTGAAAAGACCTTCAGTCTCCACTGTCTTTTGAGTGTTCAGTTTAAGGTACAGTAGTGCTGTTCTTCTGTTCCAAGAAAGCCAACATATATTTATCACATAATACTAGTTAGAGACCCAACTCTGCAGTCTACCCTTTCAACCAATCCACTGGTCCAGCACAGACTCAACAGTCTAATGGGCAGAAGGGTCATATTTTCATGAGTCCAGTAAACATAAAATGTTGCTGTCAAACAGCTTACAGTGATTTGAAACAGTATTTCATGCAGTTACTTGTTAAAGAGCTTCATACATGTAATTGCTAATATGATACAACTTCCTGTACGTTAAGTGAACCTGTAAAGTAGGAATAGAAACTGGATCCCAGTACCAAGTAGAAATAACTAGGGCTGCAGTTCAGTTCCAACCTACAAGTCTCATCCTGATCCAGCATGAAAAAAAAACAGTGAAAACAGTGGGAAAATGACATTTCTGTGGATCAAAGCCTAAAATCAAGCAGTTGATGTTACAAGACATCCAGCACCACTTCACCATCAGAAATGAACTTTGGGACAGAAGGTGACCAGAGTGAGCCAAATAACCAGCTCTGCCACACGAGCTGTGGTGTCCGGGCCAGTGACAGGAAGATCAGCCCCAAGACACTAACTAGAAACCGTTAAGCAAAAGTTCTAACAGCATCAACAGCTATCTTGTAAGGATGCGGGCAGTGAACATTTAACTACAAGCACCAGGAGCTCCAATAGGCAATATCTGCTGGAAGCTTGACAGGAAATAGACAACCTTCATTTATCAAAGCTGAAGCAAAGTTGAAGTTAGAGAAAGCAATGCAAAAAGCAAGGCAGCCCATCTAGCAGTTTTAGACAAGCTAGGCATGATGCTGCTGTAGTGGGGAATAGATCTCCTCCTTTCTCTCTCTTCAAATCTGGAACCAGGACCATGCCTTTTGCTCTATATATCTTACTCTCTTTCACCTTATAAGCAGAAATAAAGGGGTTAGTAGGGGACAACAGAAAACAGCCTTCTCCTGCTATTAGTTAATTCTGCAACCCTATCCAAAGTCTGTGCTACCCCTCATATGTTCCAGGATCCAAACCCTGCTATTAAACAAAATAGAAGGTCAATTAAAGTGTACAGTCAAGAGGGAGAAAAATTAGAAAATTACAATCACCTGAAATGAGCACATCTAAGTTAAAAGCAAACTAGCTCATAAAATTTAAGTACCCAGAGCTGAAAAATGTCAATTTTCTTTTGGTTAAAAAAGCTCCCTTTATAGTCTAGTCCCCAGTTATGTAATTATGGTTTCAGAGTCCTATTTCAATGCAGTTCACAGACAACTCATGTTATAGATAACCTCATAAAAATTTAACAGTGTCTAACCTTAGTTAAACACTTCAGTGCAATATCACTAACATTCCTTCAATGTGTTATGAATTTGTTTTTCCTGCATGCACCATACAAGTATCTCTTTTCCACAAATAGGCAGCTTTGTATTTCCTGCTCATGCCACTTGCTGCTCTTTTTATTTTATATACATGTGTCTTTCTGACAGCTGCTTGTATTATTCCTATTCTCTCTGACCACTGTTTGCTCCATCCTCCTCATCTACTGACTTTGCAATTTTGACTTAAAGAAAGAAACCACACTTCTCTGATGTTTTTCATTTTATTCCCTCACCCTAGATCCCCGAAATGTCTTCCAATGTCCATTTTGAAAGTAATATTTCTAACTAAAAGCATATCTAAAGCAGGAATATCATAAGATATTGAGACTTTGGTGTATCCTTAAAATTAATCTATAAATATTGGGGGATCACTTAATGATATGATTTGGTAACTACTTGGAAACTGAGTCTAAAATTCCATTTCTAAATTATTATTATTATTATTATTATTATTTGCACATCCATTGAAAGGATGTTTCTGAACATTTTATTATTTCAAGAATGAAAGTGCAAAATACTTCAAACTGATAAGATTTTAAACTGTCCTCAGAAGAGATTGTGGAGATGCTTTTACACGAGCACTCTTTTTAACCGTGAAATTAAACTAAAAGTTAGGATATTAGAAGAAGATGCTGGTAACTGAATTTTACTGACTTAACATATCCAAGCGAAGAACCAGTGAAAAAACCACAAAAATAGTATCAATGATTTTCATACACTTTGGTGATTACACAAGTGTGCTATCTTCAAGGAAACTCAAAGAAGAACGTAATTATCTATAATTTCCAACACAGTATTTAGTGAAAATAAGGGGGGGAAAACACGTTTTGTTTCAAGTGACAGGAAAAACCTGAGGGCTTTAAAGCTTTTTGTTGTTGCTTTGGGGTTGAGGTTTTTTTGCTTGCTTGTTTTGTGGGTGAGTTTTTTTTCTTTTCACATTCCTATTTCCCATTACTTACGCAGACATGACTGCAGAAATCTCCACTCCAAAGAATATGCTTATTAATGTGTTCTCAGATAGCAGATTTTATCTTTTCTCCACTTTATGCGTTTGTAATGATCCTGACATGCACAGCTATTTTCAAGTACTTCAAATTCAAAGGCAAAGAGCTTCATTTTATCTGTTAGCTAGGACTTGCCAGTTTCTAAAGCATCCTGTTCCATACCTTCCATGGCTATGGACAGCATTTAAATAAGAGGCTCTGCACCCACACAACGGAGGCTGCAAAGACCTCACAGGCAGAGCAGGAACAAACAAGTCTTTGTTTCTAGAAGAGGGGGATTTAAGGGAGGAGGAGGGGCAGACAAGTTAAAAAACATGGGCAACTTAAGACAATTAAAAAGATCTTGTCCTAAAATACGACTTCACAATCTGCAGAATACAGTCAATTGCAACTGCTGCAATACGTTTTTGAGAAAATTACTGGTCTTTAAATGCTACACATTAAATGTTATACTGTCAACAGCAGAAATGCCTCTTCTGTACTATACCAGACAATACCTGACAATTCCCAAAAAAAGTTTAGACTGCTGTCGACATACATGTTGTTGACAAACAACCAAAACACAAAACTGAGAGAGAAAAACAATTACCAGGCATTGGTGCTAGAGAGAAAAGGCCAATAAATTTTTAACAACTCAAACATAAAAAGCTAATTTCTCTCCCAAGATCCTCTGTCAATTGAAAATCCCAAGTCGCAGGGCAGTGACAGTTTGCAGTAACTCAGCACCTCTCTGCTATGCAGAATTACATGCAGGGATTGCACCCTTAATGATTAAGCACAGCTGAATGTTTGATGTTGTTTCTTTCCTATTTATTATTTGACTCTTCAAAGCTAAACCTAATTTCAATCTGCCAATTTGAAGACATTGTTTAGTTGAACAGACAACAACAAAAAAGCTCAGGATGCAAGCATACTATAGCTGACTGTCCTTACTAATAAGAATCAATGTTTTCATTGGGGGAACTAAAGAACTTGTCCCCTTCAGCTCCATTTTGAAACTAGACAGTTATTGTGCATCATTTTTGGCTATAGTCAGGTTTTTTACCTGGTGACAGATTGCAACATTTCAACAAAGGCAAAAATCCTCATTGATTACTTTTAAAAGAGCTGTGAAAAAAATACCAGTAGTCTTTGAAAGAGTCACAGAAGTAATAAAAACATGTTCCAAGGGGCTTTTTAAGAAAGGCTTGGTACAACAATTTGTTATTTTATCAGCATGTAAGCCACGTTTCTGGATTGTATTATTTATAATGTATTGCTATGTTACCCTAAGGAAATCCCACTCACGGTTTCATAATGCTGCTGTTATGAAACAACCTAAAATTAGCACAATAAAATATTCCATTGCTTTCAGTCTCTGATCAATCTGACAATTCTGGATCTTAAAAGTATGGGGGAAACCACAAACAGACTGATCTCTGAGCTCATTTTGCTGCTTTAAGTGTACAAACAAATCTGAGTGTCTTAGGCAAACAGAAATACTCACAGACCCCTGAGCTGAACTTTTGGTTAAAGCAAGATATACCAAATGAAAATACTATTACTAAATCATGTCCGAAATACAGATTGGTTACTCTGCATTTATCAACCAGTTTAATTCAAATTAAATTAGTATTTTTCTTTTTGTTTTAGTACCACTATTGCACCTGCTGGTTAAAACAATATAAATTAATTTCCATTTTCTTTGACAAATTTGCCATTGTTTTTGAAGTCTTTCTGTATTGTCAAATGTAGCCGTGCAATAGCCGGACTGACTTGAGCACCATTAAGACTCTACAACACGTACAGACAGACTCTTGAATCACTGGTAACTAAACCAGAGTGAAAAGCTGTGTCACTTCTTTTCCTCCCATCCAGTAAAACAACAGTATTTATAAAGCACTTTCATTCAGTGTATGCCAGTTTCAGAAGAACTAAAATATTCTGGCAAGCCAAAAAAGCAAATATAAATGATATTTAGCAATAAAGTAAGTTAAGTAAGTAGCCTTTAGGAACTTCTGCTCAGTGCACACATAGAAAATAAAACTCTTTAAATAATGGTCTCTTACTAGAACTCTCTTTCAACCCTATACATAACTCTTCTTCACTTTTTTTTTAAAATAAATTTTAATTTTGGAAGGCTAAACAAGTTTTAAATTACTTGACTAACAAAACACAACTGACACCGTAAGTATTAGTATTATAGAACTATATAAGACATTGCACAGGACAGATTATGAGAAGAAACCTGAACTAATGTTATTTAAATTTAAATTCTATGTATGAAACACTGAAAACTACAGAAAGTTCACGAATCTGAGCTCACCAAGGCCTCATATGTCTGTCCACTGACTCTTTAGCAAAATGTATTTAATGAAAGCTAGTCCACATGTTAGACCAAAGTTTAATCAGTGAAGAGTCTACATAAGGGTATTAGCTGTGAACAGTTTCACTGTTTAATCACCAACCAATACTTCCTGGGTTAACTAACGAGAAGACAAGGTTCTTTACAATTTCTTATAAAATAGTGTGATAACTTTTTAAAATGCAGGTTTCCTTTAATTTATTTGAGTGGAACAAACCCTGCATCTGCACATCTTCATATTTTTTTTAAAATTTGTGTCATAAGCCCATTAGAAATGACTAAACAGAAATTACAAAACTGCAAAAAAAAAATCAACAGTATACTGACAAGAAACACTTCTATATATAAGAAACTACCATCATGTTTCAACATGATTGAATTCAAAGACAAAAAACCTGATGAGTCTTTGAATTTAAGATCATATATGATTAGATATAGACTATATAATTACTGTGTGTATATATTTAGATTACAGATAATGAATCATGTTCAGAATGATCCATCTTCGACTTTTAACACAGTGTGCTCGGTAACAGCACATGCAAACTGCTGTATTAGACGGATATGTTGGGAAAAGTGTCCCTGTTAGGAGTGCAGTTTCCTTTCACTATCACAGCTGCTTAGCACAACACAAGTATGCATTGTTTTTACTGGCACCCAGACATTATTAGCAATAAATCTCCTTTCCTAAACAGGACTAAATTACTCTGAAAACAGAACAAACCCCAGAACAGGTATAAACTTACATAAATCTACTGTCCTGATAAATTCTTAAGAAAAGTGTGGGTTTCTCTCTTTTTCATAGTCTTGAAATATTCTGCCTGAAGTAGGTAACTGCATCCTGACAAAATGCTTGTGGCAAGGTTTAGTGATTTCTTCATTGAATTTCAGTTAAGAGGTATAACTATATCCCGCTTTCAAAAAAGCCAAGATTTCACTTTCTGATATAATCATACACAACAAATAATTATTTATTGTCATTACCATAAGGCAGCACCTGCCTTTTACAAAGGGATGCTTACCAGTGAAATTTCATCTGCCTCTGCAGACTTGCAGCAGGCTTTGACAGAAGTCACTGGTTCACTGAAAACTGATGCTGCTTCATCTGTACACATCTCTTACACACATACCAAAACACAGAGGTCTTTACCCCATCCTAAGTGATCTCCTGAAACTGTTCTTCTGGAAAAACAGAGACAGGGAAGTGAAAAATCTAATACCACTAGACATTTTTAGATGAGTCAAATTCTCCTTTGTTTTACAGAGTATTTAAAGAGGATATGCCGTTGCATTTGCAGACCAAAGCCACTTGTGGCTCATGCTCTGCTTTTTGTGCAAAAAACTGAAGGCAGACCTGGAACTTAAGAAGTCTAAAAAGCTACTATGATCAGACACAAAGCCTAGGCCTTTACTTTTTTTTGACCAAATAAAGGCCAAACTCCTGTTTTCCAATCTAGAGCTCCAGTTCTATCTTGTCCAAAAATCTGCATCTTGAAAGACTCCTACAAACTAATTTGAAGGAACATATATTAAACAAAGTGCTAGACAGGTAAGGAATAAGAAAGAAACACTACGGAATACCTCCTTTTAACTTCTGATACTCTGAGCAGATGCTCTGAAGCTTAAACTTTGAATTTCAAGCTTGTTGTGTGTTTGCTTGCTTTTTCTTTAAACAGAAATGATAAATATATGTTTCAACGAATACAATGTTTCTGAACAAGCTTTTTTCACTTTTTCAAAGGCTCAATGTTTTTATGCTACAAAAAAAAAGGAAGCAGAAAAATCTGGTATGCATTCTCTATAATCACACTGTCATTATCAGTTTTATTTCATTTCCTAATTATGCAGTCAAGCAGCTACTGTATAGAGCCCCTATGGCACTTTCCATAATGGTATTAAACACTGTCTTGCCTTACCTTCTCCCCTATCCAAAATTCACGCAGAACCTCAAAGAATATTAACAGTATCTCTAAGTGGGAGTGATAAAGTCATGATTTCAACCTGAGGTCACATATTTTGCTTCATACCCCATTATCGCAGCTCCAACAATTGGAATACCAGAAGGAAAGAGACTGGGAGTGTGCAACACTGGTATGACCATTAGTTACAAGCCTTTAAAACCCAAGTTTAGAATAAAATAACAAGGAAACTCAAACAGTATCTTGTTTTACTCCAATCCCTACAGACACTTGTCTGACTACTCTAATGGAGCAGTAAGATTTCCACACTGAACTTAAACCAGCAGAGACACGGAAATCAACTGCTAGCTACCAGTATTTTCCCACTTCAACTTCATCTTTGAATTTAATATATTAAGCATCCTCAAAGGGCAAATTATTTAAGGTTGCATTTCAAAACCAAGTCCTATGATTGGCAAACTTAAATAAGAGTGAAAATCCCTTTAATGGTATTTGATACAAAAGACAATTCTTGGAAACTTACAGCAAAATAGCTGAACAATTTTACTCTTCAACCGGTTCTAGGAAGTTTGATTTTATAGGAAAAGCAGATGTTCTTCTACTTCACCAACTCCAGCCACTCAGAATGCACAGCTGACCTGCTTCCTATCCAGATGTTCTCTGAGTATCAAGAAAACACACTATGTTATCTGAAAGGCTTAAAAATCCAATAGGATCTGTGAAGACTGACCAATGAACAATAGCAGAAAAGACAAAATGGTCCAAAAGACAAGTTCACCCTGACAGTCCAATTCTCTCAAGGGAAAAAACCCTCTTCTAAATAAAATAAAAAAAACCAAGGCAATTTGAAGCCTCTTACTACAAAGCCTGCAAAGGCACTGGCATGTTTTTACCAGATGCTCCACTAGACAAGAATCCTGCTGACACAGGCCTAAGGACCAACCCCCTCTCCCATCTCCACTCCTTTGATCCCATGTCATCTTTATGACTGCCTGTGCTTGGCATAAGAAGACCCTCCTTTTATACTTAGTTCTTTCCTAGATATTAAAATCCATGAATTGTCCTAACACACAATTGTTTTAAAGTCATATTTGTAGACTTGGAAGATGAAAGTCTGAGCCACAGGACTTCACTGACACTTAAGTGGTGTAGCCGAAGACCTCAAACCCATTTCAAAGACGTTAGACTTGAGTCTTGAAATTAAGTTCTCATCTTCAACTTGGGGCACTCAGGTTTTAGACTCAGCCTACCCTACAGCTATTCTAATAGAGGCTCTTTTCTGATGCATTATTTCTAAAAGTCTGTTCCAAGAAAGAATACATACTAATTACATTATTTTATTTTCTGTTTAAAAGCATGAATGCTATAGCAAAATGCCCCATACCATGTCACTCCACCTAGTATATTTTTTTCCAACTGATTCTTCTTCCACTCTCTCTTTTCTAGCCACAATAATGGAAAATTCCAAGCACTATTTTAAAAAGAGCTATATCCACACCTACTAGAGAAAATGAAGATGAATGCAAAGCTTCCATCTGATGAGGAACATACAGAGACATAAAGGCTGTCTCCCTGGAAGCTGGGAATTCAGAAGCAATAAGGGCAAAAACTCTTCATATCTTCTGCTTCTGAATACTGGAAAAGAGGAGTATGTCTGCATTCAAGAGCTTTGTTTCCTTCAATGGTTCTTAAGATTGGTTAAAGTGGCACAGAGAGAAATTAATTCCTCCTTCATTTTCAATCACTGTAATAACCAAAAGCTTCAACAAGGCAAAGATTAATTTATCCTGCTTCTGGAAGTATTAGTAGTCAAAAATATTGAAAACCAAGCCCTTATATTAAAGCACAGTGATAGAAAAGGTTATGGTCATCCTCAGGGGAAAAATACCAACAGAAGTTTCAACCTATATTAAGCACAGAAAGGTAAACTTCTGAGTCATTCACATGCTATTTAGGGTCACAGCACATATTTGTCGAGGATCTCCACACAGTACATAAATGCAAGGCTCAGTAATTTAACGCTCTCAAACAGATTTTTTTTTTTCCTTCTTGACTGGAGTGACTTAAGGAGGTCACAAGTAAGAAAGCAATAGGAATAGAATTTTGTATTTTCTTGGCTCAAATCATAAAAACATAAACCACAATACACAATATGTACAACTTAGGTTTTCAAGGAAAACTCCTTCAAGCTCAACAGCAGCTAGCAGCTTGTCTCTATTTGCTGTCACTCTAGATCAGAAGAGCTCACATGCTTTTTTTTCCTTTCCTGCCCCTTTCAGTTACACTTGAGCTCTTTGACTGAAAAGGTCTGGAACAGATTAAAAGTCTGACCACAAAATAAAGAGCCTTGGCATGTACTCAAGCCTGTCTGGGATACACATACACAGTGGGCCCAAAAAGGGAAGCTATGCAGCAAGAAACCCTTAATCAGTCTTTTGGACATTTCTAACTTCTTTCAGTTTAACTGCACAGCCTTAACATTTGATGGAGTTTCAGTATGCACAAGACAAGCAGCTTTTGCCTTTACAGTTGGACCATTCTATTTAAAGGAATACAAAATAGTTGTGAGAAGCAAGATTTGTCTCACTCCCAACCTCTGTCCATTAAGGCACACCCCTCTTTAATTCCAGTTCATCTTTGGAAACGATAAAGTAATGCATGTAAAGAAAAACAGATACCCTGCAAGATTACCTGAGTAAATGTAATTGCAAAATGCAACACTGATTTTCAAATGACTGCTTCCTTTCCAGCCTTATTCACATACTTAGTAATTGTGAAGTTGCAAATTACCCACACACACCTCTTGCAATGTGCCAACAGGTCTGTAGCTCTGGCTGGTGTTAAAGCCAGCATGGACATCTGCCAAAGCTGACACCCCACCTTTGGGCTCAAGTTGCATAGTGGTTCAACCTGTCTACAAACTGGTGAGCAGTTTATAAACAAAGTGTGACAATGTGGCGTTCTCCGTAAGAGTGAATGGATGTTGTAAGTAAGCACTCAAGCCTACAAACCAAAAATGCAGAATTTCTAACAGATATTTCAGAAAACAAAACAGAACAGTGACTGTTGAGTTTTGTAGCTCTGTATTTACATGGCATTCATGGAGTTAATGCCTCTCCCAAAAGGGGCCCCCAGTTGTTGTTAGGTCAACCCCTGTAAAGCTTCAAAGGTTTTGCATCCCCTCAGCCTGACCTACTCAGCACACTGTTTTCATTTAGCTGCATGGAGTCCAAAAGTAAAGCCTGAAAACCACAATGATTTCTTTTTTTTTTTTCCTCCTACTGTTTTTCCATGACTCTGGAAAAGTAACTAAAATCCAAAAGAGTTGAAAATAGTAAGTTATTGGGAAAACAAATCAAGGGTAAGCTAATAAGCCTGACACACACAGGTCATGGCTTTACAAAAACCCAGAAACTGTAATGCCATATTAAATACACCACTTGGACAATCTAAGAAAGTAATTTAGAGTCTTCACACAATATGTGATTTCTATTCATAGTCATCAGTGCCAATATTTTATTGAAAAGTTGGCAGTTCTGCTCTTCATATGGATCAAGAACATTACTGAAAAAAATTACATAAAAGTTCTGTTTTGTTGAATTTCTCCATCTAGACTTTGTGATCGTTACTATTTCTATTTCCAATATTACATAGTTTTTATCCCATAATAAGGTTATTAAAGTAGGAGCAACAAAACTAATAATTCCTCATCATATTGTTTAATACAGAAAGTTTTGTCATGATAATCACTGTGACAAGCTGGAATTATAAGCTAGTATATGTTTCAAGTGTATTTAAACAGCATGAACTATTATTTGACAATGTCCTCTTAAGATAGCACAAAGGAAAGTAAATATTTGTTTAGGAATTAAAAGATCCTTCTATGGCAAAGTTTTGCTAATTTAAAGGCATGAGTGAGCTTGACTGAAACTGTCTCAGTAAGTAATTTCTGAATTTCACCACTTTGGGGAACTGTATGGATCATACGGCAAAATACCAACCCGTAGCATTAGAAACTTGGGTAACATACAGTCGTGAAGGATAAGCTGATAGTTTTCATCTTAAAAAATATATATTTAAATAAGGCCCCTATAACTCAAAATATATTTTAATCATACTATAAAAAATTTTCAAAATATGCCTGCAAAATTAAAGCTGAGTGAACTGAAGCAAATCAAGAATTCTGAATTGAGATGAACTTTTACCAAAGCGTGGGTCAAGCCTTGGGTCTAGCCAAGATGTGGTCTTGTTCTTATGGTTTATGTAGTAAATTTCTCCATCCTGGGTCATAGCTTGTTCCCATCCATCGGGGAGTGGGCCTGAAATATAGAAGGAAGGAGTTGATGGTGGGCTCTTGTTTGCTCCAGCTGAAATTGATCTAAAAAAATATTTTAACACTTTACATATATAAAGAGTACATGAAACAGAAGAGTTTCAAGCTAATTTCTGGGATTAAGGACAAAGAAGTGCTGGGTGGGAAACCAAGGAACAAGAAACACTTCTATCATTTTTATTTAGGATTTGGACTTTAATTTCCCAACTTGTTTGTATCCTTTCATATGCTTTTGAGACATAATTTTGCTATAGCATTCTAGTATAAAACCAGCAATAAGTCAAGCCTGCCAGAATGAAACCAGCAAGAGCACCAGGAAAAAGAAGCATAGAAACATTATACCTCTCAAAGGAAAGTTCATCTAGTCATTAAGACACAGCAGCAAGCTAACGCTGAGAAGATCCTGAAATACTCCTGTCTTTCACAAACAATTAAAAAAAGAAGTGACAAAACTCATTTCCCCTTTACCTCATACTCTAACTATTGGTAAAAGCATTCAAGGCTTAAGCAGACAAAAATGCAAACCTGAAGAACAAGTCAGGCAAACAAGCAATGACAAAGCAAAGAAAACACCATGAGCAGCCACAAACACAGAGTGTTATGAACAGCAGTGCAATGCCTCTACAAGCAGAAAGGCACACAGAGGAAAAACTACTTCTGGAAAAATGGTCAAAGGGAGGTACATAATGATGTTGTGGAGTCCACAATTGATGTCTGAACACACAGCCTGAGGAGTGGTTCTCATATGCTCCAATCAGCAGCTTTCAAGAAACTACCTTTCATTCCTATACAGTTCTTAAACCCCTCATTCCCATCTCATATGATAACATACACTAACCTGTACTTTGCTTAGACTGAAAACTATTTTAAAAAGTTATATTTATCTCATCTGATCTGGCAGGTGCTTTACAAGTACATGGTTTTGAATTTTTATACTCACATTGACAAGGACTTGTAAAAATCTCTAAATCAGACACAGGAAGATCTTCCCTGTATTTCAGATTTAAGTACAATCCTCAAATTATACAACAAAAGATTCACTACACGTGTTAAGAATGTAAAAGAAATCAGAACAAAACCTGCTGTAGCAGCAAGCCATTGTATTTCAAGTTCTTCTACTCTTCCTCAGTGTAATACAGTAATACAACAGCAGAAGTCATCTGGCTGTTAGACTTGGACTAACAGATTATTCTGTATAATGTAAGATACCTAAGCATACGCAAACATCAATATTTCACACATGAGATTCAGGTATACCCAAAAATATGTGTCTATCTGATAAATGTCTGCTATATCCATCTTCAAACTACATTAGCTCTTGACTGTAACTCTGTCCTGAAGTCATGCTCTTGCTGAAGAATTCAGTCTAAAGCTGGGAGGAGAGATTTGTTTCAAATCTCAAAAGATGTTCTTGGAGAAATGTCAAAAAGAGTAAAAAAAATTCAATTGCATTCCAGTAATATCCCAAGGCATAACCAGGACAAGAATTTCTTACCATGGTCTTTGAAGATCCCTTGCAAACTACATTTCTAATTTCAACTTTCATTTTGGCTCAGAAAACAAAGCCCTTCTCTAACAACGTCACTACTCCATCATTAGAGCTACAGATTTTCAAGTGAGGAAAAACAGTGAACACTAGACATTTTCTTCCCACCTCTAATGCTCTAAATGTTGCCTACAAGTAAAGAGTACCTCAGCTTTTAACAGAAGGTAGTAAACAGAACAGGCGAGAGTGACAATACTGCAAATGATGCTTAAACCCTAACATACTCATGGTACAAAAGGACTTTGATGGAGAAATGAAAGCTCCAGTGCAAAGAACACTGCATTTTGTTACCATACCCAAAGACCTGCCAGGTAACCAGTAAGATGCTTTTTTATAAATCTGGGGCACAAGAGCACAGAGACATGCTCCCTTGTCATCCAAGTATAGAAGCCAATGAAGAACCAAACCCTTTACTGCTGAGCCAACATACCAGCCATGCAGGCAGTCCTCACTACCATTCTCCTCACAGTCCTGCTAAGCCACACATCCCTTGGAGAAACTCAGCAAGAAATTCTTTGCGAACTGCAAAGCCAGAAAAACCCTCTTTGGCTTTAGGAAAAACAAAAGCAGCCTTGGGGTGTCAGTGCTGCTGAACACTGAAATCTGTACTGGTCCAGCATGTTCGCTTCTAACAAGTAAGAACAAAATGCCTTTGAAGAAGGCTGCCAGGAGCTGATCAGTTTATTCACCAGGTGGAATAATACTACTTATGAGATTCAGTGATCTGATGAGTACTAGCTTACTACTAGAGACAAACCTGGGCAAGATTCCATTTCTAAATAAAATGCACAGCTGTGGAACAGGACGAAAAGGTCCATCTGCTCACCTGGCTGTCACAGCAGCAGGCCTTCCTTGCTAAGTGCTATAAATGACTGCAGAAGCAGAGCTTTTATCTCTAGAAAATTTTGGCATTAATAATGTAGCTTTCTTCCTTAGACAACAAACTGCTCTCATATCATTTCTGCTGTCATCCTTACATATTGAAAAGGCAGTTCAAAAACTGAAATTACTGCCTTCTGTAATTCCTGTTCAGTTTTGTGAGTAATTGTGAAACTAATATACAGGTCTGATTTTCTAAAGGGTCACTTGACAAACTCTGTTACTAGAGGCAACTACCAGAGGAAAGAACCCATGCTGTGGAATAGGAGATACATTCACCCAGAGCATCTAGGCAAATTCCTTCACAATTACATGCCCTTTTCCCCAAAAAGACTCAATAGGAACAGAATTCTCAGTGTTAGATAACCTAGGTAACAAAAGCTGAGTCCTATATTGCTGCTATTCAGACCTTCTCACTAAAATTTCCATAGTTACTGTAGCTCATCCTGTACGGAAACAGCAATACTGGGTCTAACCAAAAGTCCATTTAGTCCAGGCATCTAGCCTGGGGTGATGGACAGATCTTGTTGGTTGCTGAAAGTAGCCCATTTAGTGACTGTCACACTCTATAAACTTTTAAATAAAGCACTGAATACGTATAAAGACCTAAAAGGTATAGAGGCTATGGATAGTCACTTAGCCTCCAAGTTTGTTGGGAGCTGCAACAGGCTCCTCAGAGACGTGGTCATAGCCCCAATCCTGACAGGGCTCAAGAAGTATTTGGACAATGCTCTCAATGGTGTGACTCTCAGGGATGTCCTGCGTGGGCCCAGGAGTTGGACTCAATGATCCTTGTTGGTGCCTTCCAAATCAGGATATTCTGTGATTCTATCACAAGTTATTCCTCACACCAGTTTCTGTCCACTTACTGAGTGCCAAAATATCTCTCTTTCAAGTACTTCTCCAGACTCCCGTCCAACTTGTAAATATTTAGCACAAACAATATCCCTGTGACATGGTCCTCTACTGGTTCTGTCTAGGGCCTCCTATGACAATTGAACACTATCACAACTGTAAAGTTTAGAATTCTATGAAATAATTTGCACAGGGAGACACAACCCTTCTAGGCAGGGAACTCAGACTGCACTGTGGTACTTTCGAGGACAAAGTTACCAAAAAATTAAATTCTAATTTCCAAATGTAAGCCATCTTTCCAGCATTACAGAGGTAAGCCATACCTCTGTAACTAAATATTTATATAATGGTGTAACTTCACATAAACAACATGTAATTTTAAAAGCCTGTGTGCATATCTCTTTGGTGCATGTCTCCACTTTTTATGAGTTTTTTTAAACTTTCTCATATGCCACGGAATCTGGAATGCAAAGCAGAGCTTGCTGCTGGCAGATTGAAAGCAACTGGAAGACTAACAAAAGCAAAAATTTAGTAGACATTCAACCTATGCTGGGATAAGAAGTGAATCTTGCAAGACCCTACAGTTCCTAACAATTTTGAGACAAATGTAAACAAAGCCATATTTTATCAATGCATATAAGAGAGCATCTGTATATGCATGGACAACCTAGGAACTAGAATACCTATGTTCAACAGCAGGGATCGCCTTCACCTAATACAAACACTGATCTCCAAGACCTTTCCTAATCTTTCTCTGTGAAAGCTGAGCTTTTTCCCTTCAATGTTGTTCTAAAACATCCAAAAATTATATCAAAGTCTATAAAATTTACTTAAAGTACACCTTTATCTTGTAAAATTAGTATAAAAAGATACTTCTTAAAAAGGGGTGGTTTTTGCAGATGAAGAAAGAAATGAACATCATTGTCATGCAGATACTTAGAAACTTGTGTTTCACAACAGATCACAGTGTTGACTGAACACAAAACAGAATTTTGTAGTATGACTGGCTACATAGGAACAATCTGCAACTGAAGTGAGCAAGGACCTAAGAGAAGAGCTAGAACTTGTTATAGTTATTGGCATATTCCTTCCTACCCGCCTGTCCCCTGACAGTTACGAATTCAAGCGTCCATTTTCTTACCACCATTTAACATGGCACTACAGCCTTATCTTAAGAGACAATGGAATTGCACTAGGTCTACAAACTTTCACTGGGAAACTCAATTCAAAACTGCCACATAAGAATGAAGACAAAAGAGGACAAAGACACGTAATCTGCCCCAAAGCTAATTATCTAAGGTCTATGTGCAAGCGGAAGAGGCTAAAGTATGCAGTTTTATCAAGCATGATTCAAGAATGATTCAGAAAGTAAAAGGATCTGAAGAACAGAAATACATAAATACTACTATCTCATCTCTGTTGTATCAACTGTAATTGTATACGAAACAGCCACTGTTTATTTTCAAATGTATAATTTACCTCAGTAGGAAAGGTATAAGAGATGTTCCTAAGAAGAACAACATATCATTATTACTATCTTTTTGTTTGTTTGTTTTAAATAAAAACAGAAGAAACTATGTTCTTTTTTTCTGTTCTTTCTGTTTTCCTTTGGGGAAAAAATGGTTAGAAACATAACATAAAAAAATTAGAACAGTCACAATGACTTTTTATATACAAGTGGCATATTTACAAATAACAGGCTTGTTTCCTTTCCACTATGAAGTGCAGACACAATCCCATTTCACAGATTAACCAAAAAATGCCATCTGAAAGAGCAGTGTGCTGCTTCTCTGCATACATATGGCCCAAACTATTTTAGCTGATTACATGTATCAACTAAGATAAGAAAGAAAGACAAAAAAAAAACCCCAAAAACTCACTTTTCACACACTGATGACTTCCTATAAAGGATGGAGCTAACTAACACTCATTCACAAAAATCATGCCTGGAACAGATAAAACTGGTTCAGACGTCCATTAACTTCCTTGAAGTAACGTAATTTGCAGCAAGATACCTGGGTTCTCATCCAGTCTTAAGTGCCTCAAGAGACGGAATTTCTTAAGACAGATACCTAAAGATTTCAATCTCATGCTAAACTACATCTTTCCCATTTGTATATTTTAACAATGTTTTGACTTGCCCTTATCACATCCTTCCTGAGTTCTTCTTCCCCTATTTATTCAAAAAGACAACAGGTTTACCTCCAATATGCACACATCAGCTTTCAGAGTTCTCTTCTCTCTGCATCTTCAGTTGGTTTTCCTGTTCTTAATTCTTGCTAATGTCAAGAACTCATGGTTAAAGCTTCTAAAGGCTCTCAAGACAGCTCCCAGAAATCGCTCTTATGTTTCAGCACAGTAACTTGACTTACAGGCAACACACTAGAACTTGGACAGTAATTTAAGGGCTAAAATTAACGAGCACCAGAAAATATTCTCCTTTGTGGCATGTCAGACACATTTTTGCAAGTCAGTGATCTCCAGCTGTCAGAATACTTACACTTGTTTTTTCCCAATATCTTTTGTGAAAGGCTCTCATGCACTACGGTATGTTTCACTGCCAACAATATTTCATAACAGGAAACTTCTGTCTTAAAGGTCTCAACTTGATTTCTTGAGGATGAATACCCAAATTAGAACATTAAGTAGTCTTAAATCTGAGTGCCAACATCATGACTGTAAGTTCCACTGTGCTGAAGTGGTACATAGGTACTTGACTTTTCCATTTCTCTCAAAGATTATTCAAGAGGCTACCAAGGAAGCATAAACTACCATGAACTCAGTAATAATAAGTAACAAAACCAGGTATAAGAGACTTCAGTAAAACCAAATTTACAGTCATAATTTAAAATTAGTACATAAACATTTGCCAGATCAAGTATCAGAAACAGAATCACACCCAATAAATGCAGGTTCGGTATTATTTAATTCAAAGCAGACTTTTGTTAATAGCAAATAAGGGTAAGCAAGTGCATCCAAAGAGCCAGTTCCAAGTCATACTACATCAATTGACTTAAGCTTAAAAAAACCTAACATCACGCAACATGTGATGTAATTCAGTATACACAGGAGTTCTGAGTCCTTCATGCACTTTATCAGATTCAGAGCACTTGGGGAAAAAAAAACTTCATGGGATTTTCAGTTGATATTCAACACAGTATCATCTGTGAAAGTAAAAATAAATGTTCAATGAACTTGTATCCAAGTAAGTGCTTTCTCAAATCACAAGACAACCCACTTACACATTTAACTGTCCTTTACTGCATGAACAACAATATCTATGCAGTATTACTCTCTCAAACACATCAGGCAATTACATCTAAATGTTCCTCTAAAAATAATCCTTGTGTCCAGATTGCTAGCTTCTTTTCTAGTTTGTTACCACCCTGTTACAATTTAACAGTACATTTTTTTGCTAAGGACCCTCCATTTCTAAGTACACAAAGTGATTCCTACTTTACTATCAATATTTTTTTCCTGTCAATTCTTGGTACAATGGAAGGTTTGAGGAGTCTTATCTTAAAATACAGAATTTATGTCAACATTGAAACAGCAAGCATCTAGTATTAGCACAACTAAGCAAAAAGGCAGGACAGATCAAGGAAATTGTCCTCTTTCTCCTATTCTCCCTCCTTTAGAAGCGTCCCTACAAAAACATGCCATCTCTACTGCTGCAGGTTTCCTGGGATAAATTTACAGAAAAAATAATCACACTGCTTTATTTTCACATCAGAGCCTGAGACCTTAATTGCTGTGAATCACGACTTCCTGAACTTGAACAGGACTCATTTGTTTCAGGATAATCCAGCCTCCTGGCCTAGCCAGCAAAAAGTTTGATTAACTTCCCCTCTAATACTCGGTCATGAACAGCAAAGTTTGGTCATGCCTGTTAATCTTTCAGTATTGTCTGCAGCACATGAATTGCAGCATGAAACAAAGCTGTCTAAACAGATCACAAAAAGCAGCACCAGAGAATAACCCTTGGGAAGTACAGGAACAGCAGACACACACAAAATACAGTCAGACTGTGAGAAAATAAATATAACATGAACCTCAGTGACAGACAGGAGGTGACAAAGCAAGGGGAAGACCAAGCACTCAAACTAGCATGGCACCAAAATTATCTGCTTGCTCTCTGCATAATCAGATGAGAGCTCTGAAAACAGTATCAGAATATATCAGCTCTGAAAACAGCTCAGAATACAGTAGATTCTATAGCAAGAACAAGAACATTTTACTGCTGTCTAGTGAGAGCCCCCCCAGGCCAGCTGAAAAACAATTCTATATTCCAGGAAAAGACAACAGACTTCCCCAGCTAGAGCAGTAATAACCGTAACACTGGATTTTGGAAGTAATAGAAACACAAGAGGAAAACCAAAACATCTCTGCTTCTAAACAAGATTTTCAAGGTATTTGCTTGATCCATTTAGAGAGGTCAGGAAAAAATTGAATGTTCATATGAAATGTAGGAATGTAAAAAAATGGTAGTAGACCACGTCTAGCCAGTGAGCAAATGGAGGTAGAAGAACACTGCGAAGCACAAAAGCTTTAATGTAAATTGATATTAATTTACTGGAAATTCTGATCTTCATCAATTTAACAGCATTTTTTAGTCAGAAGAAAATAGACAAAAATTCTGCTTCCTTCAAAGTTTGAACCATTCATTTGAAAAAATAAAAACACAAATCAAAGAACTACAGTGTACTTTCTAAGGACAACATAAATATTATCCAAATTCTCTTATTTCAACTATCTGCCTCTTGCTTGATGGATCAGGCATCAACAAATTTAAAGTTTCAAACCACATAACTAGAAGAACATTTATTAAATCTGGACTCCCTCTCCCCTGATTACAATAGCTTGTGGTTTACTTGTATGATCTTTTTCATAAATACAAATTTTGCTTACCTGATGCTGAGTTCATGATATTCTGCTGCACAGAAGGACTGGTGGGAGCTGTAACATTCATCTGGGAAAGCATGGTCTTCCTAGGATCTTGCCATGTTGTTGTTTGATCAATGTGACTAAGACAAAACAAAGCAAGAGTTAGGACAGTCATGCATTCACAACAATGACCTGCTAGCACAAAAAGTTTAACAACAAAAGGTTAAGCCTGCCAACAACAGCCACATTCAAAACCAAACAAGAAATGTTTGGATTCTCTCCAAGCATCATTGTACGTCAGATTCTCAAACCCTTGCCCTGGCCACCACCACTTTCCCAATCAACAGCTGCAGCAACCAGAGCTACAGCAATGGTAAGATAAGGTTCATAATGAATACCTTAATCTAAACTGTTGTACCATAACTAGATGCTGTACCCCTCAACTAAGCATTTGCTTCCTTCTCTCTTTGATCAGTTATTTGCCATTTTTAAATGTGACTTCACAGATTTTCAAACCAAGCCAGTTATGTCTGGAATCTCAAGCACAGTCCAGTACCTTGGCATGATGAGTTCATATTCAGGGTCTAGGCAGTCGTAGTGAACTGGCTAGTATGCAATCACTAGTCTTCCCAAACTTTCTGTGCATAGACCACATCCTCAAATTATCAGACAGACTACTCTCCTCACCACTGACACCTGAACAATCTC
>VWZV01016063.1:5108-20693 GCA_013397155.1 Irena cyanogastra
TTTCTTTTTTTTTCTTTTTCTTTTCTTTTTCTTCTTTTTTTTTTCCAAGAAAACAGTTTAAATGAAACTCTCAATGTTAATGTTTTGGGTTTTTTTGGTTTTTTTTTTGCATCAAAAACTCATATCAGAAGTATTATTTCCTCTCTATAACACTACAGAAACACTTAGGAGAAAAACTACATTCCTTTCTGTCTTTTTAATCACTGAAATTACATGAAGCTTGGTCTTTCCACAAAGAGGGAAAAAAAAAAAGAAATATTTCCTTTTTCTGTTCACTTTTGCAGGTGGATTGGGTAAATTAAAGAAATTAAATAATTCAAAAACATGCAATGGTGGACAATAACTGAAACGACCGATTTCTCCTCTGGTAGATTTTTGTTTTGTTTGTTATTTCCTTTAAAATTCAAATACTCATCAGGATGGCACTACTAAAACAACAACCCTTTTATTTTTAATTAGGTGGTTGTATTGTCTTTTGCACAAGGCACAGTGGGTGGATTTCATTTTCACTGAGTGCTTTTTCAAGGGCTTGAAAGAACTCCTGTCCATAACACACATATTATCAGTATTTCTGCTGGTATTTGAAGGTATTACATGCCCATAGTTGAAAAGAAAGTTATTGGAAAGGCTCACAAATTAGACACAATAGTGATATGTGAGAACAGACTCATTTGACACGCTCTATCTTTGATACCTCTGGTAAATCAAGAAGAGTCCACTGTTACCTCAAGAAAATGAGGTACCTTCTTGTATTCCATCCCTTTTTAGGATGTATGCATTGAAAGAGTCAATTCATCCTTAGAGAAACTAGACAAAAGAATTATCTTTTTTCCACTACATGAAGATGCTGTATTTGTCCATGGATATTCTTATGCCCAAACATTGGGGAGGCCTCATGTAACTTTTCTCTTCACATTTCTGCTGTTCAGGCAACAAAAACAATAAACAGTGGTATAAAATAATTTAGGTGCTTATATTTAGGTACTCTGGCTTATAGCAGAGTATTCCTAAAAACACTCAATTTACCTTTAGCACATCATAAAGGAAACTGAGTCTTGCAAAGATATCATTTCCAAAGGGACAGACAAAGCTGGAACTACTTCATTCATAAGGGCAAAGCAAAATCTGTTCTTTCCTTTCTGAATTGAAGGTCAATTTGGATTTTGATCACTTTGAAATTATACTTTATATATTGATTCTTTAGGTTTCATACCCTAGAGTCTTTAACATCACTTAATATATTAAGATGTACTTAAGTGGCTTTTCTTCTTAATTATAAACAAAAATGGTAATTGTGTCCACAAGATGATGGTCAATCCACGGATGTGACAATAATGTAGTTACTGTGTGCCTCATCTCTCCCTCCCTGCTCTTTATCCAGTAATACAGTACAAAATCAAAGAAAACCATTCTGTATCTGAAAGCAGCAGCAATATCCAGCTGAGTCAAAAGAAAACTCCATTGGGCTGGTAGGCGGGTGGAGAAAGGCTGCATGTGGGTTGTCTCCACACTGAGTCAAATTTTATTCTGACAGAAAAGAGCTGAAAAACCAAGAGACATTTTATCTTTCTTTTGTTCACCCCAAGAGCCTACAGTTCTCTGCTAAATACATTGCACTCTGTTCTTTGCTATAAATAATATGAATGCTTTAAAAAAATTAAATTAGGCTAGAGGACTAGAAGAGGATAGAAGAAAAAGAATAAATTACAGTATTTGGAAAATTTTGAAAATAACTTGTGAAGTTAAATGAATCTGTACTTACATTCTTCTTGCCAAGGAAGTAATTTACAGATGTAAATATGGAAAGACATATAATTTTGTTTTCAGTCATAAAGTAAGTTGTTTTACTGGAAAGTAGGAGACATTACCTGGTAATTAGGTAAAAGAAGGACAAATGACCAAACATATAAAAAAAATACCATTATTAGACTATCTTGATAGCGATCTTAAATTATTTCTGTTGAAAGTAAATTAATGCATGTGGTCACATGAAAGGCACTGATTATTTTACTGTTACTTTGAATGTGCATGTCTCCTGAAAGGTAATTTCCTAAATCTGTATTGTGAACTGGGACAGATCACTGCTTCAGAAAATCTGGTCCATTAGAAGCATAGAATTGACTTCTTCCTATTATTGTAGTAGTCAGCAACTGTCAGTGTTTTAAAAACAAAGTAATTTAAGACAAAGGAAAAAGAGAAGTGAAGAAAGAAGAAGCAGGGAAGATAGGGAAACCAAAAGTATTCTTCTACACAGCATAACAAAGTACCTTCTGAATTATAAGATGCAATGCATTAGATTTGCTTAATAGAAATATTTATGTACTTATATACTCAGAATTTTTATCCTTTTTCCTCTCCTCTCTGCCTAAGTTGTAAAGTATCAGACCTAAGACCTGTAGCAAAACTGTTGCAGTTTGATTAATTTCCTGCAAAGTCACAAGCGCACATCTAAAAATCAAAGATAAACATTGGCTTAGTTTTAACCTGTTTTTAACTCAGACACTTCAACATCTGCAGTGAGTTCTGAAAATCTAAAAATTATCATTATTTCAGGAAACAGAGAAGTCATATTTTTAAATTAAATTACTATACAAATAATGCATAGGAATTTTCCGGCTGCATTTTAGATTACTTTGCCTCTTTTACAGTATTGTTAAGAATACTAAGAAACTGTAATTTTGTCAATAAGGAAAGCTGACACATTTTAAAAGGTGATTGTTGTATAAATTATGTGTCACCAGCATCAGTAAGGGACTGCTATGAATTTTTGTAGTGATTGAACATGGCTCTGCTATTCCAAAGGGTCTGTGTAAAACATTTAAGTCCTCACACACAGTGACTGCCATTAAAACATCAGCTGTGTATGCCACGTCTGAGTGATGTGCCAGAGTGCTCTGAAATCAGAGGAAACAGAGTATCTCTAAGTCCAGCTACCAGTACACGATGCTTCCTTCTGGCCTAAGCCCCTGGACTAACATATCCTGAGCAGCTCCACCAGCATGCCACACATTAGGCAATACTCAAACTCATGTGACATAATCAGCAGAGATCTGCAGCACATGCTGAAGAAGGACGCACCACATTGCGCACTCCGCTATTGAAAATGATTAATGTTAAAGAGACTTGTGACTCATTAACCACACTGTAAGACAGGCAAGTATACTTTAAGTGGAACTAGCTGGGTATGGTCTCTAACAGTGAATGAACATTTCCAAACAAATTTCTCCAGATAATTCAAAAATGTCACTTCCCTTTCCTGGGAAATGGCAACTCAACAGACAAAAAGTCTATTGTAACACTGGGAAATAAATTTGTCAGGGGACAAGGAAGTACTTTCAAAATATGATAGTGCTAATATTATAATTACTATGAATTTTAAAATGCCTATGAAATGTACTAGAAGTTAAGATTAACAAACTGTTCAAAATCAAAGACCAGTCATGTAAAAACATTCCTACTGAAATTTCTGTATAAGGGTAAATATGAAGCAGTGGATTTTCACTGGAGAATTAAGCCAATGCATCCCACAATGCTTGCAAAGCCTTCAGTGTGCTCCTATCCACGGAAAATAAAATGGCTTAATTTCAGAGGTATTATGACAAGTTTTATAATTTAATAAAGGTTATGAGATATTTATAGATAGCAAACAAGAGAATCAAAACTAGTTTTGAAGCAACAAAACTACCTGAGACAGTTAAAAATATCCTTTTCTAACTTCTGGAAATGCAAGTTCCAAAGTTTCTGAAAGAATATCTTAGTTTAAAATTTCACAGCTGAAGAGAAGACCATGACACAAATATAACTGGGTAATCAATGTTTCAACAAAATCAAAATCAATTGGGTAATCAATGTTCCAACATAAGGCATTCTAATCTTCTACTTAATTTCATTTAAAACACTAGATTTGATTATAAAATTATCTTCTCCAGATTATATAACTGAAAATTTTAATAAAATAGATAATAAAAATTTGTGCAAAATCAAAAAAAGTAGGTTGTGTAATTTCATTACATGAAATATTTGGGGTTTTTTTCAACACTAATTATGTCAGTTATGTAAACAGCTTGAAATGCTCTTAAGCTATTTCTCCAATGTATTTTTTAATGAATATACATAATTATTCTTATAGTTTGAACTAATTTCTCATTTTAGTTTTTAATTCATTATGGTAAGTAAGTGACAGTATTGATTCAGTACCTGGCTATACACATTCCCAAAGTTGCCATTAAAATTATGAGAAAGCACTGTAAAATATTGAGAGGGACTTTGCAACAGCTCTAGCTAAGCTACAACAGCTTTAGCTGTGACATAGCTAAAATACAAAAATATTTAATTAGTTTACCACAAAGACAGAAGAAAATCCTTCAAGTCAAATCAAACATGAGAGAAGGCACTCTGAATAGAAGCCATGGACAATCCCTGCCCTTGTTGCTGAAGCTACACTGCAGAGAACTATACTTCTTATGGTCACCTTTTACTTGTTTCCTTCTGCAGAAGGAAATTAGTAAGCAGAAACTAATAACAGAACAAACAGGAATTGAAAATAAGGGATTGGTTTACAGCAAAATAAAATGCAATAGCTAAGCAGAAGAGTAGCTGCCTTGAGGTTGTATGGTATGCCAGTGAGAAATAGCAGCAGCACAAGTTGCAGCTCAGAGAGACTTTCATAAATGACACTGGCCCACCTGCTGTATGTCATTTTACAGCAATTCCACAAGCATTTGAATACAATGGAATACTCATCATCTTCATGTAAAATGCATGACAAAAGTCCCTCTACTTAAATTGCATAATACCATGAGCAGAAATAAGGTAGGTGGCTTTTTTCTACAGTTGGTATAAAAAATAAAACAGCTAGGAATCCTACACCTAACTTACTTAACATGGTTTATTTGGTAGGATTTTTGAATATTGGAGGATACAATGGATGCACGGGGAAATTTTATTTCCAAATAAAATAAAATGACAGAAATAAAGGAAGTCTAAAGAATACCTTTGAAGTGCATAACAAAAAAAAAATCACTTTTTTACCTTGTGTTTATCAAGGGCACATACTATTAGGCAACTGGCGGCCTCTAGGACCAAAAATCATTGAAGCTGGGAAAGGGGCATTTCTAAAAGATGAAGATAAAAATGAGCAATTATAGTAAGATTTTACACAATGCAATCTATTATTAAATCTTAAAACATAAATCCGATGACTGCAAAGTGGGAACTGTGATTATATCAAGACTTTTGGAAATCATCAAAGACTGAATCTTAAGTCTACATGGCAAGTGATAGAACCTATAATAAAGAAATCTCTTATATCCTCACATATACACTCAAGGTACAGCGAGGAATTTATGATTCAGGAAAGAGGGGTCAAAGAAGATACCTTCCCACCACGGGGTCATGAAGGGAGGGTAAAGAAACCTTTACTCAAAAAGTATCACTACTTTATGAAAATAACTTGAGAGTATAAAGCTTGCAACTTTTTGAGGAAGGAGTATGTATTCTATGAGGAGAACATAACAAGCTATCAATGTTCATTCTCTGTCTCTCTCAAAGCCAAGTCCAGGAAATTCTAGAACACAGATGACAAAACATTCTGAGTTGTAAGGGACACACAAGAGTCGTGGAGTCCAATTCTCCAATTCTTAAGTGAAAGGCTCATACAGGGATTGTGCCCACTCCTGTGGTGGTATCAGGACCATGCTGTAAGAAGCTGTCATATCCAATCACAAAACAAAAGGAGAGAAACAGGTGAGCGTGTACAACCTTGTGCCCCACAGAGGTACTACTGTCATAAAATATCTGAAAAAAAGTGGCTGCTCTATTTTTTCCCATTTAAGAAAGTAAAAAAATAATTAGCTTAAGAGAAAAATCAATAAAAAATTAGCTTCACAAAATTAAAATTAATAGTCCCTCCTTTCTATATACCTACTATACTATATCTTTAAAGCACAAAATGATTACCTTACATGTGGAATAATTATCATATGATTACAGATGTGAGGAGGGAAGATCCCTTCAGTTCTGATGTAGACAGGTATCAGTGCTGAACTCTGTTACCTTCTATATTCTATTTTTGCTACATATTCAAATAATAGTAATGCAAAAATCCACATCTCAACTGTCTACGAGAAACAAGACAATAACCTTTTTTTAAGACAGCTTTAGATTCATTTGTTCGCTTCTGTGTAACATTAATTTTTGATTTTTTCATACTAGATTTTACTTTACAGTAAAGACTTAACCATTTTGGTATTTAAAAACAACAGAACATAATCGGATTACTGACAATTTAGAAGTGCTTTCACATGCCATACTTTACATGCATTTTTAATAACCATTTGTTATTACTGTTCTGTAATATGGAAATCCATATTATTGTTAATATTGCACAAATTCACAGCTAATCACATTATAGCACCAAAGGAACAATTATAGTATCTGAATGTGTATAAAGATTAATATACATATCCTAATAAATCTCAGCTGACCCATTAATGTATAATGGGCCCAAAGGAGGCCTCATATCCTAGCTATATAAATTGCACATTTCTTTCCCCCTTCCCTCCTTTCCTCATTTTGTTTTATATGTACAAACTGCCATAAAAAGGAAAATTAAGCCATACAAAACCACTCTGAAACATCAAGAGGCTAATCAAAAGCACAAACCACTTTCTTTTCTTATTATACTACAAGAATCATGCTAATATTTGACATGCATGTACAATGAGGTGTTTTTTTTTCCTCTTCCTTTTGAGAATAAGGCTTCTGAAATAGTGGACAGGCACCTATCCCACATGCACTCTGCAATGAGTAGCTATTACAAGTGGGTTAAGGGGGGAATTTTCAGTTTTAATTGTAAATTATAATGGCTTGTTCTTGGTTTAGGAGTGATACCTCCAACTGTTTCAATTAAATCTCTTGTAGTTTAAAATGTAAGAAAAAAGATACAAACGATCCTTTTTATTATGTAAGATATGCCTTACACTATCACTACATAGTGACAACTCCTTGTCCTCCTGTCACATCCTGTCCCTTAGACCATGCTGCAGAAAAGCAATTTTCTGCCTCAAAAGCACTCTATTTTTTAAGTTTGTCTCTGGGCAATTTTCAGGTCTGCTAGAGCTGCACAACTGTATACAGATGAGAAAGACCCAAAATAGGGCAATTTATTTGATTCCTCCTCTTCAAAACATTTAGCTGAGATTGCATATCCAACAGAGAAACCCCAACAAGAATATTCAGAGATGACCTGCACTGACACACATCTTTTTTCACAAAAAATTTGCATTAAACATCTTCTCCAGACTTCTCACATAGTCTAGATTTGACTTTTGTTTAATATGACCTTTAACTCAAATATTTCCCAGGATATTATCAGCTAATTTGTTTTTTAAAGGAAACAGCAAGAACTGGTCAGTTAAATAAAACATTTATGGAGTTTTCAGAGAAATATTTTTTTTGGTGGGCCTTTCTAGTTTTTTTTTTTTTTTTTTTTTTTAAAAAAGAGATGTGCATTTATTTGAATCCAGTACCTCTCTTGCTAGAAAGCAAAGAAACACTTGGATGGGAAAATACATCCTCCAAGTGTTCAGCTGCTGGTAACTTAGCATTTACCAATGCCTGAAGCTAGTTTGACCCCAGTATTCCCCTGGTGCAGCTCTGCCCTAGCACAGCAAGGGCGCTTCTCAACTGTGCAAGTCACCTTTATAACCACCCACAAGCTGAAAACTACTTTGCCTGCATGGAAGTTTTTAAGGAGTTAGGAGAGCTTCAAGACTGGGACCTTAGTTCGCAACGAATGTAACATGCACTAATGTATCGTCTGAGGCAAAATCTTGACAACGGTTTTGAGACTTTTCACAGAGCTAAGTGAATTTTCAAATCTGAAATAAAACATAGGTTCCTCAGTGCTCAAAATCATGTTCAAATTTGATATCTACAGTTTGTAAAATTTTAAACCACAGTGATAGCTCATTTAGCCTGAAGACATAAAATTTTTATTGAATTTATTATTGTCTTTTAAAGTGATTGATATGTACACTTAATTTCAGAATTTCATGCTGACATAGAAATCAATTATGTATTAAAAATAACTTTTAATATTTGTATTAGAAAATAGTAAAGCATAAAGTATTTCTATAACCTTATATGGTTCTGACCCCATCAACCAAAGCACGAGTTTTCTTTGGTAATATGATAAAGATCTTTAGTATTAATGAATTTTGAATTTTTATTTGCCTGGCATGTGAGTACATTTAAAAATTAACTGAGAGAGAAACAGTCTTTTTCTTTCTTTTTCTAAGGTAGAGAAATAGGTTTGGTTTAGAAGGGACCTTAAACATCACCTTGCTCAAACCTCCTGCCATGAGCAGTGACACTTCCCACTAGACCAAGTTACTCAGAGCCCAATTCAGCCTGGCCTCGAACACCTCCAGGGATGCAGATTCCATGACCTCTCTGGGCAACCTGTTGAAGTGCCTTGTCACCCTCACAGTAAAGAATTTCTTCCTAACATCTAGTCTAAACATAACCTCTTTAAGTTTAAAGCCTTTAGCACTGGTCCTATCACTTGGCCATGAAGACAGAATCTGGCTCCTGTTGTGTTTGTCTGAATTTGCCTTTTATACTGGCCCACAGGATCTGTGTGGGCATACACAATCTGGATTGCACTGGAGATAAGAGAAATCTAGCACTAGTGGAATAGAGAATTTGATTGAGGGCTAATCCGATTTCCAGATATGCTTAAATTCATGCTTTAAATTACTGGGGCAAAATTTGTTAGCATATATTGCTGTGGACACATAAGAGAGGAAGACCTTTATGATTTAGTCCTTTATGTCTGCAAGTGCTAACGTTACCTTAGCACATCTTACATTCAGTTCCTGAGCTAGGACTGTAAAACGTGGTGACACAATTGTGTATAGTCTAACAGAAACAGAGATGAATAAAACTGTAAACCATGAAAACCTTGCAAGTGGCTGAAGTGGGACAGTAAAAGAAGAATATAGTTCTTTTAAAGTACCTACATCTCTGATGTCTGCTTAAGACTGCTTGAATATTTAGCTGTGGAAAAAACTCAATGTAGATGTGGCTGGCTGGCAAACCTTCAGTTTGGTTGCTGTCAGTTGGTCACAGCTCGCTGATAATTCAAAAGTCTAAGTGCAAACTGATGCTCCATTCATTTCACTTTAACAGTAATGCAATGGCTATGCCAATCAGAAGTTAACCAGGAATAAAAGCAACAACTGCTACTGAAAAAAACCGCAACTCCTCGGCCTTAAATTCCTCACTTTTGCCTATTAATTGCATTCTACTTCTTTACATATTTTTTGCTGTTTTGGTATAGATAACTAGCATGTATTCAAAATCAGAATATCATTTATACCAAAAAGTCACAGGAATTACTTCACAGCAAATCTCACTATTGCCAGACCACTTTGATAATGTACATGTAAAGTTTCTTTAACTAAATCTTATGCAGTCAAGGGTCCAGAATGTCTTTTAATCATAGTTTTGTGAAGCAAACAGAAAAGCATGAATAGAAAAGATACACCTGACAGAAAGAGATTGAGTACTGAAGAAAGAAAAAACCTCTAATTGAATGATTCATGTCCCTGACATGAATCCCTAGATTCATGTAAAGCAAAGTGCACTGTAGGATATAGAAGACATCTTTTTTCCTTACCAGTAAAGTTAAAAAAAAGAAGAAAAAAAAAAAAGTTGAAAAAGTGTATTTGCTTCCAAAGGCTTGTTTCTACAACATACAAAACCCAAATAAAATCTTAATTTTATTTTATGTGAGTTTTAGGTAATCTTCGTTAAGTCAACATTTTCTCTGTTACAAAAAGTCAATCTCTTAAGTTGAAAGGTCTTTTTCTAACAACTATTCAGTAAAAAAAATGCATGAGCAGTCCTTAAAACTGAGACTGGGACCTCTTCCTTCTTCTCTATGGAGACAGAACTAACCACAAGGCTGCAGTTGTGTTCCCTCTGATCCTTCTATTCCCTTTCATTTCCTAAAGTTTCTCAACATTAGTGATGAACAGAGGAGAATTCTTTAAGAATGGTGTCTAGACTGTGTGTCTAAATGGAACTTGTTCAGAAGCTTGATTCCCTTACGATCCCATGGTGGGACAGCCAACGCTTGCCACCAGAGACACACAGACTGACACAGCACGGACAGAATTCTAAGGCTATGAATGGCAACTGAGCTAAAACTTTAGTTATTAATATGGGCACCCTTAACCTTGTGAATTTTCTTACATTTACTCTACTTCTAGTCAGCTGCAAGTCCTGCTCTGACAAAGATGCCTCTTGGTAGCTCAAAACTATGAGATTTGTGACACATCTCTTATCCCCACACTTGGGGCATGACTCCTTTTAGCATTTTATGCTGAAACTTGTCACTCAGTTCACAGCATGTAATACAGAGTTGGGTAACAGTTCAAGTAGCAGACGCTTGAAACCTAAGTGATGTCATCATTCTCTGTGGTACTCATACACAAGTCTCTTATTAAAGTCACCACTAAATCAAAAAATTCAGTTTCATAAGTACAAATCTTTAGTTAAATATGCATCTAGTCTGAATTAAAATTAAAATAAGAATCAATTTCTTTTGACATAAAATAGAAAGTGAAAAGAAAAGCAAACAAGAGAAAACAAATTTGTGAAATATTTTCTTCCCTCCTCTTGCAAAAAGACATCTGAATAGCGATGACTTTATTTTAACTTTGCTGTGTAATTGCAACCAAGTAACAAGAATATATGCATAACAACTTTGACCTGGATGTTTGAATAGCAGATCAGACAGCTACCGAATTACCTGAAAGTATTACCATATGAAGAGCTTGTGCTTCCTAAATGCTGTCACTCAAAAGGCTTTTGGCATCTCTTCAGAGCCCTCTCATTTACTTCCTTTACACAGGAGTAAACTCAGACTCCCTCATATTTTCATAGAGAAAATAACAACACCATTCAGATTTTAAAATTTTCCTTGTAATCAAACAAATCATATAATCAAAATTATATTTACCTTAGAAAAGAAATAATTACGTTCATGATTTTCATGTGTGCATATAAATTCTTCTATTTTGTTAACAATATGCTAAAATTAATTTTTGATGACATGTCTGAGGAATTGCAGATGTTATTCAAGTATTTACCAGCATTTTTGTGATTTTATATTTATATTTTATGACTCAGAATTATTTATTAATTTCTTTCATCTCTGAACATTTCATGCAAACAATCACTAACAAGCCTTCTCAATTCTTATTGGTTAATTACAGCTGCACTTGAGCATTTGGGACAACCTAGCTAAATAATCACTGTAAAATCTCAAGTAAACCACAGTAATTCACTTGACATATTTTTTTAATTTAAAAACCTTGGACAGGAAGAATCATTTTGTTTTATCTGTTATTTGAACAAACAAAATATCTAAAAAAAATTAAGAATCATAGTATCATTCACAAAAACTTGCTGGATAATTAAAAAACCCCTAACATTTGTGGAAACTTATTTTTTATTGAGCTGTCTCATAATCCCAATCTCAGCATGGGGATCCCAGCTATATCTTGTATATGTTTTTAGCCTTACCTAAGGCTAAACCTGCAGTCTGTATGTATGCCCTATCTCCTTTCACCTAGCAAGTTTTAGCTGTGTGATTGTCAAGTGTTACGTAAATCAGAGAAAAAAAGCAAGTCTTGAAGATAATTAAGTTTCAAGTTTCAAGGATGGAGATCTCAATTAATATCCCCAGGGGCAGGAATGTGGATAGGAGATGGTTGGGCTACTCAGCATTCATGGAGCTGCAGACTAAGCACAGCTCTATTGTTTCTCAGGCAGAGAGGGTAGGTAATAAGGGGAATAGGGAGATCAGGGTTGCAGTTGAAACTGGTGCCTTAGAGTACAAAGAAAACAGGGCTGGCTTTATTATTTCTACCTCTTCAATGTTTCTGCTAGTTGGCAGACTATGCAACTTCTCTACCATCTCAGTTTCATCAGCTTCCTAAGAGTAGATACAAAAGAACCCCAAACAAACCAAAACTAAGAAAAAACATAAAGATTGAAAGAAAAACGTGCATTGTTTTACAGCAAAGTCATTTACTTACAGGTGAGCAACACTCTCTAAGACTAATGACAGTTTATATTTCTGGAAGTTAATGCACTGTGCACATTCAATGTATATTTGAACCTAGTTGCACAGAAATATCTTCATAAAGGTTCAGAGCTACAGTAAATGAGTAAACTTGCCTTTGAAAGTTCTGTGTTAGAATTTACACTGGACTTTTCACCAAGCTCCTGATAAATAGTTGAGGTTTTAAGAAAAACCAATAAAATAATCAGAGGTAGATTAAGCCAACTCTGACAAAATAGGTTAAAACCAAAATGTGTTTAATTCCGCTTTTTTCACATAGAGGGAATATTTACATTTACACAATATTTAATACATTTATCAATGTATGCCTCTCATTTTTTTTTCATTTTTTTAAATTAAGCCCCTTTACCCCTTGTAAAATGTCAAATTTGGAGAAAATATCAAATATGTGCAAAATGCAATAGAGGCAACAAATTACTGAATCTAGAACCATCTGGTAGATCATACTGAAACACATGATTGTATAAAAAAGAAACTAAACCAGGAAAATATAATTTTACAAGTTTTTGGCATACTTGGTCTCTTTCTAAAGTGGATGTAGTCAAAAGTAAAAAATCCATCTTTCTTTTATCTATCAGATATGTTATGTACTGATAAATGGTAATGATTATATTTGATCCTTTCAGGTAACATCCTAACGTCCACAAAGCTGCTTCACCCTCCTTGTGAGGATAAAGCAGTTGCTGTGGAACTTATAATCACCTGATTATCTGCTATTAGAAGACCATCTGCTCTTGCAAGATTTCAAAAAATGTCATCATAACTTAAAATAATAAGTTGTGAACTATATACCTATAGTTGGAATCTGGTATGGAAAGAAGAACAAAATCAGAGTCCTTAATTGCTTGACCGTGTATAGTTCTATCCTGCCCATTTTAAAATAAAGCAGCTACATATGCAAAATATCATAGTCTCATCAAACAGCAAGTTATTCCATAAAGCTACTGTAAATTGATAAAACATCCTCTAAAGATATAAGAAATGAGTTGACAGAGAAGTTTAAAATGGAAACACAGTTAAAGAAAGTCTTTCTCAAAAGATTAATTGCTCTCTCTTATTGCTTCATGTTTTCAATGGTTTGCAACCATACCATCATATGTGACCAAACTAAATGTTAAAGCATGTGGGTTTGAGTACCACAATGTTACTAGATGAGAAGCTGTATAAAGTGTATTCATACACTTCCTTTTTTGAAACTGTTATTAAAATGATCCCATCTAAGACTGAAGACCTACTTCAGTTCTAAGAGATTCACACAAATCCTCAAAACCACTCCTGATACTGATTTACCTGTGTACCTGTACCCAAATGCAAACTCCCAAATTACTATGTAGCCACAACTCCATCGCATAGTTGACACAGAAACAAAGAAAGAACATTGATAGAGCATACACATTTATGGAATTATACTAATTTCTTCCCCTCTTCTTTCTCTTCCTTCTGTCCCCTGATTACAAGTAGTCACAGAAATTAGTGACAATTCTGACACATACTTGAGAAACTTATAAATAGCACCACTGTTCACTCTTTAAGCCGAGAGATAGACACGGAAGGTACGCCAGCCTTTCCTTTTCCTGAAAATGTTCCAGTAAACAAAAGGCATTATTTTATTAGGCTGATGCCATAATGCTCCTATTAATATTTCTTTTGAAGATGCTCTAGTCCTTTAAACTGACATATTTCAAGTATCCATATGGTTAAGGAAAAAAAAAAGAAAAAAATTAACATTTCATATCATATAGTCACAAATGATACATCACTTGTCTGAAAAGGAGATGATTGCAATACATAGTTAATACTGAATGACAGATAAGTAACTTTTCTTGTCCATGTCTTAGTCCTAATACATGTAACCAACATTTAAATAACTTGCAGTCTTAGATCCTGCACTTATTTACAGCCTCCAAAGTGTTCCAAGCAAGGTTAAATATTTTTTGTATCTTTTCCTATACTTTATATTGTTATGTTTTATGATACTGTAAATATTCCTGAGCTGTGGGTGACTATTTCACTATCTACACATCTAGTTTTAAGACTGAAAATCTCTTAATCTCAAGTGGGGTAAATCTGCTGTGAGAGCCTCAAATGAACTGAAAAGTTTTTTCAGTACTAACTACATAACTTAGCCTTATGGAACTACTAAAGTCACGACATCATCCCTGGACTGCCCTGAAAGTATCAGAATTTGTGCAGTGCTGTGATTTCACTCTAGGCATAATTCCCAAACCAGAAAGGTCCCAGAAAAAGGCCTCTAATTATCTTCCTTAATTCCTACGTTTGAGAAAATTTCATCTTGCCATATTTGGGGTGTTAGGATAAATTTATAGCATTCCAGACCTCTTAGCCATGGAAAGCAACAGGAAGAGAGGAAAAATCTTGTGTGCTCTCAGGAAATATTTCTCTCTGTAAAACAGTATTTTGAAGGTTGGTTCTTATAGTTCGAATAGTTAGCATATGGTAGTGTTCTACAAATGCTCAGAAGTCTAGAGAAATAGGTGATGTTAAATAACTCAAGTTATTATTTAAAGAAGGGAAAAATCCCCCACACAAGAAACACCTGCATATGTGGGGTTTTTTTGAAACTTTGAGAAAATTGAAACCCCTCAGGTCATCACAGCTTTTTAAAACAAGTTTCTTTGCACGAAGGAGCTGCTTTCCCCATGTGGTCACTCACCAATATTTATGAGGGAAGGTCACTTGGAATGCCACCAGCAGATGAAAAACAGGAGGAAAGGAGGGGTTTTCTGTCTTCACTGAGCTGGGTGATTCTGCCAAAGTGATAGCCGACATTGACATTACACAAGGGAAAAGTTGGCGTAGTCTCACAGTCCCAGCTCTGCTGCAGAAACAAAACAAAACAAAACCAGTGTATACTTTTCAAATAAGCGTAACGTCAAAACATTAAAAGCCTGATCTCTGGAATATAAATGACACTTTAATCTTGGCTTTGAAATAGCTATCTCAAATCTTTTTGAAAAATACGATTTAAAAAGACCCCTATGGAATCAAATGTTCTTCCATAAAATTAATCAATCACTTTAAGGGCTTAGTGGAAAGAAATGGCCATAAACATCTTATGTGCTCAGCTGGTGGTAGAAGGCAGACAAAAATTATAATTCTGATAAAAATGAGGAAAAGCTGAGATTTGAAGTGAAGATTGCATGCAGAATATATGGCAGGGAAAGACAGGAAATTTTATAGGTGAACATGGCCTACGGAAAACTTAAGGGAAAATTGAAGGATTAATGAGAGGTACCCATTTATTTTTTTTTATTTATTTCATTTTCTTAGCATCTGTGTGAATTTTTACCTATGCGTCTTATACGTCCTAAAAGAAAATACTGTGATGAATAAATAAACAGCTCTAGAAATCTTCAATAGGGTCCTTTACCTTGCAGGGAATATTATCACTGGCTTTTGATACAATT
>VWZV01016074.1:0-10851 GCA_013397155.1 Irena cyanogastra
TCTATTCCAGCACTAAAACTCTTCATAGTTCTTGGAAATCTTAGTTACAAAACCTGAAAATTTCTACAGAATTTGTTAATGGGAAGACAGTAACACCCTTCCAAATGGTCACAGAGATGCTGCTGCGAGGTGTAGGTGGCTTGGTCTGATGGCACTATGAATACATTCTTTTTTTAGATCTTCCTTATTGTTTTCAGATGCCTCCATGAAAACACACAAAATGAGTAATAAGGAAGCACCACTACTCTAATTTAATGCAATTCTGAACTGGAAAAATTAAGTTCTCAGGCTCCGAATCTGCCTATACTTCCCGTGCTGATCTTCTATCTGTTGAAACATGTGTTCAGTCATTACTGAAATGGTTCCAAGTGGCTGGAGAGATTTGTCCAGATTGCAGCTGGAGGTATTCCACCTGCAGGCACATTTGAGACAGAGCTCAGAAAAGTGAGTCACATGGAGAAAAAAAATAGCATAGTCATGTTTCTGTGCTTTGGGTAAACATTTATGCTTTCATGTGCCTACAGCAATTCTTTTTTGAAGCTAGGACTGCCTCTTTTGGTATCTTCTGCAGAGCCAGATTCTATGAGATTTTTTTACCTTTTCAGCTAGGATCACAAGGTTATTCATTCACTAATAAAAGTGCTTCAAATATGTACTGCTGGCTTTGTGGGTTTTACCTGTCTGTTTTAAAATGCGTGTTAGTTCTCCTACCAACGAGGAACATCTGCTCTTTTTTAGACTGCACAACAGAACAGTAATAGAATTCAGAATTAGATACATGACATGAGTGAATGACTGGGCGTGTGGAGCAACAATAAAGCTTAGAAAATACTTCTTGACTATTGCAGGAGTGAATCAAAAGGATTAATACAGTTTATCAGTTCATCAGTGCTGCTAAAATAGTCTTGATTGCCTTACTGTAAGTCAGAAAATGGAAGTCAACCTGGAAAGTTTTCTAAAAGTTCACTGTTAGCCAAAAATATTATAAGAAACTACAGCCCAAACTCACTCACTCTGGCCACCTACTGCATTAAAAAGAATACATTCGAGATAATGAAGAGTGGAACTAAAGAATTCAAACTCTTCTTCTAGTTAATTCCCCCAAGTTTCTAAGGTGTTACGTGATACTGTTCTGTAATTTGAATTTATAGAATAGAAAACTCACAAAACATACAATCAATTCTTCCATTTTGTTGTTAAATTTGAAATGAGAAGGCTTAGTTTTTGTTCAAAACTGTGGCAACACAGTTGAGTGTGTCCATATACATGCTGGAATAGGAAGGAGGCAGAATCACCGGGCACCTCTGTACTGACACAAGAATTTGTAGTATGCTTTGTCTTTCTCCAAGTTGTAGTGAAAAGAAAACTTAATAACTTTGAGAGAGGCCCATTTACCTTCAGCAGGTGATTCACACATAGCATTCTTTCAAATTCAAGAGAGGAAGAAAAAGATTTCTACTCCATGAAGACCATCTTCATAACTGGTGACAAATATTAATGGGATAAACTACACTTGAAATTAAGTGGACCAAGAAAAACTGAAATAAGTCCTTCTAGAATGGTCAACTGCATGCACATGTCCTGTCACACTTTCAAGCACTCAGTGAGAATTTTAGTTGATGTTTCTTTATGTGTCCATTTTTCATGTAGTAGAAACAATAGAAATACTTACATTTTCTTTGAGGCTCATTCAAATAGTTTTAGTAACGTCCAATAATCTATACATTCTTAAAAATCCCCTACTGTTAATCTCATATAGATGTGTATTTTATAGTTTCAAATACCTTATTTTAAGTAAACATCAAAGTCTTAAAATACAGAATTATTTTTTTAGGAAAGAAGTAAGAACAGACTGATTGTTTTGTGATGTTATTTAGCTGCCTGAAGTGTAATATGCCTTATTTGCCTATAATAGCAAATTATAAATTAATAATTAAAAAGTAATATAATGGCAGTCTAAAATGTTTCCTAGTAGAAGTCTTATAACTTATTTTTAGATGTGAGAAAGTACTAATTTTCTAGATTTGTCCCTTCTGATGTAATACTATTTCTTTCTGAAATGCTATTCAACCAGTTATGAGGACTATGTGTTCATTTTGCCTTAATGATAATTTCCAGTATTTAATAGTAGTCATCTCCTTAAAAATTATATTTTAGAATAAATTCAGTGTTCATACATAAACAGTTTTAATTTTATCTGTATACAGATCTCTTCCAAAATATATCTCAAGGCTGAAATTTTCAGGAAGCTAAAGGGCAATTCTATACTTACCTCCCTTAACCAGCAAATAGAAGTACCTATTCCTGTGACATTCTTACCAAAGTCTTTCTTTCAATCTCCATTTTTTATGAAGTGCTTATAGTGAAATAAATGAAACTGAAGTGTGCAGTGAGAATTAAAAGCAAAAGAATGCCAGTAGCCCCAGCTTTTCTTCTTCCTAAGAGCTCAGTTCATAAGTGGCCCCTACATAAAAAAGCACAATGCAGCCAACAAGGGTAGCAAGGCAAGGCTTTCTTTTTATCTCTGTAGAGTTCTTTTCTCATTAGACAAACACGTGATAAATGCCACTGTTTTCCTTGTGGGTAGGATTTATCTCACCCAGAAGTACAAAACAAAGAAAAACCACATGGAAATAAATCCTTTGGCTTTATATCACCATATGAGTCACTGGCATGGTAAATGCAGTGGAATTACTCTGTGCTGTGAGGAGTAGAAGTCTGGTCTGAAAAAACTAGTTTCAGCATCCAAGAAAACAGGTACCTCTAAATGTGTGTGCATATATATAATGCATTATGTAATGATATATATTATTCTTTCAAATGTGGCACATGAAATTTAATGCATTTTTATGTCTTTTTCCTTGAAGACTGCACGTAATAAGGATTTTATTTAGTTTATTTGAAGCACTGTTTCTTGATAGCATGTCAGGTGTTAACAGGAGTCTGAAGAATGCATGCCTCCTGTGATATATCTCAGGGAAATACGTAAGAAAATGCATATGTTGCTCAAGTCTAGAGTCCTTGGGAGAAGATCACATCCACTAAACTCACTGTCTATACCTCTGGTTTGAATCAATTGCCCATGACAGAGTCTAGTACTATTCCAGATTCCTTGCAAATAAATGCCTACCTAACTACAGGTACCTGTGCAGATGGTACTGGACTTTTGAGTCATATTTGTCCGTCTCATGCATCCCAAAGGGTACTAAGATGCCTCAGTCTAGGTAGCTGGTTTAGTCCCAATACTTAGGAGATAGGTTAAATTTGCCTTCAGTACTTTTGTTCTCTATACTTTAAGGGCTTTTATCCAATGCAGATGTATGCATATTTATTAATATTTTTAAAGTAGCATGGGATTTGAAAGGCTTACAAAGGAATGAATGATTTCTTAATTAATGTAAAGTAATTACTATCATCAGAAGATAAAATTAACTGCATGCATGGGTCAATAATGCAACACAGACTACTGAACTTTTAAGCAAGTTCAAGTTGCCACATGCACTGAATAAGACAAGAAATCTGGGGAAAATTGTGTGCTATTATGAGATTAAAATTGCTAACATAACACATACTTGCACTTGGCAAATTCATATTGTGAAGAAACATTTATAAGGTGGTTCTAAAGGTTAACTCTAAAAGGTCCCTAAAACCTCCTATATTTTAAATGTAGTGATATTTGTTTTTAAGTAAATAAAACCCCGAAGTATAACAAGAAATGTATCCATTATATGGCTTCTTGTTATATGCTGTTATCTGGAATCTATTTTTTTCTTGACATATGTAGAGCTCAGAAACTCACACCACAGTGCCATGAATTATATATTGTGCTGTAATTATTATGCTCAATTTCCCTTCAAAACATTTTGATTCCTTGGAGTATGGTACAACCCAATAAGGAAATATAGAGGAGTTTAATTTTCCTCTGGTGAAATTCAGAGTGAAGTTTTTTTTAAAAAACGTGATTAGATAAAACTGAAAAATTTCCCTATAACATCTCACTGTAGCAAGGAAATTTACACCAAATAACTGAAATGCTTTGTTAGTGTAAAAACCCCCTCATTTTGATATTATAAACTTTGAGACATTAATCCTTTTAATATCCAGATAATACAAAATTACGTGTATGTATATTTGCATTAACTCTGAACCTGACTAATAGACCTTAGGGAATTACAATGCTTTTTTAGTAGCATAAGCACCAGAGAAGTGCAATACTTCAAATTTTTGAGGGAAAAGAAAGAACTAGTCTTAAATAAAGCATTTTAGATGTAAGAGATCATTGGTGGTTTGTGTTTTTTTTTTTNTAATGTTGCTGCTCTTTGTCTTCCCTCTCATTGATTTCTCCAATTGTGTCTTCTGTACGGAAGACCGCTTTATTAACTGGTATAACTGGGTTAAATTCTAAAATATTAGTTTTCTAAAATGCTGTAGCAAAAATAGTTGTTTGCTTTCTTAGTTTTCTTCTCATACCCTCTTTTTCTGCTCTGTGGAAATGAAAAGAGGAAACTACTCCATTGAAAGCCCAAAAAGCAACTTGTAACAACAGATGAGGAAGAAAAGGATTTAGATGCTTAAGAGTTACAGGTACTAATCCTTCTCTGCACATGCATGGGACATTTCTTCTGAATCTTGAAACCACAGTAATTGTGTGGTGCAAGAGATTCATTCCTCAGCCATCTCCTGCTTAGATCCTGGTAAATGTGATTGTTGTCTTCTGCTCCATTTTAACCCTTTCTGAAGAATGAATGTTGGGAAGGAATTAAATGTAAAGAGTAAAAGGATGAAGGAGAAAAGAAGAAATAACAGACAGTAAGACAATAGCCTGTAGTACATCTCCTTAATACAAGTAAAGGGAGAAAATGACGCTTTTCTCTGAGGCTTTTAGAACTTTGTAAATGTTGTAAACTTAATCAAGCCTATTGGTAACATAGGGATAGTTCTCATAAAATTTAGTGTTGTATAAGTGTTATATGTGTGCATAGTTATATAAACCTTTAGGTGATAGGAAAAATACAAGTATTTTATTTATAGTAGCCAATTCAGAGCTGTCTCAATATTATGTCATGTCTTGAAAATCGCTGACATTTAGGAAATAAAGTGTCAGCTTATAAGATAAATTCTCGGTGACCATTATTGTTTCATGTGTTAGAAGACTAAGCAGAAGTGGTTAGAGAAACCACTATATTCAAGAGTCATGAATAATTGATCCCTTCCTTTCTTGATAATAGGATTCTCGGAAATTGGGAAGGACATAAGAAGTTTACTGACTCAGTCGAAGAAGATTTTTTTGGGTTCTATGGAGTTCCATAATGTATTCAAACCATTGAAATTCCTTGGGCCTTCCTCAAACCTGTATTATGGTCAGTACTCTTCCTAGTCCACAAATGGACAATTCTTAAAAGTAAAGGTTTTTATTTGCAGTTCTGCTTCTCTCACTCCAAGTTCAGAAATCTTATGCTTAGTAGGAGATATCGGTGTGCCCTAGGTGTATCTGGTATGCTGGATATCACATCTGCATTTGCATCTGTGTCTGCCATCTGTGTGCAGTTCTGCACATACTTACTGCCTTCCAGACCTCAAGCTGCGTTTGCTTTTGTCACACACACTTCTCCTGACTTGGAATGGCAGAGGATCTTGAGAATATCACCAACGGGTTGGGACCTTTGTGATCATAACACACAAGTTTCTTTGTTAGTTAAATTGTTCTTTACTTTAGGTGTTGAGCTCTTGTGGCGTGCGGCTGCTTGTGTTCTGTGCCCTACAAGGCACCAAAGGTGTTTGGGTCAGTTGCCATGCATCACTGCATTATGGCAGAAGTAGCAGAGTTGGCAGCGGTAGTAACAGCACATACTGAAAAGCAAAAAAAAAAAGTGTCTTATATTTGGGGAAATCATGCAAGTCTGTAAGGCTCTAAATGGGATGAGCATTAGCTTTATAGTACAGATATTTAATTAATCCAGGCAAAAGGTCGCATGAAGCCAGGGAACTGTACAATAGGGAGATTTTCCCTCACATAGATGCAGGCTGGTTTGATTTTTAAATGAAACCAGATATGTATACTCAACAAAAGTATATCCAACAGGTATGCTAATATTATATTCTCTGGTCTGATTCTGCCTTTGAAACTTTCTAGCTCCTTTTGATGGTTTCAAGGTGTTCGCTTCCAGTAAAAGCTAGAAGCTATAGTAAATTTTGTCCTGTTTTCATGAGAATTCAGCTTCAGGAATATGACAACTGGTAAGTAAAAGAAGAGATAATGTACCATGAAGCGTGAATTTTTGTGAATAATCTGTGTTAGTTCTGTTTTAAGTTGTGGAAAATAATGTACACTAAATACTACAAGTGTATTTCACCACTGCATGTTTATTTTCCATAAAAGTCTGAAGCTGAGCATCACATAAAATACTGCAATTAAATATTACATTGTATGATTATCAAACATTGAACTGATGTCTACGTGCAGTGCTTGTGCGGTATTTTGCTTATGTTTCTAATGGCTCATTTTATTAATGCCTAGGACATTATTTATCTAATTATTTATTTGTTTAAAAGCAGAGTCAGAATAAAATGCGTAAAATATTCAGCTAGGTTAAGATAATGGTGGCATAGACAAAAATAATTTGAATCAGTGAGGAATGTAAAATAAAACTTTGTGTGTGAGCACATGTGTAAGGAAGTAATACGACCAGATGCAGTGCATGTAACTATTGTAACAATGCATGTAACTATTGTGTCTGGGTCTTTGGAAGAGACAGATTTTAACACAATAAGATTAATTTGAATATCTTGTATTTTTAGAACAAATATTGCATAGTGGATCCTGCTGAAATGGTTTCAGAAGTAAATCTGAAATTTTCAGATGTTCATTCAGAAATGTATTATAGAGTAATTTTATTTCTATGCTTTATAAACGTATTTCACCAGAGACCACCATCTGGTATAGCTCTCTTGTCAAAGGAATATAGGAATGTGCAGGTTCATACATGAAATATAGAGGTTCAGATATAATTTCTGGATTAAATCCTTCATTTACCAGATGCATTTTCTGATGCTTGAGAGTTGCAGTAATTTGCATAACATCCTACAAAAGAAATAATTCAAGTAAGGTGCAATATTCTATTTCAGTCTATCTCAGCAAAAATATGATGTACTTACTGAATAAAATAGATCATACAATTTACAATACAATTTCTTCAGTTAAACAATTATCAGAGTCACGAGTGCAGTGAAATGTAAATCTAAATGAATATTTTATTTCTTATTCATTTGCCTACTGAAACAACACACAAGGTGGCAAGTTTCTGTTCCAAAATATGCATTTTCTTTTAACTTTCTGTAGGGCACCACAAAATCAGTAGAGTACGGAACAGTCTGTGGGTGTCTGCAGAGAGCTGACTGATTTTGTGGTATTGGCTCTCTTCTCATTTCCTACTGCTAAACTTAACTTAAGACATTAAACCTGACAATGTTAAATGCCTTCTTGTCTTATTTGTCTGTATAAGTAGCTGCTATACAGCAATTATTCAAATGCCAATTCATGAACAAGTTGTTCTGCACACAATAGTTGGCATATACGAGCAGAAGTGCTACATAAATAAATCTCCTTTCAAATGTTGTCTACATTAAGAGAAAAGTTTAAAACAGACTGTTCTCAAGCATTGCTATTACATATATGTTGTTTTCAATGTAGTAAATGTCCTCTTTTAGTTCCCACACTGAAATGAGCCACTTTTTAGTTCTTGTTGGAAGGAAGTTATAAAATTCAGAAAATATAACAGAGCCATGGAGTTCTTGGGTTTTTTGCGTCCTTGTCTCCATGCCTCTGCTATTCTTTTAGAATCAAGTAGGAGATATTGAGAACAGAAAATCAGTCTATCTGATTTGCACAAAACCAGTCAACCCTAATTGCAAGTCATGTTAGAAAAAACCTACATTCAGACTGCTGAAAATTTTTCAAGACTGATTTTGTTTTTAATCGAATTTTGCATGAGAATTTCAAGTATTTGTCTCTTGATTAGGGTGATCTCTTTCTCAGGACCTAGAGAAGGGAATTAATTTTCTTCCTAACAGAAAATTGTGAGTTCGCATTCATCCTGTTGTACTCCAAGACATTTTATAAAGTAACAACAATTTTTTTACTCCTTTTGATTTTTTTAAAAATAAAGTTGAATTTATCTCCTTTAATAAAAATTTGCACATGTGTAAATATTAGTTAATTAGTACTGCTAGTAACTTTGTTTACTTTGGCTCCTCCTCAGTTACCTAAAAAAATAGTCAGAGAACACATAAATGCACACAGGTTTAATCAGTTCCACATGTATAAACCTTAGAGGTCTGTATAGATTTGCTCAATCTAGAGGAGCTATAAAGACAGATCTGTTCCAAAAGCTTTTCCCAGAAGATGTCACTTATGTACAGAAGCACCATAAATAGCATGGCCTACGCCTATGCCATGTGAAGGTACATTTACTTAGTACAGTAATCTGTTAGTGAAAAAATTGTTTCTCAATCTCTAAATTCTTGAATTTGTGCCTTTTAGACAATTTGTCAGGTATAACTGCCAAATGCCTCTCAGCATCCCCTAACAGTAGAAAACTGTGAGTTACAAACTTTCAGACAATGTAATGTGGAGCCCTTTCCTACTCTTTGCAGTCCATGCACTCCTGCCTGGTAGCAGATCAGCCTGTGGGGTGTTCCCAAGGGGTATAACCCTCGGACTTTTTGAGTGGACATTAAAAAAGAATTGTATCCCAGTTCTGCTTTTGTACTTTAAAACATGTGAGTGCGTTTTAGTTCTCGTATTAGGAAATCTTCTCAAAAAAACTTTTATCTTACTATCTGTTGTAAATAACCTGGTATTTCTTTGGTGCTGTGTCAATAACAGTGAATAATCAAGAACAGCCATATCAGGAAAAGGTTTGAAATGGATCATGTCACCCTTTTATAAGAAGACACTCTTATGAGTAAGTCTACACACGTGTTTGCTTGGTCTTCTCTAGACTAGAAGAAAACACTAGTTAAAGAACTTTGAAGCAAAATCCAACGGCCAAGTTATTAATCCCAATCCCAAATTATTAATCTAGGATTCTTAGGTATGGATGGATCCATAAAACAAAATAAAAGTTTAATTCATCATATATTTGCTAAAATTCATCATAATAACAACCATAGGAACAGCAATTTAGGCTACTATTTCCTTTTGATTTCAATTATTGAAACTGTTTGTTAAATGCATTCTGCATTACATAATTAAAGAGACCAATTTTCAAGTCAGAGAGAAGATAAATACAAGTGGGAGACAACTGATTGTCTTACCATGATTCTCACAAAGCGTGGTTGGGCGTAACTTGGAAGGAAGTCCTCAACATGCTTATAAAGTCTTTCTCCATTAAAAGTGTAGTAACGTTTAAGCACAATAGCTGCCATCCCTGTTCTTCCTTCATAATCTAAAAAAAATTGAAAAATATCATGACAAGAGTGTATATGAATGTTTTATTACATTTGGGAGATTTAGTAATAGTCAGAACAAATAAATTGGTATTGCAAAATATCTATCTTGTTTTCTCAGACATCACTGAGTATGAAGTACATGATAATTTATTTATAAGGTATATGATATTTTATTTACTGTACATGGTATTCAAAAACTTTAGAAGTTATTTTCAGTGGGTTTATTCAATTAAAAAAATGTCACTGATGTCTTTTTATTGGGAATTTTCAGTAGCTGGAAACTGCCTGCTAGGTTCTATTCCTACCTGAACATTGGTAACATAATGGCCTAATTAAATGAGAGGGACCATTAATTAAAAAAAAAACAAACCTGAATGCACTCACACAAAGACTAGTGCAATAGATGGACATAGACATGTATGAGACTGTACTTGATCTATATAAATTTAAATGCCTATTGTACATTGCAAAGGCAGTGCTGAGTGTTTTGCACTCTATTCCACAGACAAATTTGTGACAAAAAAGGTAAGTGGCTCCTAGTAAATTACAGGCATGAAAATTATATTTGACATTCAAACAAAACCCTTTTCAAAAATATGTACCAGACATAGTTCCTGCATTCTATTTATTGAAACACAACTAAAAGTTTTTAATGGAGACAATATCTAATTTGGAAGAAGTCAGCTGCCACAGTTAAATCTGTTCAGAAAAAAAGAGCCTTGAGGTCTGCCTAAAGGCACTGGAAAGAAAAAAATATGGGTATTCCTTTTCCTGAAAATGAATATGCTGTTACTAAACTGGTGATATGCTGTAAAGTTTGTTATGGCAATATTTGAGACTCAAGTCAATATGGAAATATGAAAGACTATGCTATCAAGATTTTATTGACACTACAACCAAAAATTGGTGTGAATCTTGAGGCATTTTTTATGTGCTATTTACTGCCTGAGGTAGCAATAATCCTTTTGAGGAGCTCCTGTCAGCTCCAACCGTAGATGGTAATGAGAGATGCTTTGAACATTAGACTACAGTTTTATTTGCATGCACTGCATGACTGCCACCTGCTGATCAACCGTTCAGGCCTTTTAATTTTATTTTTATGTATCCTCTTTCTTTGTGTTTCCCATCTCCCAGTGCTGTGTCTTGATAGCTTCTTCATGTGACTAGTTTATTTTAATACTAGACTTTATTTGCCTTCAAAGGAAATGATAAACAGTTACGCAGCACCACAAAAAGTTTGTCTTCCTTAACCTGTTGCTTCAATGCCTGCATCTTCTGAGAAATTTTCTGATTTTGTAATTTGGTTTCCTACAGCTTTTCAGCATGATATTGTATATTTTTATGAATCATCATGTATGTTTGAGAGCATTACAATTATGAAAAATTATATATGTTCTTGGA
>VWZV01016083.1:1079-20265 GCA_013397155.1 Irena cyanogastra
AAACATAAGATTTTATCTTCTAAATGCATTATCCATTGCATTTAGATAGATGCATCTAAATGCATCATTTTTTGATCAGAAATATTTTTGACTCCAACCTAACTGTAATAAATCAGATTATCAAATTTGCACCGCCATTCTGATTACTGAAATTTCTTTCAAAATATTATGACAAAAAATAAATAATAAACATCTGTATTTTCAATATTAACTTTTTTTTCATGCCTCAGCTAACTTAAAAGAAATGAGACTTTAATGGGAAAACATAGCTACTTATCCTTTTCCCTTGTAATTATGTAACATATTCCAAGGAGCAACCTATATAAAGGCAAATTTCTATTAATGGTGTTCCGGAAAGCTAGTTGCACTGATCTTGAATGAACTCCAGCCTTTCAGCTAGAGACAATCTTCATTTTACTGCAAGAACACTGATTACTCTTCCAAAAGGACAGTGTGTAAAATGTTTAGAAAAAAATTATCCCCAGTTTAGTCTGTATTTGCCAGATTCTGTGCCTTTTGACAAGCACAGGGCAGACATCCTTCAATGCATTATTAGGAGAGTGACATAAGTGACACAATCTTTGCTTGATGACTGGCTGTGTTCTCCAAACTGTGTATTGCACCGAGAGGTGTGACAAAAAACATGTTTTCATTCCTTTAAACTTAGAAAGCTGCATGCTTCTGCACAGCAATATGAAAGTCCTTGCTCTTGTAATGTTCTCCTTCCAGAGGCAGTTCATCTTAGCAACTGATTATTATAGATGTGATTACTGTCCCTTTCAATGTGTTTAAACTGAAACACATAACTCATAGACAAGCTGTTACTACCGGTTATTGTAAAATTTGACTCACAATAATAAAAAGAAACATGGAAAAAGTCTTTGTATAATCCACGAATCACAATCTGTAATCTTCAATTTTCTTTTTCTTCCCCTCTAGGGATATTGTACGTCACACATTAAGGAGATCATACATCTTTTTGGGTAATACTTACCCTACATAAGAGGATGGTCAATTTAATGTGCAAAGTACATACTTAAACCTTAAAACCTTTCAATTAGTATATTGGGGAATGAAATACCCCTAATGATAAGAATGTCTTGATTTTAAATATTTTGTGAAAACTGATCTCTAATATGAAGAACTGAGAGCCCTCAGCAGCACTGTATGATTTAGAGATTAATACATAGACACAGAACAGTAGCAATTTAAATGGTGACTTTCTCATCAGAAAGTAGAAGTCGAGCAAGAAGGTAAAGAGATTCCAGGATGACAAATTTAGTGCTTGGATATCCCAGCTAACATGCCATTATTGACCTATCCTTTTCCCAATAGACTAGGAGAACTCAAAAGGCTGTAAAAATGGGAAGGTTCTTTCAAAAAATTTTGACTATGCATTTTTATAAGTGTAGAGTGAAGACTACATCAAGAGAAATAACAGAGCAAAATATTATATCAAATATAATGATCGAATATATTGTTGACTGGATGAGTCATAGGAATGTATTTTTAAAGATCTCTATCTTTTCGGCCTTAATTACTAATGTAAATCAAGTATAGGTGAGGAACAAAGGTCTTAAATATTTTTCTAACATTTGTTTACTATAACCAAGATATGGGTTTGAGTCTAGCTTTGAGTGAAGACACATATGTATAAAAGATATTGCCTTGAAAATTGATTCAGATTATTATAGCAGAGTAGACAGTGATATGAGCCATATTTCTGAAACTGCTTAGAAATAGACCTTAAGACTCTTTCCTTCCAAGGAAGTTTTCCGCTTCAGCTTCCAGAACTAATGCATCACTCCTTGGTTTCAACTGGAAGGATCCTCATAAATTTTCTTCAATAATATATGAATAACTTAAAGGAAAATATTATATAAAATTTTCTATTAGTTGCATTATATCTTGGAGACAATCATTCTTTAATACGGGTATTTGAAGTCAAGCTGATTTCAGATTATGGCATACCTAGCCTGTATCTAATTAGGATAAAAATGTTCAAGGGCTTTTATATGGCTTTTGATCATTTCCATTGAGAGTCCCACAAAATCTTGACCAACTTCAACTGAGATTTCCCTTCTCAATTTTAATTTTTTCAATCTTTTAGTTTCTTTTATCTTTACAGCACCATCTCATGATTTTACATTATTATCTCCTTACCTTTGCTCTTCCTCTTTAGAGACAGGCATAATTGTAGGCATTTTTCTCAATACAGTACTGAAATATTTGTAACTTGTCAGGATACAGGCATTAAATTATACTTTCATATAGACACCTTTGACATATAAACATATTGACATACATTTGTACTAGAGTCTTTTCTCATTATATTTTAAGTAAGTCAACTCATATGTATCAATGACTAAAACACATATTCAAGAAGATAACACGTGATGGCAGCTAGATACAGACGTGCCACGACCTGTCTCTTCTTATCTCATCTAGAAAGGCTGTGCCACATTTTGCAATCTTTAAAACATAAGCACAAATTAATCTTGAATTCTGACAACTCGCAGAAATGTTTCTCTCTTGGAACAGCTGCACTTTAGTCCATGGTCTATTCCCAAAGGGTGATCTGTGCTTCAAATGTAGGAATTTATAATAACAAGAAAGGAATCCAATCATCAAAAACTCTTGCAAAATTCTTCAGTCTGGACTGTTTAATGTTCACAGAGGGTCTCAAGGTCTTGCCTGCTCATTGGCAGCTGTCCTGGGGAAGTGCTGAGTGCCTCGTTGTTATGGAGGGCTACCAAAGCAAAATACTCAGTACAGCACCTCCTCTCCCCCCATAAATGTAAATCCCTAGTATTGACCTTCCTTTAGCTTAGCTGAGTTCTCAGAGACATCATGTACTGCATTGCACCTCCCTCCTAGATTTATTCTTCTTTAGAGGTGGTAGAAACAGATTCAGAAATTGCCCAGCAAGTGGCTTAATATTCTGTCAGCTCAGGACTGTGATTTGTGGTTTGGAAGGAGCAACTAACTTGTGGACATTTCTCCCATCTCTTCTCACATGCAGCAAAAAATTTGGTGGGTTTATACTGTTGCCAATCCAAATCTGGTGTGAATTAACACCTGGATAAAGAAGGGAAACATTTTACACCTTTTTATGTAGCTTTTTCAGTCACCCAAGATTAGGAAAAAAAAATACTGTTCATTTAGACTGATATTTCTTTAAGTTTTTTCATTATACTCATGCTTTGTACTAAAAAACAATTTTAGTAAGGGAAAAAAACCATATGGAAAGCACTAATTTGTATGGAAGGTACTCTAACTAGCATGGTACTTTATTTCAGATACTGCTATTATGGTAGTCAGAATTATTAATGTTCATTTAAGACATAAAAATTGCAATAGTTCAATCAAAGAAATGTATATCTAGTAATGATACAATTTTTACAATGTAAAATACATATCTGCATATTATAGTGTATGCTTACATAAATAGAAGTACATATATGTACTAAGATACACACTAATATGAATATAAGTGTATACATATACATTTATCAAGCATAATTTTGATATTAAAATGTTTTGTCTCATTGACATTAGATTAAAAAGTTAAGAGTTTATAAATTACCAGTCAGAAAGTTTTGAACACTAGAAGATTGGAGATTTTACTTCAAATCAGACAATATGTCTAATAATTTTTACACTAATACAGATGTAGTCAGGATTGATGCACTGAAACCATAACAGATGCTAACAAGAATCTTTCATCCACCCATGAAATTCCTGATGGATTATGTACTCCATTTTAACATATGATTTTAAGTTCAGGAACAAAATATCCATAGCTCATAGCTTTATTAAAATGCAATATGTATGTTTTCTGTTATTTTATGATTTCCAGTGGGAGTGACTGATATCTTATTTTTAATTTATAATTAAATTTACAATTTTTTAATCCCACTCATAAAGTAGCAGTATAACTCACCAATGCCTGAACCATTTTGTCTTGTGAGTTATAGAGGCTTGCTGTCTATGAGTTTGATTGAAAATCTGTAATTATGTCTTATCCGCCCTGAAAAATAACACTTAATTAGACAGAGCTTAGCAGTTAGGTTTAAGAACACCACATTTTTTTGTTTTAACCTATAGGAGACTACATCTTTGTTCAGAATTTTTCAGACTATCAAGGGTTATAGGAATGAAATAACGTAGTGATAACAATATTGAGATTTATTTTGTTTGGTTGTTTGGTTTTGTTGTCTGTTATCAGCATATTCATAATCTATTTACTGTAAACATTTGGAGAAGTTACTGCATAGCCCATCGAAACAATCCTGAATAATTGGTGGTTATCTAAAGATGTGAATAACTACTAAACAGCTAGATACCCTAATGGCATACTTCAGTGATCCATGCCACTTCCAAATGTTCCTTGCCAAGCAAACTGATCTAAAGGAGTGATTTACAAAGGGAGCTAATAAACTCAGAGTTCCCCTGTTGTATAGATAATCACCTTTCACATAGTCTTAATGAAAGCAAAGTCCTTCTGATTTCAGCTTTATTTCAAGGGCTTTTGCTGACATCAAGAGTGAAAGTCAGTGGTAATGGTCTTTGTAATCTGAGACATACTATCATGGTTTTTGGTTTGCTGCATTTTTTTTCCTTCAACACTTTTTTTTATTGTATTTTCTGTCACAGGCCTCCCTGTCTGCTTATTCCATCTCACCATGCTGATATTATATCTAGTGACAGTGTGAGACTGAGGCTTTTGCTGTTTCGTAGTATAGCTGACTCCAAACCTCACAAAGAAAACAAAGTTTAAATAGTTGAATGACTGTTGGTTTTAACACCAGACATATACCATTCAGGAGCCCTCACACCATAACACTAGCTATGATTTCCTTGGCCACTATATGTATTCTTTTTCTTCTGAAATTTTATTAAGTTGTTCTACCCAGATTGAATTGAGAAGAAAGACAAAGCACACAATCAAACAAACCAAAAAAAAACCAAATAAAAAAAATTTAAAAATGAACCAACAAACAAAAAACCCACCCACAAAAACACCCCTGCAAACCCAACATCCTAACCTCAAAATCTTGACCACTGTAATGCCCCCAAATCATCACAACTCTAAAAATCGTGTGGATTTGTATGTGACAAAACACAATTTATTTGTAGTACCTACATAAAACTAGTACAGTCAGTGAAAGCTGATTTGCACAACAAGGCCTTCATAGCGGCAGGGGCTGCTGCGGTGGCTTTTGTGAGAAACTGCTAGAAGCTTCCCATATGTCAAGGCTGGGCATGCCATTGACACTGCAAAAGTCAATGGGTGAAAATTGAGATGCAGAAAATTCTGTATTGAAAAAGTAAAACACTTTTTTTTTTCTTTTTAATATTGAGGAAGGCCAAACATAAGCAGATTGCCCAGAGAGGTTGTAGAGTCTCCATTCTTTAGAGATATTTAAACCTTCCTGGTGAGAAGCCCAGCTATAAACAGGAGTGTTACTAGACCATCAACCCCTCTCTAGTTCTGTGACTTTGAAATGTTGTAGAGCTGTGTGTCAGTGAGGCCAACTGGAAAGATTTAAGTGCTCTAGTACATTTGTTAGTATTCAGCAGTGTTTCATTGGTGAAACATTCTCATAAATATGCAGACTGATATATGAACACAGAATGTCACAATTTTAAAGATTATGAAAGTTTTCCGGTGGCAAGTACGAGGAACTGAACAAGAATCTTGTTAATTGAACCATTTCAAACAAAAATGCTTCTAAAAATTTATATATGTTTATTTATCTCTCAGTGTTTTGGTGATAGGGAACTGGATGTGCACCTGATGAAAAGGTAATTTCCTTTTGGAAATAAACAAAAGGAAAACTTAAGGAAGTTGCGTTGTTCTATAATGTCTAAGAATCTGGTCTATTATGCCTTCTTGTTTGCTAATTTAGATTTTTATTTTACTTTACTTTTCTCTTTCACCATACATTTTATTACAGTTCTGCATAACTTTTCAAGCAATATAAACACTATGTCTCTCTCCTGACATATTCATTGAGATCTCCATCTAAACAATCATTCAGTGTCTGAAGAGACTATATAATATAAAATTGAAAATGATCAAAATGTTTTCATATTACTAGTAAAATATTGATAAGGGTAAGATTTAAAGTAGTCTGGGAAAAAGCAGGCACTGAATTGTGGCTACTCAATATCTTTTAAAGACATATTAATAAATGCTTAATATGTTCACATATTTAGTGATAGTGTTTTAATTTTATGTTGTTAAAAACCTTTTTGAGCAAATGTGTTTACCTTTCCAAATGATAAATTACAATGGAAAATTTCTGGCTAGCTAAAAACATTATAAATAACCTCAATATCTTTCAAGAGTGAGAGCCTGAATGTCTAGAGAATTACATATCCTAAGATGTAAAAAGGGATTTATTTATGCTACACAGATGTGCACAGACCTGCATGTGATTTTCGCCTGTTTTGCTCCAATATTTCCATGCTTTGTTTTACACTATCTTTTCTAAAATACATAAAATTGCCTGCTTTATATTTCACTTAACAGTCCTATGGGACAGCTAAATACATAGGAGTCTTCAGTTTTCAGTTTCAAATTATTGAAAATGCTCAAACTATCTGGGCAAAAGTCAAAGGGCCAAGAAACCAAAACACCTTTTCCCTTATACAATAACAAAAAATAGAAAGGGACATGATCATCATCTCAGAAAAACTGGTCTTGTAATGTATGTGTATTCTCAGGAACCCAGCATGAAAATGGTTTTGTGTAGCAGTTTTGTAATCTAGTTTTTTTTAATAAGACATTTCAAAAATGAAGAATTCTACAGAGTGGATCAGAGCTATACATTGTCATTGGAAGGGATGACTTATCCATCTTCCTCACTAAGAGAATCAGCTTACAAAGTCATTATTTCCCCTTAACAGAGATACCACATGAAACGTGGAGAGAAAGCACCATTTGACTAGGAAGCGAGAGTCACACTGCTGAACTGCCATTCTGTGACAGTTATTAAAAGATCCTTTCTTGTTCTAAAGACCCCTCTTTTTGAATTGCATGGCTTGATGTTCAACACTTTAAATTTCACCTTTTAAACTTGAAAAATGTGAAAATAACACAGAACAAAGTTCCTCTGAAGTCTGAGATCTACAAATGAGCTTGTTTTTGTCTAAAAAAAAAAGTTGTGACAGAGAGCTGTAAAAGAAAAAAAAAAAAAAGAAAAGAAAGACTGTGGAATTCCAGGCTGTATTCAAAGGAGAAAGATTGTGCTTTTCCATACAAACCAATGTTTTGTACTCTAATAGATTTTTGTGTTTTCAGCAAAACTATATTTATTAAAGTACTCCATGATGTGCTACTTTTCTATTCTTCATTGTTTTGTTTAAAGGTAATCTCATATTCAGAAAATAAAGGTTAAGTATAGGATAAACTTAAGTTCCTTAGGAAAGAAATATGTTGCCTCAGATCAGAACCTTTGGATAATGTGACTATATATAGCAATTCAAATTGAAATGTAGAGATTTTGAAGGTATTTGTCTTGTACATTTTCCTATTTAGCTTTAATTAAAAGAAGCCCAAAAAACCCCAATAACACATTCTTATAATAATTTCTGATGATCAAACAGTGTCTGTAGTAGCATTCTTTCTATAAAACTGGTGATGAATAATGGCCAATATAGCCTTAATTGAATGTTGGTGCTGCTTTTTTAAATCTACAGTCTTATAACCATAATACAGTAATGGTGGGTTTTTATAATTTATACTGATAAATTTGTAAAAATACAAATACAGACTAATGCAACCTGCATCATAGCTCATAGAGGGAGTACATAACTGTAAAGTTCAAAGACTCTTCCTATTTCTCTAAATAAACTGGTAGAATATCAATGGCAATCCAGGTAAGAAGTAGAAAAGTAAATTTAAAACTTCCGATACACCTTTCTGAAAAGCAAGTTATTTTCCGTTGTTCTTGACTACTTACCCCTACTAATTGTATGCCTGGAATAATCATCACTGTAAAGCTTATAATAATTGACAACAAACTTCCTTTCTTTACAAAGGAATAAAAAAATTCTTCCAATTTACTTGCACAAGAAATAGAAAAATGTTTCATATGTTCCTGGAGTCTTTCAAGACCTTTCCTTATTGTGAGATATTTACTGTTCTGAAATAAATTCTTCAGGTTTGTACTCTATAATACAATTGGAACTTGAAGCTTCGGGAGTGTAAAAAAATTCCTTTGAAATTACTGATTATGAAATAGTTTTGAAGAGACCTCATTCTTCTAGGAACAATTTGTGGTCGGTAGGATGCATGGATTTTTCATTCAACTTATTTTTGTGTGAGTTTTGGTGGGGTTTGGCGTTCTTCTGTCTGTTGCTGTTGGGGTTTTCGGATGTGGGGAGGAGGGGAAGGTTTTTCTTTTTGTTATTGTTTTTGTTGGAGAGTTTTTTTGTGCCAATATGTGTCTTCAATGGCACAAATATTTCCAGCTTTATACATCATGTTGGCAGTCATTTTTCACTTTCTCTATTATTAGGGGACTTCATTTAAACAAGTTTTTTAATGTCAAATATTGCTTTCTATGGTCCTTATTTAATTTTCTTTAGAAAACAACAGAGTAATTTCTTTTTCTGCTTTCATTGACTTACAAATAATGACAAAGTAATTTAAATTATTTTCTTCCTGCTGTCAGTGAGATTCTACACATCTTATATATGATCAATTAAAGAAGAAATTTTTTAAATAATTGTTTGTGAGAGGTTCTTAGATAATGTCTGAAAGTGACTAGAAGATACATAGCATTCACGACAGCTATTTCTGCTCCGGTTTTTAAGAAAAGGTCACCATAGTTGAATCCTATATGAAATAAAACTTCTAGCTAATGAGCATCTGCAAATTTGTCCTTGTTTATTCAATTAGAATTTTTATCCACTGGTCAGCAGCTCTGTATGAATCCCTACAGGTATTTTGCAAAATCTTTCAGTAAAATCAATGACTCATGTGATTTCATTGGAACTAGCTCCCTTGAACTGTTGGTGTATCTGAAGTAGTTTTAATAATGTGTCTTGGGAAAACTCTAATTGGTTTTGAAAATATGAGAATGAAGTCAACATTTATGTTTCTATCTAATGTGTTGCATTTAATTTCACATCCTTTTATTATGCTCTGCATAGCCAGGACAAAGTAGAAATGCCTGCTTTCATATTTATGTCTGCTGAAAGAAGTCAGTGGAGTATATCCAGTGTAAGCTTTTGAAGCTGGGTTCTTGCGTTGCCTTATTTCCAATCTTTTTCCCTTAAGGCCACAGATCTGTTGTTTAATTGAAGATGTATAACTACTGTTTTTTCTATGCACAAATCCACTTTTCTAGCAAACTATGCTGTCTGAAGAGGCATCTTCAAAATCCAAGAGGAAATAAGAATATTTTTCCCAAGAGTTTCAAGGAGCAACAGAACTTAGATTTTTTGTAAATTTAGAGATGAGAATACTAGTATACTCTATTGTAACATAAAGCCACTAATGACAGAAGGATTGTTGCAACTAGTAGTTTATATTACCTAGGCATGAAAAGAAAACATCAAGAAACAGAAGAGAATGCTTTCAGTACTTGAGATGTTGACCACTATTCTGATATTTTAAAACCATCAGGATGTAGAAGAAAGAGAATTAGCATGAATTGGTGAATGTCTGGATATAAGGGAACAAAACGAGAAGGAAGTGAAAGTGGCAGGAAAGTTTCAACAATAATGTAAAAAGATATTGATGAGATGGCTGGATCAAGTGTAATTGAGGATGAACTGTCTAGAACATGCAGGTGCAGTTCCAGAGTATCTGCAAACGATAAGCCTTCTTGGAGTCAGATTTTTTTTTTTATTTTAACACAGATTTCACCCATTAAGCTGCAAGTATAATAATTTAGCCAGAGTAATTTACAATAAATTTTTTGATTATATTTTCACAGACTCTGCATAGAAGTAAAACTTATATTTTTCATACTATCCTCAGACTTCAGATAATTCCTAACTAGCAAGTACTAGTTGTTTCAGGTATGGAAACATTGACAGAAGATGAAACAAAAAAATACTGTGTCACCAGATAGGCATAATCAATGTGTTTTAAAGTGAGAACCATTATCTGTTCTTTCCGATTTATTTGCACTATGAAAAATGCATTTCCAATGGACATTGATATTCAAGATAGCATTTAATGAAGTGTTCATGCTAATATGTAGTGACATCCTATAATATGTACCAGTTTCACCTAATTTTAGATAAAATATGGTTTATGGTTTTATTTTATTGTTCAAATGGCAAAGCTGAGAGAGGTTAATAGCATTCAGTTAAGGTCAAGAGAGACAGACTTTATTCATGAAAGAAGTCGCTAGAGTCAGAAGTCGCCAGCACGAGTTTGTGGCAGACAATAATTTTCTTTACAGAAAACAATTTTTCATGAAAAAAAAGTAAAAAAGAAAAAAGTAAAAAAGAAAAAAGTTTGTCTTTCCAAGATAGAAGTGTGTTACTGTAAATGAAAGAAACAGTCAAAAGCTGAAAGGTTTCTGGTCAGACTGGATAGTCCAAACTGAAAACACGAAGCCTCCAAATTAATTTTTCTTTGCAAAAACTGCCAAAACTGCAGTTTTTGGTGTTCAATGAAATTTATGGGTTTAATGTATTTATTTTAAAAATAGAACAGATAAAGACTAATTATAATTGCAGCAAAAAAGTGTCTATAGTGACAGAATTGACTACAGAGTTCAAAGCTGAATGTGAAATGTAGACTTATCGAAGAAAATTAGAATCAACTGAAGATTTTCAGCAGAACAGAAAGATGTATGTCAAATAGAAAGTCATATAATCACAGAAAAGTTTGAGTTGAAAGAGAGCATCAAAAATCACTTGATTTCCTATCTGCTGCTGTGTTCACAGACATCTTCCATTAGACCAGGCTGCTTGAAGACCCCTCCAGCCTTGTCTTGAACACTTCCAGTTGTGGGATATACACTGTCTCACCACTGTCATCATAGAGTATTTCTTCCTTAGGTTCAATCTAAATCTACTTCCTTACAAATTTAAAGCTATTGTGGCTTGTCTTGTCACTACAAGTCAGGGTAAAAATTGTCTCTTTTTGTTTTTTATAAGATCTCATTAAGAAATGGAAAGCTGCAATAATTTGTCCTTGAATATTTCCTTTCTTCAGGCTAAATAACTCAAATTATCTCAGACTTCCTTCATAGGAGGCGTATTCTAGCCCTTTGACTGTTTTCATGGTTCTACTCTGGGCCATTTCCAACAGGTCCATATCCTTCCAATATTGAGGACTGCAGAGATGGCTGCAGTTCTCCAGCTGGGGGGCAGTTTTCTCGAAGAGAATATAGTATCTCAGAAAGAATGATGACTTTTCTCAAGAACAAAAGTATAATTTATGAATAATTGTTTGTCAGTGTTCTTCTGCACCCTGAGAAATGACAAGTGCAACAACTTTTCAATGTCACTATAGTTTATATTTCCCATATACTTTCTGTTTTCTTATTCTGCTTTGTGATTTTTGAGTCTACTAATCTTATCCCCCAGAGAAAAAAAAAGAAAAAAGAGAACTTTCAATATAATTACAATTAAATCTTCATGTGATTAATAATGTTTCCTTAAAAATTAAGAATAACATTTAAAAGAATTACATCAAAGATATCTTAGAAAAAATCTGAGTTAGGTTTATGTGGTGAGGTTGTTTTAGCTACAAGTGTAGAAGCTTCTAGAAGCTTCTCACATCAGACCCAATCTTAGCTTTGAGATGAACTTGTGAGTGGCCACAGGGTCGAGCCCGTCGGCAATGGAAGTAGCTCTTCTGGGACAAAAGTATTTTAGAAAAGGGGAAAGCACCTGTACAATTTCCACTAGAGAAAAGAGGATTGAGAATTTGTGACACAAATATCTCTGCAGACACCAAAGCCGGTGCAGAAGAAGGGACAGGCGGTATTCCAGGCACTAGAGCTGAGATTCCCCATGGTGCAGCCCATGGTGAGGCAGCTGTGTCCCTGCAGCTCATGGAGGACTGCAGGGATTAAGAGATCTGCCTGAAGCCTGTGGAGGATCCCACATGGCAGGTGGATGCCCAAAGGAGACCGTGACTTATGAGAAGCCTGCGATGGACTAGGGTCTTGGCAGAGGTTGTGGGCTTGAGGAGAGAGGAGCCCAGGCAGGGGCAGGTTTGCTGTCAGGACTTGTGACACCACAGGGGACCTATGCTGGAGCAGACTGTGCCTGAAGGGACCCACAATAGAGCAGCTAGTGGAGAACTGCAGGTACGTGGGAGATGTTGAAGGTCTTGACAGAGGACTCTCTCCTGTGGGAGGGGCCCTACACTGAAGCAGGAAAAGAAGAGAAATGAGCATCAGAGATAAAGAACCCATATACCAACCCTCATACCCTTCACCCCTGTGCCACCTAGGGGCAGGAGGAAGACAAAACAAGAAATGAAAGTGAGTCAAGGAAGACGGGAGGGGTCCAGGGAAGACGTTTTTTATTATTTGGGTTTATTTGTCGTATCCTACTCTGATTCCGGCTGGCAGTAAATCAATTACCTCAAGTTGGCTTTGCCCATGATGATAATTGATGAATGATCTCCCTGCCCTTATCTTGACTCATGAGCCATTCTTTGTATTTCTCTCTGCTCTCCAGCTGAGGAGGTAAATTAACTCAGTTGCTTGATGTGTATCTGGTGTCCACCCAGGATCAATCCACCATTTAATAATATTCTATTACATAATTTTCATTATACAACAGTATGGAAAAATATGCACGCATCCAGTTGCACATTTCTTGGCAAGGTACCTGTTGAAATAAGTTCAACATTTACTTCTTTGAGACAGAGTTCAAAATCAGCCATGTTTAGCAGTCAAATGCACAGAAATTAAAAAAAAATACATGCCTTAGGAGTTAGCTTTAGATTATTTTTTTACATAGATATAAAGAACTTTTTTTTTCCCTTCTTGGTAAAGAATTCACTTATATTTCAAGATCAAAACCACATATTATTTTTTAAACGTAGTTTGAAATAGGCTACCTGTTTTTTCATGTATGATACCACACTTTTCTTTAATTCAAAAGATTTGGTCATATTTGGTCAATATTAAAGATCACTTACCTTAAAATTGAATGCTGAAGTACTACTCCCTCTCAAAGTTAAAAGTCTTTAAATACTACTGTCTGAACAAAAGGACTGCAGTTAATCATTATGCACTCATACTGAAGTGAGTTCTCTCAAGTACTTTTTACCATTTAAACAATATGAAGATTTTTAACAGTAATGGTCTAATTTTTAAAGTCATTGAAAACCTTCTACCACTGTCATAAATAGATACTTTTGAAGACAGAATAATAATACCTGTTTGAAATGCCAATAATTCTGAATATGAGATTACTGCTATATGTAAGTACTGTTTTAGCACAGTAAACAATTATAATAGGAATAAGCAAAGATAGATCCTCAAATGAGGATAAATTTAGAGATGCATTGAGGCAATATTTAAAAAAAGAAAATGTTTCAGGTCATAAGCAAAACAAAAAAAAGGTAGCATGAGGAGAGGGAAGAAGGTTCTCTTCTGGTTCACTTTTGCCTTTAAAAAGAGTCATCTTGTATTTGTCAAACTAAATTCCACCATAACATTACTGTAGACACTTGATATGTGTCCATTTGAAGTTCTATTCCAACCTTTGTGTCTTTTATTATCATAACTATTTTAGTGAACATAATTATGTAAAGTACTCCATCTGTACTCTCTTGCTGTAGTCCAGAAGTTAGTTAGTGAGTCCAGTTAATATGTGACTGCTGCCACATGCCTGGGGATACAAAGATTGTGCAATCAAAATTCCCTACTGACTCATGAAAGACTCAGAAAAACCATTGGCTGATTTATATTTGGAATCAATGCCATATTGCTCTTCATTAATATTGTGAATCTCCAGTCTAGGATATGCAAATGAGTATCTTCATTTTAATGAGATTTTTGCTTCAAAAACATAGGAGTTTATAAAAATGAAAAAAAATCACAGGTTAAATGAAAAAATATTAATATGTATTCTTCTTCCTGAAATTCCTGATTTTTTTTTTTAATTTTTTTTTTATATTTACTGTCCTCTGGGAAGGAGAAAGAAGAAAAGGTGCTGTCTTCTAGAGTATAAGTGCTATAAAGAAAATCATGGAAAGGTTTTCTAAGGAAGAGGAATCATCTTACACAATTTTTATGTCTTTCTCTTTTGTCAGGGAAGAAAAAGGCAAACTTTGTAAATCTATGAAAAGTGTGACCTAAAGATCTTCCTGGGTATCTATCTGTTTGACAAGAGGTTCTGTGTTCCCACAGAGCCCTGCCTGCCTTATTACTCCCACCTGCTTTCCCTTGCACACAGTGTAATATACTGAATTACAGTAGAATGAGGCCTCCAGGGCACTGAAAATGCATAAATAACTATACTGTTATCTATGATCTTACAGAAGCAAGGAGCTAATTATAGAAATCTTCTTATTATATTGTCCTACATTTTTCCTGGTGGATATAGACACGTCTCTTCCTCTCCTTAAGCTAAAACTATTAAAGAAAAGCTTTGTCTTAGCTTTCTATTCCCCAGGTGAAATTTTCTGAGTGAGTTCTTTTCAGAGTGGAAAGAATCTTCCTGCTTTCATTTTGTTCTTTTTTTTTTTTTTAAACTACAATGGTTCACAATATTGCTTCATTTTTAAAAGAGAGAACACAGCAGCCTGCTGGATAAATTTACTGAGCTCCTAATCTTGTGATACTCTTTTTATGTCGCCTGTCAATAGGGAGCAACATTTAAAGATGGAACTATTTTCCCAAATTGTATCACACTTCTTGAGTCTTATTTACAAATCTAGAATTAAATGGACAGGCAGGAAAGGGAGTTGAAGGCATTATTAGGGCTTTTAGGTTTGGTGCTCTAACAAAAAAAATTAACAGAAAAGCACAAATCATGTTCATCTAAGAAGAAGGCATCTAAACAGTAACTATGAAAGCAGCCTTTAGTCATCTTGCACTGACATTCCCAGTAGGAACTTTTTCCTGAGAAAATTAAAAATTATAGGCTGTGAAGAAAATTAAAGAGACCAAAGTAACTAAGCAAGGTGTTACAAAAGCAAAGGTTACCTTTTACATCAGCATACATCTGTTTCACTCTACCTGACTTGACATCTGTGGAAGGCAGAGAGACACGGGGTAGTTTATGCTTAAGCATAAAAGCCTCATGGTAACCACTGGTTTCTCTACATTATTATGTCAGAGACTTTAATGGGACATAGAACAGAAAAAGGACAAAGAAAATAGAAGAGAACTTTAAAACTGTCCCCTAATGCTCCATTTGCCCTTCTGCCATCTAGTTACTAGTAAATCCCTTTCTATCTCCAAAAGAAGACAGATGTTTCACAGGTGGTTCCTTATCTCTTCTGTGTTGATGCTTGTAACCATAGTAGAATAGCTTCCAATATACTGACACAATCCCACTTTCATTTGTAAGAGATAAGTGTTCCAGCATGCACACCTTTGAAAATTAATAATATCTAAATGCTCTTAAATCCACTATCTGAAAATGTAAATACTCCTATTGCAAATTTTGATCCAGCTGAATTTTATTTTAAGCAGAAGCTTGAGCTTGATTGTGTGAGAGCAGCAGTACATTTATACGTATCCGTGTGCTCTGGGTTATTTTTGACAAACAAGAGAAAAAAAAATAAAGGAAAGAATGAAGTTTCAGAGTGACAACTGATAAAGGGGAAAGATTGCTACTGTGCCACTAACATCCACTATCACCCTATCATGCCCCAGTTACCCTGCCAATAATGCTGCTTTATTTAGATACATATTGGGAAAAGGAAAAGAGAACACAAAGATATCTACATGTACATATCTACATATATGTGCTTGTATCTATACATATAGAGAGGCTTTTAAATCTCACTGCATGAAGCAATGCCCTAATAGCATAAGGCTCAGCCTGTGTGTAGCAGTGACCTGTCAGAAACACAGCAGGTGCCCCTGAGCGCACCGGCTGGCAGAGGCCTGAGGAGCTCAGGAGCATGATGGTACCAGGAGCCCCAGGGCAGTCACATAAATGCCTATTTGCTGACACAGAGCTGTGTAACAACCTAATGAAGCTACACATAAATAGTAGCACAGGTGGAGTTGTATAACATATGAAACAACAAAAATGTGCAGCATTTTTAGTGGAGATGTAGTTACACTGGTCCCACTTCTTCAGAATCAGATATGAGGAACTGATTGTTGTACTGTCTTGTCCTGTAATTTATATGACTGTCTCTCATTTGTTACTCCATATTTAACCCTCAGCCTGCAAAATAAATAATTGTAAACTATTAATTTTCTAAAAGAAAAATTATTTTCTGCCTTTATTTTTCCTACTTATACAATTCCTTCCAATTCCTCCATATTGACTTGGTTTAAAATGATAGGACCGAAATCAATGGACAGCAAAATTGATTTTCTACATCCTGACAAACACAAAGTTTTCTAAGGAACATGGATGATCAGCCCTAGCTGTAGTGTTCAAACTATCCTCAGCGTATCATAAATACTTAACACTGGTACTAGCTATGGTGTGATAAATTTCAATTCCACTTCTTGTCACAGAAGAGAGTTTCCAACAGACACTTTCCAACAGACACTAGGATCTTCCTCTGTAGTGCGTTTCACCTGCTGTATTGTAAATCAGTTTCACATCAGTAGCTAGCAGCAGGAGTAAAACAACTGGAACTGGAAAATAGAAGCCTTTAGTCACAGGTTTGGATAACCAATGTTTTCACATAGTTCCCTCACCCTTTTCCATTGTCTCAGTACATGTTTGATTCCTGACAGTACCTAAATAAAAGTCAAGTGATGGCAAGGAGAAAATTATATCAAAGACCAAGGAAAACCAATAGTGCATTCTTAGCAAAGGTGAAGGTGGTAAGGGACCATTCTCTTCCCACTATTACACTAACTTCCACCTCTTCTGGATCTTAGAGACTCTATCAGCAGTCTTGGGAAACTCCAAGAACGACTGAGATGAATACATATTTGAGAAGTGACAAAGATAAGGCAATCATTCTTGTACACACATGGGCACATGGATAGGGATCCCAAGGGCCCCTAACGAAACTGTTCAGGGCCATTAAGGTCTATTAATGCCCTCAGGATCCAAAGAGATAAAGTCTGAATGAGCTTGGCTGGTTCCCCTTGCAGGAAAAATGGCTTCTGGGATACCTGATAGGTGTCTGTTACCACCTAGTTGGAGAATCCAGAGAAAATGAAGCCAGACTCCAGCTGGAGCTGCACAAGTCCACTAAACAAGAGACAATGAGAAGTCTGAGACTTTCTGATAAATTCCAGTGAGCTATAAGGAAAGCACTTTGTACCATGATCAATCAGATAAAGGAACTATTACTCAGAGACACTGTAAGATGTACATCCTTGGAAGAACTCACGACTTAGAACCCCAAGGTCTGGTGGCTCTGTATCCGATTAGACCTGCTACGAATAAAGAGTTAGGTCAGGTGATCTCTGGAGATTGCTTGTAAGCCATTACTTTGTGAATCCATCATTAGAAGCGGCAGTACCTTCCTATTGGAACACGGCAAGAGAAAAAGCATCTTCAGCAATTTAGTGGCTCCAGAATACAGAGTGAGCCTGCAGCTATGCACTGAATACAGAATTTGTACTTTGAGAGAGATATCTGGTCATGTGCACTGCTAGGTTTATCAGAAAGCTGTGTCACTTTTTCACATAGAATATTATTGTATATTAACTTGGATTCATCTTAACCTGCTCAGCCAGAGGTTTGCTATTTACATGTTTACAGGAGACAATAACTCTAGAGCCACATTGACCTTTTTATAGAAGCATGAATGAAAACAGCTGTCGTATTTGTAAAATTCAGTTAAATTACTCATTACCAATCCATTTTTTTTTCTCAAATAATGTAATGATTTTAAACTCTGATGTCAAACATCTGAACTTTACCTATTCTAAAACAGCAATACAGAGTTCCAAAAGCTGGCATTACATGGAGGACAGCTGCGTCAAGAAGTGGATTAGCCTGCTTTACCATTTCTATTGAGTAACATTTAGATGCACACAGAAGCTTTTGAGTCAACAGAAGTCACGGCCTTCTAGACCCTGTTAATTCTATACATCTCTCTAACTTCCTTTGAATTTTGTAGCTGTCTTTGAAGCAGCATTAATTGCTGTCAGTTTCAGGTATGCTCCCTGTGCAGTTTTGATGAGGTGATTTGCATATGGCTAACCTGCATAGAAACCTGACCTTGAGCTTTGGTATCAGCAGACTCTGCCCTTAACAGTGGTAAAAGCTAGCCATGCCTCCGACCCAGATCAGAGAGAAAAGAATGTCTTCAACAATAACAAGAAAGACGCCCTGTGAAATTTGTCAGATATTTCATTAGCTTTTGATTTCCTTTCTGAATGACCATTGCTAAATATTTTCCATGCTATTAAAAGATGAGAAAAAAATCCATCATTTTGTTTGTGTGCCTTGGATGACTTTTTCTGGACTGTTCATTGTACGTGCTCATTGTTTCATGTCTTGCTCATTTTTTCAAGGCATTTCACAGCCCTCTGTGCTTTCTCGGACCAGTTTTCCTTTACTATTTATCGCCTTTTTTTTTTTTTTCTGCTAGACAAATAAAATCAATAATTATTATAGTCTTTTTTCTTTTCCCTGATTTTTCTCATACTGATCATCTGTATAGTAATTGGTGTGCTGCTTATAAAACTACTAACCATACCATATAACAATATTTAACCATACCATCCTTTACCCTACTCAAATCCCCCCTTCAAATGACATTTGCCATCTGTCCTTCCATAAATTAAGGATATGAAAAGGTATGATATAAAAATGCATTAAACTATTCAAAATCACAAGTATGTGACCTTAAAAATTTATTTTTTGGTATATAATTTTTGATCTACCCACATCCTCCTTGATAATTATATTCCATTCTAAAAGTGTTTATCATCACATTGAGATTCATCTTTATAAGAAAAATAATTTCCAATGAAAATATTTTTGAAGAAAAGTAGTGTCTTTGCTTTTTTCTTTAATTTTTACCTCTCTTTCCTTTGTTAGTGATATCAGAAATTCTAATGTGTTCAATGATACAGGATAAAAGTTTGAA
>VWZV01016088.1:0-20851 GCA_013397155.1 Irena cyanogastra
CTTTGTAGATGGTGAAAGGGTGACTTATTTAGCAATTACTTTATCTTGGCAAGAAGTAATAAAAAGCAAGACATTCAGCTAGAAAGTAACAATCTACTTGGAGCTGGTTATATTTATCCAAGACTTGATATATTTAATAATTAAGCGTAGATCTACTAAAACACACCACCCTCTACTTAAATTACTCATTAAAATTAGCACAGAGAGGGAGAGTATAACTCGGTAAAAATGGTAAGTGCTTGGTGACTGAAAAACATTATATTAGCCATAGATAAACTGACTGAAATAAGTAGACTGTCAAAATACGACAAGAGCAAACTGTTGCATCCCAAATATGAGGACAGCTTTATAATGTGACAATGAATTATAACTAAGGAAGAATGCACACAAATTACTTTTTCACCCCTCACAACAAAAATTTGTTACGAACAGTTACCAACTACACATTGAAGTTGAAATACCACCAAAATCCATGCATTTAAGAATGTCAAAAGCAGTTTCTAAGACACTGGGATAAAAATAATGAGTACAAAATATAACTCCTCTCAATTTTCCAATTAATAAACTCATCTCTAGATTATTATAGATTAAACGAACAAAAAAAACCAACCCAACAGCAACAAAAAGCTCTATCACAACCAAACACAAACCCCCCATACATCTGCAACTCCTTGTAGCAGTTTTTGTAGAAGAGCAGCATTATTCCTTTTTCTAACAGCTGTAAAGGTATCTCATCCTTAAACAAGCAATAGATGCAAGGCATCCCTAATTGTGAATCTAGGTCTAAAAAGAACCTCTAAATCCCACGAAGCCTCAAGGTAAACTAAAGCTTCAAGGTACAGTGGAGTTGTTGGAGGCATTGATCACCTATATACTGTAGTTTGAATGCATCAGTATCTCCATTATTTAGACATTGACAGTACCAAACACATTATCTAGTCATACACAGAAAAATTTCAAAAAAGTAAGTGAAACCACAGTAAGAATTACTGCTTTAAAAGCCCAGCCTAACCTGAAATAAGGGAAATTAATAGTTTTTTAATCAAATATACTTCTGCATCTAATATCCTACATTTTGCAGAAAACATTTATATCCAACAGATATCATAGGCAGTGCTGCCAAGTCATTGCATGGGTAAGTCAGATGTGCAAGAATTTGTAGAAAACAAAGACATCCAAAGCTGAAGTAAACACTCACTGGTACCTCGCTCATTAATTTACAAGAAGTCCCACCATTGGACCCAGCTGCTTTTAGCTTTCCTTTATGTACCACTTTCTTTCTTGCTCCTAGTACATTTCTTGAGCATAGATAATTCTAACCTTTCTAAAGAATCAGAGGTCTACAATTCAGCATACACAGATCTGCTGAAGTATAGTTTTCCAAGAGCTTCAGTGTTTAAATGAAGGGGAAAAAATTGCTAGAAGAGCTACAAAAACAACTACCCTTTGTTTAGTGAAAGAGTTTTTCATACCAAAGTAATCAATAAATTATCTGTGTGACCTTCACAGCCTCTGTCTCCTTCCCCTTCCCAGGAGTTCAGGGGATACAAATGAGGTCTCTATTGCATATCCAGGATTCTCATTCTTTTCCTCCAATTATCATGTTGCTCTGAGTATTACCTTCTCTCTAAACGACTTGGTAGAGAAGTAACCTTTTTAAAGTGGCTGTTCATCAAGCAGATGACCCTTGATCATCTTCACTTTATGATCTGTTCAGAATTGATGAATATTGTAATCAACAGAAACATTAAAAAAAAAGGGCCAGCAGGTTGTTTAGAATTCAACACTGGGGAAAAAAATAAGAATTAAGTTTAAGCCATTTTTTCAATAAAGGTGTTTGTCTCTGAAAAAGTTATAAGTTTCATAATATAACTAGATGGACCTGTTCTCTAGACCTACCCATCTTTTCTCAGAGTGCAAAATTTTTTCATTGCTAGCACTGTGCCATGAGCCTGGAATTCTACTCAGGAAAAGTCTCAGAAAAAGAGACAAGGATGCAAGTAGTTTTCCAATAGAAATGAAATTTGCAGTGTGATAAAAGCATATGAAGGAGTCCACAATCTGAAGCCAGTATGCATAAAGTATAGATACACACATTCCCCACAGAAAGCTTTAAAAGCTCTGCAGGAGCTGCAAATAGCAGTGAGGCCGAAAGCAAAGCCAAGGAACACTTGGAACTTCTGAGAAACTGAATGTCAACACAATATCATTTTTGAAAGTATGTGGTAAATTCTGAGAAGTTGCCTTGCAAGTCTCAGTTCAACCAATGACTTTAGCAGGAGCTTAATTGGTTTTCCTTCTACCCTTCTTCTTGGGCTGGTTCTATTTTGACCATTGAGTGAAAAGCAACAGCCAGTGTAAATCTCCTAATCCGTCACTCATGACATTTAAACAGACTGTGTTGTCGTGAACAGCGTGACTCAGGTTAAATTTCCATTAAATACTTCCCTGCTTTAATTATTTTTTCAATGAAAGTTGACACTAGTAATGCAAAAAAAAATCCCACCATAAGCAGGCAAATAGGCTGGAACTCTATCACGAAGCTGTCACTAGGCATGGTGAAGAATTCACTATCAGGTGGTTACGGATCAACAGAAGAAAAGTCATCATATTTAAAGGTTCACCTTTTCGGTCTGTATGAATTCCTGCTGATTGTGACATTGTTATGTTTTCAAATATTTAATACTGGAATTCAGAAGAACCAAAGAACGCTGAAAATTCCAGACAGCAGAAAAGCAGTGCAATACAAAGATTAGTGTCAAATAGCTATTACTTTTATCAGTATTAAACAAACAAATAATTCCAGACATTAGAGCAAATAATTCCATCCTGCAATCATGTGAGAATATACTTAATATTCATACTGCGATGGCAATAGAAATAAGACAGCTTGCACATACAGAAGAACTGTTACAGCCCTAAATTTCAGATAGATGCATGAAATAATCATATGCATAAATCTATTCCTACTCAGTATAACAGACCACTGATATTAAAACACATTCTGGAAACCATTCACTTCAGCGGTCTGAACATCACAATTATCACATTAAAATAGCTGACTAATGAGTTCCCAATTCAGTACACATATGGCTACTCCATCCTAAAATACATCCTAATAGCTTCAGTGATTTAAATGCCATTATGAAGAGAGATAGTTGAAAAATCTGGACCCCATTCATTTGCATAGTAAGTATTAGACTATAAAATGGGATTTTCTCATAATTACTAACCAGCAAAAAGGTACTTGTTCTCTTTTTATGTGACTACTACTGCTTTCAACCCCTGAAGTAATAGTTGAAAATAAATTTTAAAAATTTACAACTGCATGAGGAATTACTAGATCAACATAATAATTTTAAGAAAAACACTAATCCTTACAAAATCATACCAAGGACAAAACTCAGAAAATCCAGGAATATTCCTTTTGGTTAGAATGAAGAACATCCAATATATTGACATCTGGTAAAATATAGTAAAAAATTATTCAACCTGACCAAAATCTGTACTTAATTTTATACAATATGATGACATAAGAATTAGATGAGATTTTAAGCAAGCTTCTTCTACTGCATTCCACTTCATTAAAAATACACTGAACAAATTTTGAGGCAAGAGGCTGAAAGGCTCAGCATGTTTCATGCATAGAGGGGAGTCTTTTGTTTTCTAGTTCATGTGTCACTCAAGTTACATCATTATCAAACATGAAGGAAAGAATAAGCTGTTTTAGAAAATCTAGAGATGTGGCCAATATCTCTGGGAGACACAGGGAATGGGCACATCTTTTTGAGGAAACTGGCAATCTTTCCTTGCCATTAAAAACAAATATGGATCCTGAAGAACTTTGGGGAGTTTTTTAACCTCTTAAACTCATAGAAGGGACATAACCACAGTCATATGAAGGGAATACAGCTAAGAAGTGGTACTATAACCTCTCCATCATCTGACATATAAAGTGCGCCACAAGATGCTAAACCTGAGCTCTGATGCCTTTTCCAAGTACTTCCCTTCTCTCAGAATGACTGTGAACCCCTAAAAAATAACACTGAAGCAAAGACAACACAGGCAAAAAAAGGGAGATCAGCAAAAGATCAGCAGGAGGAGAAAGTAGTAATCTCTGAGTCTAGTCAAGTAACTCAAAGATCCAGTCATCTCCCGATTCACTTCAATTTCATCCAATCTTTTGCTAAACATAGAATTCCACAGTCTAAAATATAGTCTTCCTTTTAACCTCCTTGGACATACAGAAAATGCAGGACGAATGGTTAAACACACATACATAAAATCAGACAAGGCACCCATAATAATGAGATAAGCTAGAATTAAACCAGCCCAATCCACCGTTGTTTAGACAGGATAGTTTTTCAGACTGAAAATCAGCACACTCCAAGTCATGCACAAGCAATTAAAAAAATTATCTGAGCATGTCTAACTTCCACAGAGAAAATTTAAGAACAATTAATATATTTGTATGTTCTGTCACAGAGGTTTTTGTTTCTTGTAGTAATATAATTGTCGAGGAACGTACAGACCTTATAGTCCAACCTCAAGCACCTCTTGCAAAAGGCCATAGCATCAAGGAATGTTTTGACTACACAGCATTTCCTGAATGAATGGGAACATAAGACCTTTTCACTGGTCTAAAGCCATAAATATGAGAATTCATAATGTTGATGATAGTATAGCTTAGGGAAAAAAATGAAAGGAGAGTATTAATTAGTTGGTTGGTTGGTTGGTTGGAGGGGTTTTTGTGTTTGAATATTCTAGTTAGAGCATCCATTCAGTAAGGTATCACATATACATCGAGAGTTACAGAAAACTCTGTTATTGGGTGTTTAATGCATCAAAAGCATAGTTTTAGCTGCTAGAAAAATTCAAACAAGCCCTTCAATTGAGTTGTACATGAGCAGGACCACTATCTTCAAGCTAATTCATGCTGCTTCACAGACAGATCTTAAAAATAGTTCTCTCTTTCCCTAATGGACTTGTTTTAATCCTCTAGTATGGTTAATGGGCTTTTTTCCAACAGAATAACATTATATATGACCATAGAATCTTTTAGTCTCTTGAGCCTAAATGCACAGGCCTACTTTTCAGGGAGCAGATCAGTCAGCCTAAAAACTGAATCTGAAATAAGACCAAAATTTTTTAAAAATGCATTAAAACCCACAAGAATTATTAGTTCTGCTTGTCAGCTCCATTTTAATAGTTTTTACAAGTCTAATTCTGACATTGTGTGAGAAATAGCAGGCAAAAAACCTAACTATAACTTATCAGGGAAAACACAAAGAAATGTAAGCTATCTTGAGTGATTCTCAACAGCTGTACTCTAAAAACAGAATCAGGACTGCAAGTGCATAAACTCTGATGAAAACAGTGATTTATTTTTAAGTATGTTGTACTTGGAAAATCATTATAAACCAAAACAAGGCAGAACTCAGCAATGGAAAAGCAGCTAAAAGAAATCCATATGGGCTTCATTTTTTCACATTTTTCCCCCCAGATGAATCTTCTTGCCCTCACTCTTCTTTTCTGTGCCCCCAGTTGTATTCATCTACCTCTCTTGCATTCCTGACACCTTCAATGGAGACCTCAGAGCTGCTTGTCTCTATCCTTCCCTTAGAACTAATTATCCATCTGCTTAGCATTCAGATCCTTTCCAAAATTTCCAGAGACATATGCATTCATATGTACATGCAGGACAAACTCAAATCCAGGGGAAATTAGGTCCCTAAGTGTACCTGCAAAACTGCATATGAAAATCAGGCTGGAAAAACAAGCAGCAACAATATAGCAGTTTAATTTATTCTACATTTGATTCTGCAGACTGGATGGCCAAATGCACCAAAAGTTGAATTGGAATTATGGGAGAGATCCAGAAGTACCTTCTCAGAAACCTCTAAGTTAAGGGTTGAATTACCTAAAAAGTGGACATTTGATTCCAGACTGCATTCCTGGTCACTTGCCTAACACAGTCTATGGACACAACAAAATATCTTCAAAGTAAAGGGTCCAAAACCCCAAAAAAGCCGTGTTTAGAGCCAATAAGGACAGCAAGTAGAAAATATTGTAATTACATGTGTTGGAACTTCATTGTAACTGCAGCCCCCATCTTCACTATTCATGGTATTGCCTATGTAAAAACAGCCAGCAATTGTCAGTCACACAGCCCAGTGAACAATAACCTGGTATACAGTTTCAGAGGTAGAAAACTGAGAAAGACAATACAGGAAAAGTAATTCTGGCAGAAAGTTGAAGATACAGTGTTTGTTGCTGCTTCCATACCTCAGGAGAAACCTCCCTTCCTGCCTACTTAAGTAACAGTAACAAACACACAAAAACAACAAGAATACAAAGCATTTAAAACTCTGGCTCAGCACTGTGCTAATACATTATATAAAAGCATGAGGGTATGAGGATAGCCAGTAGGTGCCATATGTTGGCAAGTGCCAAACGCTGCATGCAAGGTACTAAGGGACTACAGCCTCTGCTGAAATAATTTGCAGGCACTTGGGATGACGCCTCTGGTTGTGCACTGCCAGCTGTTACACAACACATTCCTGGAATGAGCTCAGCGTAAATGAGCAAGGCTATGTTTGCTGCGGGACATAATGGGTTATGAATCAGGAGCACTGAAGACAAGCTGGTCTCTTTTTTTTTTAAAAAAAGACATGTTTCCAACATGTATTAAACACACTAGTAAAACAGTGACTGCAACTTTGAAAATATCACTGCAACCATTTATTCCACTTAACGTACCACCTGTATGACAGAAAACAAAAATATGTGAATACAAATGGAAAGTAAAATTCCACCACAGTTAAATATACCACACAGAGAGACCTTTTCATACAACATTATCAGTCAAAATAAGAAATGTCAGAAAACATAACGTCAGTGAAATCTACTAATAAAACTAAATTTCGTCAAGGCTGCAGCCAGAGGAGACAGTAATAAAAATCTTGGTAAACAGCCTTACACTATGTTTTAGAAAAATATCAGAGGAAGAAAATCTAGCACCATTTTTTATTTTTATTTCAATTCTCACTATTTCACTCTAATAGAGTTCTTTTTGCAATTAACTGGAGAATCAAATTAAGGGGGTTAGTCATCTAACTACCTAGTAGGCAGGTGCAATCAAGTGAGTAGGTGACTAAATCTCAAAATATGGCTTTGCAATTAAACAGCAAAAATAAATTTGTGCTTACAAAATTATAGGTCATCTTTCAAAAACAACCCCTTAGGGTAAGAAGAAGGAGAAAAAAAAAAGAGTTCCTTATACTTTCTCTGAGACTTGCAAAGCAACTGGTCCTTATACTTCAGCACCCAAGGGCTTTTCTGTTAAAATGAAATTTTCTGTTAGAATGAAACAAACAAAATAATTTAAAATGAAAGGGACTTGTAGGAGGTTCATCAGTAACAGCTATGCTTTTAATCTCCCATATAGCTTTATAATTAGATAGATCTGATCCAAGTGAGCAAAATTAATTTACAAATTCGATTAAACCAAAACTCTAATTGAGGTTTCCCTGTTCTGTGGATCAAGTTATTAAATCACTTTGGACTGCACCAGCACAGATGTAACGTGCTCTTCTTTAAAGCCACCAGGTTTATAAAGCCATGATATCTTTTTTTTTTCTCTTTCAGAAGCCTGTGAACAAGTTCAAACACATGAAATCATCCAACCTGAACGATGTGCAGGTAGAGCAAAGAACCCCTCTCTCTATAACTACCCCCACATTTCTGTTGATTCAAAACTATGAAGTTTTATGGTGGAGCCAATTATCAAGTCAGTTTGGTTGCTTTTTCCTTTCTGGGTCTTTTCCTGATGTAAGTCTTTAACTTCTGCCCCTGCTAAGCCTGTGAATCAGTGCAATTTACAGCACTCCTTACAATAACTGAAGATGGGCAAAAGGAAGCACAGACATAAGATATAATATTTTATGTAGAGAGGATAATTTTTTTTTCACATATTGACTTATAGAGAAATTAAACTACAAGAACACTTTAAAAAATCAGGGTTTGTCCTACACTTAATTTCAAAAAAACAGTTTGAAATACTTCACTAAAAGATAATGCAGAACCACAAATTCATGGTACATTGCATAAGAACAACAACAAATGCTGCAATTCAAAACAGTTACAACAAAATACTTCAAGAGCACAGCTCTCTAGTGGCAGTGAAGTGCTTTAGCTTCAAAATATGTCTACATCTAAATCAAAAAGCAGAGATAAATATTTACTGGACAAACTAAAAAGATCAAAACTAGCTCAGGCCTCAGTTCTTTAAACCACATGAATAGCACCACTGCCTTATACACTAACTTATTGTCACAGTTTTATGAACAGGGCCCAAAACAAGCATAGAATTTTGCTACAACATTCGAATATTACATTTGTAATATTAAAAACACGCATACAAATGGTGAAACTAGAAGTGACTACAAACACATAGTTGATCCTTTTGTTCTTTTTTTTAAGTATGCCTCTTTTTTCATCCTGCAGAACAAGATGAAAGAATATAAAATTAAACAAGATTTCAATTCAGTCAAGAAAAAAAGTGAGTGAAAAGATTTTCATGCCTTGTACAACACTTTTCTGAGAAAAGCTTTTGCTTGTCAGACCAGCAATGCCTAAGGGAGAGTGCCCTCAATGAAGCACTTTTCGCAAGACAATTTCTGTCTAAAGGAAATGTGGCTGAATCAGAGGGGTTTGGATGCATAAACCTAATAAGGTACAGCTGTATTTCCCCTTTCTCCATAGAAATAAGTCTAAATCAGACTGAGAAAGGTATAGTTAATAGTCTAAAGGGGCAGCAAGAATAAGAAAAGTGGTTATGGTAAACACTTTTAGACTGACCTTATGTACAGTGGAAGTTTTCATATAAAGGATAAAGGTGATCAAGTCATATCAAAGTTCAAGCTGGTCAGAAAAACAATAACCTTTTAAAGGAATCTAGTATGAAAAAAAAAGTATTTTCTAATAAGAACCCTTGAAAAAACCCCAACCACATGAAAATCTAATTGTCTATATATTTGGCAAGTACTGAGCAAGCCATTCTTTCTTAAACAGTACACAGATCCTGAAGTGTGCTGAGCATGTTATTAAAGGTTCACTTCATTGATGGATAAGTGTAAACTGATGGCAAAATTTTGCACCTGAGCAATAAAGTAAAGAGCTAATTTCAAAATTATATTGAGACTTTCAAAACTTCCGATAATATTTGGCTAGAGTTAAACTCTCAGACTAGAAGAATTCTAAAATTTCATCATCTCCTGATTACTGATATTTATGGATTTATAAAAAGGTTTGTAAATTAAAAAGACTGCACAGCACACAACCTAGTTAAATTTATTCTGCTTATATGAAAGATGCACCCACTGGATGGCAAATGTAAGTGTGACTGCTACATGAAGACAAACTTAACCGGGCATCCACAGAACAGAATGAAAACTTGATCAATTTTGCAAAATCTGTTTTATCACCTTAGAAGGCAGAAGTCCTGGACAGCAGTAAAAGGTAAACAAAAGCAGTATCCGAGACAGTCAGAAGTAAATTTTTATCAAAAAGGTACACTTGTACTTTTGAAAAAGTTGATCATGGATCATACTGCAGGTATCTCTCAGGTACTTAAAAATTCAGCTTATGTTTCTTTCCACTGATAAAGACACATTTGGCCAGTTCTTCACACAGTAAGATAGCCCTTACCAGATAAGGATGTACAAATTTTTTTAAACTCATATTGCTTGAAATTTCAAATGGTAAACAACAAAATCAACTAATAACAGTATAAAGTAGTGATAAATGCATTAAGAAAAATTCCTTTAAGTCACATATCACAATGTATCAACATTTCCTATCCCAAGTAGGGAGGAAAGCTATAGGTATGTAGGTAAGAACAGAGAGATTAGAGATTAAAATACAGTTTTCAATTTTTATATGAATGTGGGAATACACTTCAATACAATCAATATCTGAATGATCCATAACAGGAACTACTCAGATAAAAACAGAAACAGGAGGACAAAATATTCTAGATGAAAACAACTGTAATTACAGTAAGAAAATACTTCATTTAAAGCTTAAATACCATATACAGAATTTCATATTTAATAACTGAAAGCCAATTATTGAAAAGCTTTACTCAAATATGAGTTAAAATTGAATAGTACGATCATTTAACTCTGTTGCCACTATCAGTGACATATACTAGATGCATCTACATTGCAACTTCAATTTGGAACAGAAGCGAGCTTTGAAGTCATCCCCACTTTCTGTACTGTGGTCCATATATCACAGAACTAAAATACAGATGAGAGAGTCCTTTTAGATGAAGCAAGAAAATGTACTCCAACCACTAATGGAGTCCACTGGACCAGATTAGAGAGAGTCGGAAGCGAAACACCCTGAAATATAGATAGTGTGAACATCAAGCTCTCCACACAAACTGTTTCCTTCCACAAATGTTGAGCGGTTTTTGCCCTGCACTGCTCAGCACAGCCATTACAATCACTTTTTAGACCACAAATTATGCCTACTGTCACATGCACTTGCTTTTAAGTACTGCAGTGTAAACTGTACAAACTTCACTGAACCTGTTACTCATTCCTGCTCTTTGGAAGCTGAACTTAAGAGCTCCAGGTCTCCACATGCCCAGGCAGACAGATAACCTGCTGAGGCTACACTTCTACAAACACAGACAAAGAGCATAAACTATACTCATTCTGAAATAGGGAACAGCACTCTTCCAACCGTCATCATTTAACTTTCCAGGACTGACTCAAACACTTTTGCAGTTGCACAGAGAAGTGGTTGACAGAACTGCCTGAGGTGGGACTAGCAAAATGTGCAAGCATGACATAAGAAGTTCCAAAGCAAAGGCACTGTGTAGACATGAATGCCTGACCCTAGCAGAGCTTTCCCCAATGCCATGTGGCCCCCTGCACAACATTCTGACACCAGGGTAAGCTCCAAAACAATCCATGGAAAGATATGGGTATCTTCACTAGTCTTTAGAGGAAACAGTTTTCTTTAGTAACTATTCAGAAGCTGGTAATGTAGGTGGAATGAATGACAAAGCTTGAACCTAAGCTCAGCTTGTGTTTTCATACCTTGAAACACTTTCTTAGGGGCCCAAAGTGAGTAGTCAAAATACAGCTCTTTATGCTTGATGCAAAGTGCATTTAATTTAAAAGACAACCTATTGGTGGTATGAATGATCTTGAATATATTGGTGTTACAACATACTAACTAACAGCAATATTCAAAATAATTTAAGAAAACATTATGCCATCTACTTTTGCTATACTGAATAGTGAAGCCAGTGGAACAAAACTCTGACCTATGGATTCACTGGAGACAGCAGAAACTTGTCTTCCCTTTTTTGTCCTTTTAAAATGCTAGGTATCTAGCAGGTTTGACCTTTGGAGAAGGCAAAAGTCTGCTTCTCTCCAAATCTAATAGATTAAGTAAATAACCTGAATATTTGGATAAACATTCCAATTAAATATGAGTAGCTCTACATAAATCTTATACAGATCCTGATGCTGAATTCAAAACTACACAGGCACAAACCTTCAAATAATAAATTATACCTAAAATAACTCAGAAGTTCATTTCAGAAAAGATTTAAAATGTTCATAATTTAGTAAGACGTTTTTGTTTAAAGTTTTAATGAATGAAATATAAGATACTGGCAGCTCTGACTCATTCCACTGCTGTGAGCTCAGTAGAATTTAAGGGACATAAGGAGGGGGTCATGTATTTCAAGTCACATAAGCATAAGTAGGAGTGCCTTATACACATGTTTAGCATTGTTTTCTTTATTTTACCACATGCTTAGTAATGCACTTGGCTAAACATACTTTCAGGTTTCATACTACATATCATTGATTGAATCATACTACAGATCTCTGCATATGCTCTAAAGGGGGAAAAGTTTATACTTTCCTATTGGCAACCTTTTTGTGTTGGATCAATCTAATCAGTTATACTCAAACAAAACTGTACTGCTTGGGTTTGATATTGCCATTGTTGGTGGTCCTGTATTTCCACTCCTGTCAAATGTCCTGCAGGTACTTGGCTACCATTTTTTGCCTTTTCTATTAAATACCTAGTCATTAACACATCATCTAAAACCATGGCAATGATTTGAGACAGCATGGAAGAAATAAAGAGCAGAATACCAAATTTATCATGTAGCTCTGTTTTAACACACTTTCCTGAATGGGAGTGTGGGGGAGCAGACACTTGAAGATATTTTTCCCCATTTTGTTATTAAAATTTTAACCAAATTGTTCCTTAGGTTTTGAAAAATATTTCCGTATAATGTTGTTATCCCTCATTGGCCCAAAATAAACCAAGAGTGGCTGTCAGGTGTCTGTTATACAGGACAAGACTTAAGCAAACTGAAAATGAATTCAGAGTTTGTCCAGTCTTTAAAAAACTGGACTTCATAAATGTTCAACATATTTTATCTCTGTATAAATTTATGATCAAATCATCACCATTCAGCACATTGACCTGTACTAAGGCTTCTTTGGTCACAACACGATAGACTGTTTCTGATCTCACCTGAATGCACGCTACCCTTAAACAAAATTAATATGCCTAACCTTAGTTGGCAAGAGAAAAGATTTGAGTCTATGCCAAAATGACTTGTCCAGTGCCAATGTTTATACCACCAGAATACCTGACAAATCAGTTTGCTTATCACTGTCCCAGTATCAGAATTATTCTGCCACCTCAGCAAAGGTGAATATATTACCAAGATATTCCCTTTCCTATTGACTGTAAATCTACGTTGGAAATCAAAGCAAATTTTTTACAAATTTATCAAATTCACCTCAACACGAGGCAAATTTCCTCTTGCCAGAACAACTCAAAAATAATGATTCCAGCTTCTACTGGAATGGCAGGTCGAAAGAGGTGTCATACGACACGGCAAATGGATATGAACAGGTAGGAGAGATAGATATTTTTCTGGGAGAAAAGAGGTTCACAAAACAAAGGAATGTTTATACAGAGATTCTTACTGAAAGTTTTGTTCAGTTATTTTATATCTGTACAAAGAGAGAAGGTCTCTTGGGATCTCTATCATGAGGAGCCTGTTAATTCTACTTCAAGCAGTGCTTGCCAAGAATAGTCTCCCCTGAAACTGTTACTTATGACAAAATCAGGCAACAAGCATTGCTTAATGTATATTGCAGATTTTAAAACTCATTGCATTTGCTGTAAAAATAGAGAACAAAGCACATCACCATGGATATGCAATATGGACAATAACACATATCGAGCAAAATCACATTCCAAAGACCTAAAATGGCTTTAAAAACCTACCTCAAACTTATATTCAACTTCTATCTTTCTGTGAAAGCAGATAATGGTGAGCAGACAAGCATGAAAGACCTGCTTTCAAAGAGTTAGCAGAATATTTCACTGGGATTTAAGAAAGAGCCCCTTCTACCTTCTTTACCTTCTTTTGGGACATAAGAACCAAATATGTATCAAAGCTGCTCAAAATTCTGAAAATTAGAGATATTAGCATTCAGGTTGCTTTTTGCAACTACAAAAACAAACAAGCAACAACAAAAAAAGAAAAAAAAAACAAACAAAAAAGACTTTATAGGCTGTTTCTCCCACAACTACAGGGGTCTCAGCAGGTACACCCTGAGAGATGACACCTTCGAGAAGTATTGAAACCACAGATAATTACAAGACCAAATACCTGTTAAAAAAAAATCATTTGTGTTTGAAATAGTGATTTAGGTAGATGATTTTGAGAATTAGAAAATTGCTCACAATACCTAATTTGTCCCATATTAATTTTTCAATTCCTATATAAACTTCGCTTGTTACCATCTTTTCCACAAATGCTTTCCTACTGTTTTACAGAAATAAGTATGGAAACTCTTTCTGGTTTTCTAGACTGAATTGCATGGATACTTATTATTTCAGTTAGCAACTTTTTGATTATTTATTACAATTGTATTATATATTTCTCTCACCTCTCTTCTGTGATTCTGCAAATAACCAGGAATCTGATTTTAGGAGGAAACAAAATCAGCTTCACACACAAACCTGTGAGGGGTGCTTCTGGAACAGTTTGAGACAATGCCTTTGTTGCCTTATTTGTAGCTGTCCATGTATAAATTCCTACTGGCAACAACTAGTATGCTAGTTGTTCTGGAGAAGTTCAGGAATGAACCTGGCAGAGAATCATTCTTATGAGCAATAAGAACTGAGAGCAATGCTCAGCTCTGGAGGGAACCCTGATAGCCATTGACCTAAACTGCCTAAGAAATGATGCTGAATTTGAAAGAAGAAACAAATGGATAGTAAACACAGATAAGACAAAATTCAGTTAGGGGAAAACATACTCTAATCACTAAGTAAACTATTGAAATCTTGCATTTTTTTCAATTACCTTTCTCTAAATGTAATATAGTATGCTTTACATGCCACCTATGATTGCTCTTTAAAATTTAGGAACACACCACACACTGAGAAACAGTTACCTAATTTTTCTGAATGAAATCCAGACTACAAAATCACAGAACTACAGAGCAGCCATCATATCTGGACAGAAAATCCAGCAGTCCTCATCACCTTCACCTTCATAACTACCAGTAATTGCTAGAACCTTCAGCATCTCTGCTGAATATTACAATCTGAGCACTGAAAATAATTGAATATTCTCCAGTAAGAAAAATTACTCCAAGTTTGGAGAATAAGAAGAAGAAAGTGGGAGTAGAAGGGGCATCACTTCAAAACAAAGCTGACCAATAGAAAAGACAGATCTGAAATACAGATCTTAAGGGTTACCACTCAATGAGAAAAGGAATCAGATTTGACTAAACAGTCTATGTTTTCGAGGTTGTCTTTGCATTAGAGAATACAATATAGGCCATGGTGTATCACATTATGGTAAATATCAAATATTGAGGATCCAGAAAAGAAACTGAAATACAGGATGTGACACATAGCTTTTAGTCAGTGCATAATTGTCAGAAAAGCTCTTTAGAAAGCAAAAGAAATGCAATTTTTTTTAGTCCCATTCATTGTTATTACACGTTATTATGCTGTGTTTATCAAAAACCCTCTCTGAAAAGTCCTGTTAAGAAAGGGAAAAGAAAAGAAAAGAAAGAATGGTATTTAATTTTAGACCATTCCAGATAGATCTCTATTCCATCCTCAAACATCTGGAATTCATCCAGAATAAAAATTGTATTTTAGAGAAAATGAACTAACACAGACCTTGAACAGTTTGTTATCCTAAAATTTAGCTGTTAGCTAAAAATATTCCAAATGTTAAAACTGCTGCTCAAGGGTATTTATGTGTTGGCTTAGCTTCATGTTCGTGATGAAGTCTTGACCTATTCTCCATTTGACAAAACCAAGGAAATGCTAAGGAGAACAGGAGAAGCAGCTGTCCTAATATGACATTTCTGTCAGGCTTACAACCAGTTTTACTCCAAGAAGGACCAAGTACAGCTGATACAGAAAGACCAGAGGGCGTTTTCACTTTGCCTACTATACTCCCTTGTGAGTCCAGTGAGACTACATATGCTTGGCAGTGCATGTGCTTAAAAACTTTGTTGGATTAGGTCCTGTGTCCACAGTTTTAGAGCTGTGAGAAAATTGCCAGGAAAAAGAATAAATGAGTTCTGGCACAATGGACTGAGAACACAAGAATGAAGAGGCTCCCCATCATACACAAACCACCTTCCATGGCACAAAAACAAATTAGTACTTCTACCACTGGTTCATTAGGTAAGAGAACTCGGAATAACTTTACAATTACACTTAATAAGGCATGGCACACATAAAATATCCTATTAGCATTCTGGGTTCTTTTCTCAGTGCTCCTATGTAAGGGTTTGATTGTGCTTTAGCTACTGTGACAGCATAGGTGGAGCAGTTGTGGTTTCCCCATTATTCCTTGATCCAGCACTCATGCTCCTGCCACTATGAGGTGAAAGATTCAGATAGCTGATCGAGTCAAAAGCTAGAAGGCAATCACATTTTATACTAAATTTGACACAGCTATGGCCTGCTGCCACAGGGATGTTCATGCTTTCCTCCCTGCATCATGATGCACATACCAACCTCTCCCACAGCAGAACTAGCAGTTTTGCAGCTGTGGACACAGTTACAGCTCACTGACAGTAACCTTTCTTTTTGATGGTCTAATTATATGGATAAAGATTAAGGTTAGAAAAAAAGCAGCTTGAACCACATTTTGAAATTTCAATCTGTTCAGCTCCCTAAAGCTGCCTTACCACCTGGTCATTATAAATAGTGCTGGCACGAGGGAATGAAGAAACACTTGGTGGCTGAGAGGATGAGAAGATAAAGCCATGGCAACCTCCCCACCCTAGGCTGTAGCTCGTTTGGATACAACCAGTCTAGTTTTGAGTTAGCTACCCTGGGTGCTGCTGGCAGCCTAGCTCTGCAGAAGTTCTCTCTTCAGGCATGTTTTGCAACAGGTCTGAGGAACAGTTGCAGTGATTGCTTGTTTAATGCTGCTAGCTAGTGCAGCCCAGAGGAAAGCGTGCACATGTTTTTAATCACACTTTTCACAATCAAAAGCTTTACTGAATTATGACTACAGGGGAGAGAACTAATACCCATGTGATGTGGTACATTTAATGTATTTTCTATTGTGCTATTATCTTCTACCCCCTGTTCTTACCTTGCTCCCTTCTCATCTTTCTCACCAGCAACAACAGCAGTTGCTAAGCTCAAAGTGACAAGTTGTTAGTACTCACAAACATGAAAAAAAAAGTAACATTTGCTGGAATATACACAACAGAATAAAGCTAGAAAAGAACAATTTTTTCTTGATAAATAGAGCCACAGGAGACCTCTGACTCTGCCTAAATGCATACAATTTTACTATTTCTTACTCCTAGCTTTTCCATTTAAGGTTTCCTTGAATGGAATTGAGATCACATCAAAATCCAAGTTACAACATTTTGCTAAGGCTATTTTCCAGAAAACAAACTTAGCTTCTAACTTCTAAAGAAGTTATTCTCCAGGGTGCTAATACATAGCTGGGGTATTGCACAGTGCTACGCAGACCATCATCCTGTCCATGATACTCAAGGTATTAGATCTGAAGACACCCATGACATCTATGAGCCAAAATACACTTTAAAAAAATAAATCACTGATTCAATTCAATTATGAACATGAAGGTAAGGGACTTCTACAGGGCAAGGACCCTAAATAAATTTTAAAGACAACTAAATGAAGAGTTCAGGCTTTATTAAGAAGTATCTTATTTGCTAGATAGTAACTACATAGTGGGCTGAAAAGCTATATAGCCTACCGGTGCCACAAAATTTTTTACTCCATTTAGAAACTGAGCAAGCCAAGGAACAAGAGAGTTTCTCTTGTGGTTCACCTTGCCCTGTGAGGCAATGTGGGCTGTAAAATAATATGACACTAATAAAAGAAATGTGTCTTCATTAAGTGATATCATACATTTGTTTTGGGGGTACCATGAAAGGAATCAGACATAGCTGTAACACCACTCTAAATATCATGTCCTGTTCTGATTAACATTTTGGAACATCTTTCTATTTTTCCCTTTAAAAGAAAACCAAACTTTGAAAACAAAATCTGTCCTAGGAAATATAAACTATTTTTGCTTCCAGCCTGTGTTTCCAAAGTTCTAAACTTATTCAGCCTTGTGCACTGGCCTCCTGCTTAGCAAACCCCGATGCATGGGTATACACTAACAAACCCCAATGCATGTATACACCAACATAGGCCAGGAAGACACACCTGCTTCATGCACTGCTTCCTGCAGTAGAAGTACTTCCGGATGTATGTCCCAGTAGTTATTACAAAATTCAGCAGTTACCCAGTTTTTCATTCATTCCTACTTCAACCTCATATCCTACTTTTGGAAATATTTCAGTAGGCTTAACACTAAATCCATGAGGGTGACGCCCAGTCGCAGGGAGACATAATTACTCTAACAGGTGAAATAGCTGAGAGGATACTCTGTGCAGTACAACAATACGAAATAACTCAGAACTAGAATGTGCTTAGCAGAGATAGCTGATAAATATTTGATGAGGCTGACAAAATAACTGCTTACCTCAGGGTAAGTTATAAGCATTGCATTGTTGGAATTGTTGATTTTAATAACAAGGGTTACGGCTCTGCTGTTGCTTGTCCGTTTTCTGTAAATCTTTGTAAGCGTAATATTGTTTGGTCCCAGGGTACTAAACAATTCCTCAACAAAGTCATCCAATCACTCTCATCAGTGTGGTGAAATTGAATCCATTCTGGAAGCCTGACTTTTTAGTTCTGCCATTACAATTGATCTGTCCCTTGATCAGTAAACATCAGAAGACCTGCACTGACTACAGTCAAAGTGTCAATAACTACTACATTTAATTCTCCAGCGAAGTTAAAAATATGATAGATTCAAGTATTAGGTATAACAGTCACATGTGCTGCATCTCACAACCACAGGCAAGGAGAACCAATGCAAGAAGCAAGGAGTTCATGACAGTCCACCAGCTATGATGGTTGTGATAGCATACAGGGATGGAGCTCCGTAAGATATTACTTTTAAAAGTACAATGTGAAATAGGCATATGTTCAACTCTAGAGAAGTGAGTGGAGAATTAAAAAACTATGGAAGAGCTCTTAACACTATGGCATACAAATGTAAAATAAGAATTTTAGTATCCATTTTAAGTAACCAGTTTTAAGAACTACAGCCAGCATGACCAAAATGTGTACTGCTCCAGCAGACTAGAGTGAGAAAAATTCATTTATTTATTTATTTTATTTATTTTTCAAATAAATCTACAATAGACTACTGGGATTTGGGGTACAAGCCTCTTCTGAGACAGATCAACACCAGGACCACAATACCACCTACCTGTACAAGCATGGCAATCACACTGCCTCCATAGAACAGCTGTGAGGGGTAGAACCTTGAGAGCGCAGTAGTATTTTGGCTATTTCATTCCAATAATTAAGAGGGAAAAAATTATGATTCCAACCCCAGAAATATTGAATACTATTCACAATATTATTTAACTAAGATGATGTGAACTGGCAATATACATCATCCATATTACCAATAATATCCATTTTGTGATAATTCAAAGCTCTAGCAAAGCTACAAAGTGGCTTATAATGGCACTGATAATTTCCACAAAGTGACATGGAAAATCTATCTGCAGTTCCAGTAACATTCTCCAACAAAGAGCATGTGGGAATGTGCTCCCTCTTTTGAGGCGTGTCAGCAGTTCTTTAAATGAGAGTCACTATTTCCATTCAAATCCCTTATTTTTCAGGGGGTTGCAGAGTCAGCCCTCAGGGAGAGAGAACTGATCCTAGCAGTTTCAGGTGCTTTCATGCAATCCTGTATCTCAAAAACAGTCCTTTTTTCTTTTCTCTAAAGAACGTTTAAGCCATTAGCTCATAATATGGATGGCTGCCTTCTGGAACGGTGAGGGGAGAAAGGGGTGCAAGACACTAAAATTACTTCTAAAAGAAGATATTTTGGAAAATAACCTCTAACACCTCCACAATGTCATTTTTTTTTCCAGCAAACAGTTCCTAAAGATCTAGAGCTAATCTCCATTTGGTGGCCAATGTTGACAAGCTATAAAGTGAGTCTTGGCATTTTGTATAACCTGGAAAAAAAGACCTGGAAAACCATTTTAAAGGCTCATCCTGGAATTAACAAATAACTAATACTCATCTGATATATTAAACTATTACAAAAATATTAACTTCAGGGTTCTAAAAAAGGTAGTGAAATAGTTTTTGGATAGAAGTAACCCTTACTAAGTGTAATCTGACTTTTATATAATACATAAGTCATACAACTCCAAATTTATGCATCAGAAAAACTCCTCCTTGGAGTGTTCAATGAGTTTTTGGGATTTCCTGAAATTTGCAGTACTGGTTTTCAGCAGTAGAGGAGATCTTAAAGTGGAGTGCTTGGCTCTGTTTTGTGCTATTGAATGCCTATGATATAATTACCTCTTTTATACAAAGATGGATGGCAGAAGCCAAAAGTGTCTGCCAACTGTGTTGTCCAGGCTATGAAAACCTGAGCAGGATTCAATAGGCCTGGAAGCATCTAAATTCTTCTTGGCTTGGAATGTTGAGCAGGCATTCAAATAATATATTGATGAGTTTCTCTGTCGCTTTATTCTCTCTCTTTTTTTCTAAATAATAACACCTCGTTAGAAATAAGAGAAAATAAGAAATAAGAACAGCTTGAAAGGTTTCTAGTTCTCAAAGACTGACATGAACGTATAGGAACCATTCACATCTAACACAAATAAACACAAAGAATCAACAGCAGAACGTAAATTTTACAGATACTATTCTATAACGTCAAGAAAGTACACAGATATCTTGTGCTACTATCTCACAAACCAACAAACATCTGACAAAAGAAGTGAAGCCATGAATAATGCACTAACCCAAAGAATGTATAAAATTCAAAGCTATCCCTGTTCTGTACAAAAATTATGATTTTCCAGTTAAACAAAAAACTAGGTACAAAAATTTGTGTTGCATTAGGTAAATAAATACACGTGTTGAGAAACAAGTTTTACTGAGTATATAGTAAAAATATTTCACCCGAGCTAAAGAAAAAGATTTCACCCGAGCTAAAGAAAACAGTAGCCAGAGGTTCAAATCCATGACAAAAAATACAAAATGCTGGGCATATTTGTAGTGTGCATTTTAAATGGCAGCACTTGATGCAATGTAGGAAATAACGGGTGTGAGGAAACAAAAGCAGCACAAGAAGTCTTATAAACACTCATAAGAAAAATGGAGTATTAATCTGCACCAACACATA
>VWZV01016094.1:8910-109814 GCA_013397155.1 Irena cyanogastra
AAGTATTAGATTATGGATTAAATATTTGATTAATATTAGACTAATAATAAATGTATCAGATTAATAATTAGAATATTGGATTACCAACAAAAAATATCTGCTTAGCAAAAAAAATTGGATTTATTATAGAAATATCTGATTAATAGTAAAACTATTTTATTAATAATAAAAATATGAGTGCTGTGGTTAGGCCTGAGTGTTTTTTACTGATCCCTTTTTTAGCGTGAAAGGACAAAAATGAAGAAAATCAGTAAGAAATGAGCACTTCTGGAGGCAATTCCAGCATCCCATTCATGCCTTTCCCTTGGAGGGGATGAGTCACCTGCTGGGGATCAGACACAGCCTCTGCTTCAGGTGACGCCAGACTTTTGAGGTTCTAAGGAGAACTGAGAGCAGCAACTGGGAACCCCCGAGGGGGTTCAGTGCTGTTTACACACTTGGAGCGTCCCAGGTGGAGCAGGGAAGGGAAGGGAACATCCAAGCCTGTTCTGCTCATCAGCGGAGCCATCAAGGGCTGCCTGGTTTCTGGAGACGTGTTCCAGCACCTCCTTCCATATCCAATTATACCTGTTGGAGTAGGAGGGCAAAATCTCCTCTGGCATTTGAGTTGCTTAAAAATACCATGTTTTAAAATATTTATAGTGGTTCCTTTCTTCCAGTAGCTTTTGATCCGGCTCCTGCTGGTTCTGCAAGGAGAGCGTCTGGCCCAGTTTAGGACTTTGGACCACATGGATTTATGACCAACACTGAGATTTAGGTTTTTGGATCACATGAATTTAAGGATAAGACCGGATTTCTGGGGTTTAGACACAAGTTTAAGTTCAAGATCAAATTTTAGGTTTTGGGACCACAAAAACTTAAGACCAACACCAATATTCAGGTCTTTGGATCACACAAGTTTGAGATCAAGGTCAAATTTAAGGTGTTTGGACCACAAAAATTTAAGACCAAGGCTAAATTCCAGGGATTTGGACCACAGAGATCTAAGACCAAGCACAAATTCCAGGTCTTCAGACCCACAAATTTAAGACCAACACCAACATTCATGTCTATGGGCCACAGAAATTTAAGACGAAGGCTGAGATTCAGTTCTTTGGACCATTCGGATATGAGCCAAGTGGATGATTTTCTTTTCAATGCCAAAGCATATTGAAAAATGTGTGGAAAACATTAAAAAAAGATGCAATGTTGATGTTTTCATGGCCATGTCCACTGCTGTCTGCTCATTGGCTCATCCCTAAGTTCATAGAACAACAGAATCATTGAATATCCTGAGCTGGGTGGGACCCACAAGGATCATCCAAGTCCAGCCTCTGTTTCAAACGTCAATTTGAGATCACCCACGAAAATGTCACGATATTGACTCCATAAGGGTGTAGACATTTCGAGTTTTGGTGTTCAGGGGCTGAGCTGAAGCCATGAGGAGAGAAGAGGATCAAAAGAGGAGGCCCTCGGCTGATGTCCCGGGGTGTGTTTTCCATCACCACCGGGCTGTGAATGCCGAGAGAAGGAGTTTGCTGACACCCTGTGCCCAGGCAGAGCAGGAGCCTCTGGGAGTGCTGGCGGATGAGCAGGATCTCGGGAATGGGGGGAGGACAGGAAGAAGGGAGGAGCTGGTGGAAGGTCATTTCTCTTTGGAGCTGGTGTTGACTCTGTCTCATTGCTGGTTTTATGCCAGAGGTTCACACGTGTTTTACAGAACATCCCAGGCTGAGTCAGCCTTGGAGCATGAGCCCGTGGGGAACGTCAGCTTCCACGGATTGAGGACCTCGTTGTCCAAGTGCTGTCCTAAATATTATCTCTCACTGCTGTAACGACCTCTTGCTTGTGGCATCCTGGGAAGCTCATGAGTGTTTCCAGGTGCGAACTGGCTCATCCCATGGACTCGCAGAACTATGGAATATCCTGAGCTTGAAGGGACCCACAAGGATCTTTGAGTCCAACTCCTGGCCTTGCACAGACACCCCAAAAGTCCCACTAATTACAAAATCCCACTTCCTGAGAGTGTTGTCCAAATGTTCCTGGAGCTCTGGTAGCCTCGGGGCCATTACCATTCCCTAGGGAGCCTCTTCAGTGTTCGACCATTCCCTGGGGAAGAACCTTTTCCTGACATCCAACCTAAACTTCCCATGACACAGCTCCAGCTATTCCCTGGGTCCTGTCTCTGGTCCCCAGAACAAAGATTGGAGCTGTCCCTCAGGATGAAGCTGCAGCCCCCAATGAGTCTCCCCTCAGACTCCTCTTCTGCAGCCGGACAAATCAACTCCCAGCTGCTCCTTGTGTGGCCCTTCCAGATCCTTCCCCATCCTCACAGTGCTCCTTTGGGTGCTCCAGGATTCTCCAGGATGCTCCTGGCACCCCCAGGAATCCAAGCAGGGGCCCAAATGCACTAGATACCACCATCTAGTGGGAGGAAAAGGTTATGCTGTGCAAGTATGGAGCTGGTCTTTGCCCCAGTTCTCCCAGTCTGACTGGTGGAGTTTTTTACATCTTTGCTGTGCAGATGTGACCAGAACAAGACGTTCCCTCCTGATTTACTTTGGCAAAAAGCCGTGAAATTAGTCATGGCTGTATTGTAGCACCATCAAAATTGTGGGGCTCATTGCTGGGCCTCTTTCCAAAATTCCTGGTGATTAGAAGAGCATTAGTGAGCTGTGATTACCCTGGTACACAGGCCAGATCCAACCCTCCCTGTCCTGGGAGGGAGCTGCAGAAAGGTGACTGCTCTGACAGAGATACACCTAGTTTCACCACCTAGGTGGGAGAAGCGGAGAAGATCTGGTGTGCTTCAAATTTGGGGACCTTCGGCTGTCAAATGAGGCATAAATATTTTGTTTCCTACAGCAATTTGTGTGGGATGGGGTAGAACTGGGAGAGGGAGGCAGAGCTGATGTTGTCACTCTGTGAGCTACAGCCCAAGGGGGGTATAAGGTGGCCTCAGGTACCTTTTGGGAACTTGAGGTCGTTAGGGGTCAAGTAGGCTGGGAGCCAGAAGAGAGAGTGATCCAATGGATGAATCTTTTGTGACATTCAGGGCCGTGAAACCCCAAATTCAGAAGTTTGGCTTAGAAAAGTAGAAGAAAACTCAACTAAGCCATTCACAACCTTTTGTAATTTATTCTGGGAGGACAACCTGAACCTGTTGGCTCTGGCCACAGGAAGGAAATAGAGACTCAATGTGAAGTCTTTCTTTGCTTGAAAAGCTCCAAATTTTCAAGGCAGGCGCTGTGAGAACCCCGCTCAGGGCCCTTGGGGTACCTCAGGAGTACCAGGAGGGGGATTCAGCAGAGCCCAAGGAGAGACAAACTGGAAGCACTAAATTAAGCTAAATCAGAGCAGCTCCAGGCCAAATGTCCTCCCCTGGGCTCCAATCCTGCTCTTCCAGCTGGGAATGCCATGGACGCTGCCTCTGTTTAAATGAAACATCCAGACTTCAATTGCCGCCCTGTGTGGGTGTAATTGATAGCGCTGTCAAGAACCCCTAATTAAGCTGCTTGTCTTTCCAGCTGCCTCATCCTATCAATTATCTCCCTTGCTGGGCTGAGGGCAAAGTGTTCCAGAACAGAACATTTGCAAATACTGAGGTACGGCATCAGCTGCTCTTGGAAACACAATTCCAGCAAGGCTCCTGGTAACCAGATTGGTTTTTCATCAGCTTTCTTGTGAAAACCGCTTTGATGAGCCCAGGAACTGAAAAAATAATTTAAAAGTTTAAAAATCCCTGAAAAACCAAGGAGAGAAATGAGCAGGGGAAATATTATTCCATTTCTTGATGATTTGAAATGCTTAAATGTTTAATGGCCACAAAAACACTGACCGAGGTTTGAGCCTATCGAAAAAGTTCAGGATTGATCTGGTGGAGTAGCAGAGGAAAATTATTTCTTCTGACTGATCCGAAATGAAACCTTCGCCATTTTTTGTTTTGAAAGAGACTTTGGCAGGAAGCCACGAGCAGAGAGATGGAATCTTGGCTCCACCTCTTGGGCTCTCAGCAGCTCTGGGAAACTTCTCAGCCTTTTCTTCTCCACCTGTCAAGACACTCCAATAAATCCCTTTTTATTTGCTTTGAGCTATTCCAAGGGTTTTAATTACAAGCTCCCATATAAAGGATAGTGACAAGGAGTAGCAGATGGATTAATAAGGAATTCTGCAGGATACAGGTTGCTTTATGCTCTGCCCACCTTTATGCTCTGTTCACCACAGCCAACTTATCATTGCTCTCAATTAAATGATTAACCAGTATCCAATTAACAGCCTTGGTGTAGAGTCTCCTAGTTTCAAAGCTTTTTATTGTCTTCTCCATGTGAGTTTTGTTTTCTAGGTGTTCTACACAATCAAAGCCAAAGACTTAACAAGAATCACAGAATCATGGATTGGGTTGGAAGGGAACTTAAAACTTGTCCAGTTCCACCTCTGCCATGGGCAGGGACACCTTTCACTTCCAGGGTGCTCCAAGCCCCATCCAAGCTGGCCTGAGACACTTCCAGGGACAGGGCAGCCACAGCTGCTCTGGGAAATCCATTCCAGGGCCTCATCACCCTCACAGGGAGAAATTCCTGCCCAATATCCCATCCAACCCTATCCTCTGGCAGTGGGAAGCCATTCCCCCTTGTTCTGTCCCTCTATCCCTTGTCCCCAGTCCCTCTCCAGCTCTCCTGGAGCTCCTTTAGGCACTGGAAACTGGAAGGGACTTCAGGGTCTCCCTGGAGCCTTCTTTTCTCCATGCTATTGTGGGGCTGACTCTCAGTGGGATTTAGAGAAATTCAGCAGCAAGCCCTGGTTTTCCCAAGGGAAAGCAGTTTCCTTCCTAAGGAACATCTTTTTGAAGCATTTCCTGTTCTCAGGGAAGGATTGATAGAGGTTTTGTAACCATCTCGCGTTCTCAAAATAACAGGTGCTGTTTTTCACTTTAGTTTACTCTATCCTTGTGTGTGTTCTCAAAACATGCTCTCTCTGTCTCAGCCACTGGTGGTAGAGGGGCATTGTGTCATTTAGTCAATCAAACATTTGTTAGCGAAAGACCCTATAAAAGGGATTGCATTGTTGCAATAACAAAAGCCTTCTGATTCAATGAAACCTTGGAGTCTTTCTCTTCATCCTCTGGGACAGGGTGACAGGCTATCACCCTCAGCTCTCCTACTTTGTATTCATGACAGAGGAAATTGTCCTTGGAAGAAAGAAACACTCTCCAAGCCATTTCCTAAGCTGTATTTACTGTAAGGAAGGAGGACAAACTAACCCAATAAAAGAATCCGAGCTGACTGCATGATTTACACCTAGAGAAATTCCATTGGATTTCACAAATGTTCACTTGTATTGCATTTTTAAACCTCCTAATTTCTACCAGGTACTGCAAACCCCAGGCGAAGCCTAAATTATTCCTTTGCATCAACCAAGCTCCACTCCTTATATGTGTATTAAGGAGGAGCATGGATGTGTCAGAGCGAGGGATCCTTCTGGGTTGTGTCCTCTCCTCCATGGTGTCTTCCAGCATGAGCCAGCAGCTGTCAGCTGGGTGAGCTTCCCATTGGGAGAACATTCTTCTCACCATCCTCTGCTTCTAGTGGGTTGACCCTTGGCTGAAGCAGCACTTCCCCCTCTTGGCATCATTTGGGAGACACTATGGAACCTGGAGCCATGGCCAGAGACTCCAAAACACAAAGGGATGGAAATGAGTTTGTTCTGGGCTCTTGGGGGGTCAGGAGTGCTGAGGCACCAAGTGGGTTGGTTGGCAGATGTGGAGGTGCTCACCTTGTGCAGGTCAACAGGGACCTTCTGCAGCCCCGGGATGTGAAGGTCAACCCTGAAATCCAGTGGATCTGAAAGCAGGAGAGGGAGCAGCTGGAGAACCTCCACAGCCAATTTGCCTCTTTGATTGACAAGGTGAGAGTTGAAAGAAGACTTTGGCGTTCCAGACTTTGGTATCTCTTCTTCTCCACTGCAGTTCACGAGCCTTGAGATAGTTTTGGTATGTGTGACCCCGGTGCCATGAATGCAGGTCGAGCATGCTATGTTTTTTTAATCTGATTTATACTTTTAAATACTTTGATGAACTGCATCTGGTTTTATTATTAATAGTGGGAGGGGGCTGTTCCTCCAAAGTGTCTGGTGGGCCTTTGGCACTGTTGGCTTCTTCCTGCAGCCAGACTTTTTCCCATGGTCTCCTATCCATGAATGACAGTTTCCACTTTCAGCCCATTGATGCAGATTTATTTAGAAGTTTGGTATTTCTGTAGCTGCCACAAAGGCAGTGCTGTCCAGGGCTTCCTTGGAGAAGGGATGAGCAGCAGGCTCATTTTGCTCTAGGATTCATGGAATCATGGAACTACAGAATATGCTAAGTTGGAAGGCTCAGCCCACCAGGATCATTGAGTCTAGCTCCTGGCCTCATGCAGGACGCCCCAACAATCCCACCACGTATAGCCTGGGTTGGGATGGACCCCATGGATCATCCAGTTCCAGCCCCTTTCCATGGCAGAGACACGTCCCACTTGATTGTAGGCTTAGGAAGGTCACATTGACCTCTTTTTCCTCTCATCTGGTTCAACAAGGCTGAGGACTGCTGACCCAGAAGAGCAGATTCCTTGTGTCCCCACACTCCTGTGGTCCCAGCAGGAGTCATCCCAACATGCACCTGAACACGTGGCTTTGCTCTCTGAGTGCAGGTGCAGCTTCTGGAGTGGCAGAACAGGGCGTTGGGTGCCTAATGGGATGTCCTGTGGAAGCAGGTGCTGCCAGCCCAGAGGGACATCAAAAATGTCTTGGGTAGCTTTGTCTGCTGCTGGTGGCAGTGGCTGGACTCACTGCAGTGGGAACAGGACCAGGTGGAGCCCAAGCTGAACCACTCTGAGAAGTTTGTGCAGGAGTTCAGGTGCCAGTGAGTGAGGAGAAACTCCCCTCGGGGCAGGAGCTCCAACAGCTGCACTAATGGGACTCTTGGCTTTGGTCATATCAATAGACTTCCAAAAAACTGAGATAACAAAGGCTGGGATTCAAAGGGCTAAGATTTAAGGAGCTGAGATCCAAAAGGGTGATGTGCAAAAATCTGGGATCCAAAAGGCTGAAATCCAAAAGATGAGACCCAAAAACCTGAGATCCAAAAATCTGACACCTAAAATATTGAGATCCGAGAGCCTGAGATCCAAAAGTCTGAGATTCAAAAGCTGACATCCAAAACGTTGAGATCAAAAGGCTGAGGTCCAAAAGGATGAGATCCAAATCACTCTGTCCCCTAAATGTCCACTCAAACAAGATCTCCATTCTTGGAATGACCCTTCACTGGTCTCCTCTTTTCCCCACCAGATATGAGCAGGAAGTGAACAGATGCACCACTGCTGAGAGCAACTTCATGTTGCTGAAGAAGATAAGGAGTTGGGATGAATGGAAGGTTTGGGTGCAGGGTTTTCCTCTGATCCACTCCTTGCAAGGCAAGGGGCAAGTCTAGAGAATCTCAGAAGTCCTTGGACAGGTGTGGGGTGTGGAAAAACACACCACCAAGAGAATACTTCATTCTAAAGTGGTGGTTTTTTGCTCCTCATGCTTGAATTATGATGGGTTTTCAGCAAGAACTCTTCAATACTGGATATATTCTTGGGAACCCCTTATCTGTTGCTGGTCAGGAGAATTTCTCAAACAAAATTTCTGACTCCTAAAATACAATGGAATTGCCTTAGATCCTTGCGTAGGCATAATTTTGACTCCTAAATGTCTGGAAACTCTTAGGATGTGGAGTGTGTCCATCTGACCAAGGCAGAGCTAGAAGCAAAGGTGGAAACCCTAAAGCAGGAGATGGAGTTCCTGAAATGTATTTCTGCACAGGTAGGGATGCTCCTGTCCCAGCCATTCCTCATGGCAGCTCTTCCTCCCATCCACTCATTGTCTGTATGAATTTGGGCTAGATTAACCAATTGGGCTCCTTTTGGGAATCCCAGATCAGGAAGATTTTGAGATCTGAAAAAAATAAACCAAACCCAGTTTCAACTCCTGGGCTGTGGCTCAGGTCAGATTCTCCATGGTGGTGTTACTTCCACTGGGATGTGAGATAAGAAATCCAGGGACAGGGATACTCTGGTGACTTATGGCTGCTTAGCATGGCTTCTAGGAAAAGTGTGAGCTGGAGAGAAGTCCCTGTGATGCCTCTGTCATTGTGAAAATGCATAACAGCTGAGCCCTGGACATGGGGGCGTCCTCAGGGGCATGGAGCACTGGTGTGAGGGTATAGCTTGGAAAAGCAAATCCCAGTTGGAAGCACTGTACTGAGCCAGGGTAGGTGACAGCTTCTTAAGTCTCTCAGTGTCAGAAATATCAGTGCAAAAGTGGTGGGGTTTGGTTCCTGTCTTCAATAAGTGATTTCTGGATCTAATTTTCTCTTCTGATAAACTCTGTGAGTCTCAAAGCTGGGAGAACACCCCTGGAACAGAGGGGATGGCATGTGCTGGGAATGGGGAGTTGCAGGCGAATTGACCAGCTGAGGGAAGTTCCATTTTCTGCTAGCACTCTCAGGATCCACAAATCTTTTTTTCTAAACTAAGTTTAATTCACTCTGGAAAGAGACTCAAGGCTTCTATGTAAGCCACAAGTATCAACTCCCAGCTCTCTCCTTCCTTACTAACAGTTCCAAGAGCTTGAGGAGGAAAAGTGGAGGCACTTCAAGAAGGTGAAGTCCCATCAGTGAGAGATGAAAGAGCTGAGTTTTGTAATCCAGAAGAGGCAATGTGACCTGGAAAACATGAAGGAACAGGTGGGATGGATAGGATTTACTGTCTGGATCCTAGGTGTCACATCCCAAGTTGCGTTTTCTACACCTTTGTGGCATCTATAAAAAAATGGGGACAAATTCTTTAACAGGGCCTGTGGCAATAGGACAAGGGGTGATAGTTTTAAACTGGAGGAGGGTGGATTTAGATTTGATTTGAGGAAGAAATTCTTCCCTGTGAGGGTGATGAGGTCCCGGAATGGATTTCCCAGAGCAGCTGTGGCTGCCCCACCCCTGGAACTGTCCAAGGTCAGGTTGGATGGCTCTTGGAGCAGCCTGGGGTAGTGGAAGGAGTCCCTGCCCATGGCAGGGGTGGGACTGGATGAGCTTTACTGCCCTTTCCCACCCAAACAATTCCATGATTCCACAATTTCTTTCATCTTTATCGAAGTAAGTTGCCTCACACTGACTCCATCGGTCTAGGGAAGCTCTTCCCAGAGCTGAGGAGGGAAGAAGGATTATCTCCCAGCCTCTTTTCTGTTGGATCCTTTTGATTATTGCAAATAACTAATTGCACCAAATTAGATCATAGGATTAGCTACAGCTCTCAGAAAATTGCTGAAATTGCTTCAGCAGGAATTCTGGCTTCTGACATGGGTTCAAAGCATCCAATGAATGGGTAGAATTATGATTCACCAGTAATTCAGCACCTGTAGAAACTGGTATAATTTCCAGACCATCTAATTCATTATATAGTTTATAACGGGAAGCAATGGGAAACCTTAATTATTAGTTCCAGTTAGGGCAGAGTACTGGTATCCTCCAAACAAAACTCAAACCCAGTCTGGCAGCGCAGGGACACGTTCCAACTTCCTGGAGTATTTTATAATTGATTACTGATTTTGGAAATGTTTGGATTTCCTAAAAAAAGCCCCAATACCCTCACCCCCCCCCCCCCCCCTCGCCCCAGTTAAGACTCTCAAAATAAGCAGGATTTTCTCTTTAAGAGGTGGGAATGATGAGAAAGAAGACACAAAAAGGCAGGATGTCTCGTCCTCTCAGAAGGTGTCATCTTTGCAAACATCACCCGGTGACATTGAGCAGCATGGGGGTCATGCTCTCAGAGATGCCTGGGGGAGGCACAGTGACCTGCAAGATGCGCTCCAGAAGGCCAGGGATGATATGGCATGGATGCTGCAGGATTCCCAGGAGCTGTGGAATGGCAAGATGGCCCTGGATACTGAGATTACAACCTACAAAACTCTGCTGGAGGGTGAGGAGAGCAGGTGGGTTCCACCACAGCCATGTGTGGGCAGTGCTCGGTCCTTGGGGCTCCTCCAGAGCCCCAGGAGGGTGAAAAGTGCTAGAAATGCTCATTGCATCATGGATAACCTTGTGACTTCCTTCTCCTCTGGGATGTGCCTCAGGAACCCTGTTGGAATGTGTAAGATAAAGGTTTTCAAATTTCCTTACAAAATTAAACCATCTCAATGTGGCTTGGAGGGGGAGGAGAAGGAAGAGGAGGACAAGGCAGGCTGCATCTTCCCCATGAGTGACTCCTGTTATGTTTTCCCACAACAGTGATTTCCATCAGCTCTGGGACTGACCTGGGATGTGGGTCTGGACAGCCCAGAAGATTCAGGTCTTCCTGCAGTGCTGCATCCCGATCCCACGACATTTGTGCCTCTCATGGAGGATTCATCTCCAGAAGCGTGGCTGGCTCCGAAGTGACGAATTTTATCCCTGGTCCTCCTGGCTGCATTCCCAGGAGAGAGGAATTTAGGGCTAGAGCTGGGGACTCAGCCTTTCCAGACCCTGGGCTGGTTGGGAGGTATGGGAAGAGCTGCAGGGCTGGCAAGAGCATGGGAAGGGAAGAAGAAGAAGAACATGAAGGATGTGTGGACCAGAGGTGAGGATTTCAACTGGATCTCCTTGTCCCAGGAACAGCCAGACCTGAACTTCAGTTGAGAGGGTCGTGACAAGCAGGATTTAAGGGCTAAAGTAGAAAAATTAAAGTCCTGCTCCACTTTTAATGCTAAAAGTAACCCCAACTCTACCTCAACATGAGGGAGAGGCAGATTGGGTGTGAGAACACTGGAGCATCAGGAAACCACATCAGAAAAGCTCCTCCACTGAGATCACATCAAAAAGGGACACTTGGAACATTAAAAACCCCCAAAATCTGTTTGATTTCCACTCTTTCTTTAAAAGGTTGTTGGTTGTGTTGGGGCACTTATCCTCTTATCACTCAGTTCCTGTTTCCCTTTTATTTTTCCTCATTTGCTATATCTGTGCCAAACAGTGAGATTTAATCCAGAATCTTTTCCCTAAAGTGTTCTGGGAAGTGTTTCTAGAAAAGGAGCTCATCAAAGTCTCTCTGATGTAGCTTTAGAAGACTAAGTGGAGTTTTGTGGTGGGGCACGCGGAGTCACAGAGAGGAAGGAAGGATTTTAGTGATGTCCTGGGAATGATTGGTCATCCATGTACATGCAGGGAAGCATAAAGAAAATCTTAATCCAGAATTCCTCCTGCTGTAGTCAGCAAAGATTAATTACCCCACTCATGCTCCTTGGACATATATAAATTACACCCCCCTCACTTCTCCTGGGATGGCTCAATGGCTTTAAATATTTTTCTCCTTTTTCAGTGAAATTAATGGACAGCCAACATGTTACTGTTTGCTCTTAGGTATCTACCAAAAGTACAGAAATGCCCATTCCTTAATTGCACAAGGCATATCTAAAGATTAGATGTCTTAATTAAACAGAGAAGGCAGAGCGGTCTGGAGAGAGTCATGGAATCAGGGAATGGTTTGGGATGGGAGGAACCTTAAAGCCTATCCAGTTCCACACCTTGCCATGGGGAGGAACAACTTCCACTAGACCAGGTGACTCCAGGCCCCTTCCAGCCTGGCCTTGGAGACTTCCAGGGGTGGGACAATGTGGATCCAACAATGTAGATCTAGTCTTTGACTGGTGTAAATTTAAGGTCTTTTAAGATGATTTGCACCAAATTTGACTCCTACCTGAATTCAATAGGTGTTATAAAATTCAGAATGAAATAATCTCAGTCTTTGTGTGTTTATGTCGTGTCTGTTGCAGACATGTGATGCCAAAATTTTTTTATAGCTCTTCAAAATCTGCTGGAAGAGGTAATTATGGGGAAAAAAGCCCTGTAATGTGCTTGATTGGCTTTTCAACATCATTTTTGAGGTCCTATGAGTATGATTCAGGCTTTCAAAAAGATCAAATGGGGATCTTTTTGTTTCATTGTAGAGTTGAGCAGATTAAAAAAGAAACCAGAAATGAGTAACATAAATCCACATAAAATCATTAATAAAAAAAGTATTAAAGTGTTTTGTTATTAAACTGATGAAAAAGTACAACAAAGAAGTGAACCTCAGGTTGGGCAGATACATTTTACCAAAGGCAAAATCCAGAATAAAGGTCTTTCCTTGACAAAATTATCGGGTTTCAGAACTGGAAGAGCTTCCTCTCCCCCCCACACTCTCATGTAATAAGAAGTTATTTCCCAATCAAATATGAGAAGCACAAAATACACCAGGCTCAGTCGTTAATGAAGGAAACCACAAGAAAGATTTGACAAGAAAAGAGCAATCAAACAGGTATAAATATTCATTAGGAGGGCTCTGATTGCCAAAGGTTTCCCACTGGAAACAGGCCATCCTCTCACTTTTTATGCAAGAGGAGAATAAATCAGGGCAATGACTTGGAATTAGGGTTATTTCTTTGCCTCCAAACTCCCCTATCACAATTTCAAGATGCGATAAGCTAATTCAGCAAGTGTTGAACTTCAACCTGGCCTCTCTGAACATCAGACCATTCTGCAGCACCTCCCAAAACTTCACGAATCCAATCCAATCCAATCCAATCCTTTATTTGGGCACTGGCCTTTTGGCATAGGAAGAGCTTTTCTCCTGGATGAATACACTTTCCACTTTCCACAGGCAGTTCCTTCCTTGGGACGGCTCAGGGAATCTCTTCAGCTGGAAAACTGCTTCAACTGGAAGGGATCAGCGATCTTGTGGATTTACAGGGACATTTCTGTAACCTTTTAACAACTGACGTACTTTTCTCACCTTTTCTAACACTTTTGCTGTGCTTGGATCATCCTGATCCAAGATTCCCATACTTCACACATTCATTTCCACTGCAGGAGGAAGAAAACAACAGGAGGAAGATCACAATAGGAGGAAGATCAAACCAAGCCTTTGCTTTGTTGGGAGCTTCAGCTCTGATGCCTCCAATCGCAGGATCGGGCGATGTAGCACTGAGAGCCGAGTGGATCCAGGAGCGTGGGATGTTGGGGCTCTCATTAGGACTTCAAAGGTGCTGAAGAAATTTAGTGCCCAAAGGGTGGGACTCATTTCACCTCCCTCAACCTCCCCAAGCAGGCGCCGGGGCCGGTGTCTGGTTGTCTAGACGGCCTCTGGTCTCCAGGAAGAACAGAGGGAAGGAGCTGCAGAGGTGGATTCCTCCCACCTGCTTCCACTGCCTATTTTGGGAGGTGATGAATCACTGTCTGGAGATGCCAGATCTCTTTCCATGAGCCAGAGAGGGAGTCTCAAAGAGGAAATTAGAATCTGTGGCCAGGCTGATGGCTGAAAAAGGGAGGGAAGTACACCTAGGCCCAGTGTTTGATGAATTTTATGAGGAATATCCCTTGAAAATCCCAGCTTTGACTTCTCATGTGGATTAGGGGGTTGTTAATGAGAGGCAAAAACACATGACCAGACTGAATTGCCTTGGACCAGACTGATTGCCTTACTTTGGCTTTAGGATACAAGAGGCTGCACTAATCAAATCAATCCTCCAACATGTCATTAATAACTTGGACAAGAATCTGCACAGCCCAAGAAACAGCGAAAGTCCATGTTCTGACCCAATCTTACATGGATCAAATGCTTGTGGCACAGGGAGATTCCTGCCATTGTCCAACCTGACTGTGAGGAGCTCTCAATGGCTACGGATAATAACAGAGCCCTTTGAGACTATCGCATAAAACACCTTCTGAGAGCTCATCTGGATTCACCTCCAGAGGCAACAAACAAATTAGTAAACGCCACTGTTCCTCTAATGAATTCCCTTTTCGGCAGCACATTCAGGGACTGAAATGCTGACAAAGGAAGCGATTGCAAGTTGTCAAAATGACTCATCCAATCCCTCATCAAAATATTTTCCTTTTTGATTTCCTCACTTCTTCCCCTCTTTTTTTTTTTCTTTTGAGTCAAAAAGCTGCAGGTTTTTCTTCTGAGTGCCCTCCCCTTTCCCACATCCATATTCACAAAAACAAATTGGTTATTCTTGAGGTTTTTCACACCACTTATTATTCCTTGGAAAGACCTTAAAGACATTAAAGGAAGCTACCTTCCCACTGAGATCCAGAAGAAACAACAGGAATTTGGCCAACACACAAATTTTACCCAATGCTGAGCAACTTTACCCAAAATCTCTTCCCTCTCAGGTACCCAGTGGCTCTCACGAGTTTGGGAACTGGGGCTGCTGCAGCACAGCTGTTTCACAGATGTTTAATTGCAGCCTGTGCTGCATTCCAAGTGTCTCCCACACATCCAACTGGGATAATGGGGTGCAGAGTGGGAATGGGGCACATCTTCAGTCTGACTGATGAGGCTGGTTTCCTCCATATGGTTCCGAACAACTGCTCTCTTTAGAATCAAATCTGCATTTTGCTTCTGATAAATCTGTTTAGAATCTGTTTCAAGGACTGTGGAAGTTCCAAACTGCAGCTTTTGAAGCCTCTCATATTTGTTTAATCTGATATTTCCAACTGTGTTGGCAGCCCAGTTTACACTGTAAGCCTGAATTACTACAAACAAAGGTGTAATCTGAATGTTGTAAATATCTGGAATTACCCCTTTTGGATATAGCAAAAGTAGCAGTTTACACAACTAATTTATACCACCAGCCCCTCAAACTCACAGAAGTTGCAATTACAGGTTCAATTAATGGCTTTGGGAATCCTGGAGCTGCAGTCACATCCCGTGGTTTCCGTGTGCGTCTTCTTTTCAACCACTTGATATTAGAAAGTTGTGTGTTTGGAGGAGGTTTGGCATAATTTTTGTCATCCTGACTCTTGGAAAATGTTTTTGGAGGAGGTTAATGAGGATGAGGGAACATAGAACTTGGGTGTCTCCAGCTGTCATCCCATTGTATAATATGGAGATTCTTCCAAGCACTGCTCCCTTCGAAAGGAAGGACTGAGGGTTTTCAGTTGTTTGAACTATAATGTCCTTTTTTTCTCCCAAACACTTATTCCGCGAAGAGCTGAAGGAGCCCTTTTGTTTTGACTTTCCAACTGCCAGTTTGGAGAAGGCCTGGAGAGGTTTCCTGCCTCACCTCCTTGGGCTGGTGATTAGCAGAGAGAGAGATTCATCTCCCCAGTGTGAGTCAGAGCCTTCCTTGGTGTCCAACCTAATCCATCATTAAGACTTCCTCTGTTGGTGCAGAAAGCCCAGCCCCTGCGGAGAGCAAATTACCCCCATTCCCCTGAGCATTGCCCTGGGGACTCCTTGCCTCGGAGCTGTCTCCCCAGGTCTCAAGGACATGTCTGGCAAAGTCACCCAAATTCAGCCGTCACTTGGTGAATGGGGCGGATCTCACCAAGCTGGAACAGACTATTGTTCCTTTTTTGTTCGCTGTAGAGACTTCTAGGACGTGAGTCTGAAAGGGCTCTGACACCCAGCCTTGGGAGAAGCTCCAGAATAGTGAAAGCCAAAGAATTAACTGTCACAAATAAGAACTTGCAGCATAATTCTAGAAAAAACTGTCACTGATGGCACAGAACATATATCTGTGAGCAAACAGAAATGTCACAGATCCTGGATGAAACCTGATCTGCTTCACTGGTGTTTCAGGGAAGGTCATCTTGAAACTCTGCACATTCCCAGGCTTCTGCACATTCCAAGAATTCACAGAATTCTGTGATTCTGTGCATGTAACTAGGAGATATTTTGAGTCCTTGCATGCAAATCCAGAACTTAAACTCAGGGAATTTACTGGTGTTTCTGATATAGAAATGATCCATTATGACACAACTTCCACAGCATTTGTTGTTCTACAGTTTACTTTCTTCTTTTATTTTTCCTTTGAGTTACTTTTCCGCACCCAAAATTGTGAAATTACCTCCACAAAGTGCAAGTCCGCAAAACATCCCATCACACACAGCCTTATGAGACACAAAACCCCAAACGACACACTGCAAACAAATCACAAAGAGTTCCTTCAAAAATGTTCCTAAACTATAATTAGCACTAAGTTAGGGGAGCACTTCAAACCGTAATGTATTCGAAGGCAACTTGCAAACAGAGCACTTTTAGATTCCTTTTTATTTCCTCAGTAGTTACTATTTGCTGGGCTGGTTTGCATTTTGAGGAGCATTTATTGCTGCCAGGCAAACCAAACCCTTAAGTACTTAAATTACCGTCCTGATCCTATCAAGGCCAGCTTCCCAAAATATATATAAGGGACAGCATCCCCGCGTCTCTCCAGTGGGATCCCTGTTCCTATCCTGCACCAGAGCAGCCGCATAACTTTGCTATTCCACCTTCAAATAAGCCACAATGAGCAGGCAGGCACCGACGGTGAGATCTGTCCTGGGACGAAGAGGCTTCAGTTCAGCCTCGGAGATCTGTGGTCGCAGCTACGCCGCGTCCGCCAGCCAACCCATGCGGTGTGGCGCTGGCGCCTACAGCAGCAGGAGCGTTTGCAACCTGGGCGGGAGCAGGAGGATCTCCTATGTCAATGGGGGCTGCGGCACCGGCTGCTTTGGGGAGATGGGGTTCGGAGGCATGGGCTATGGGAACATTGGAGGAGGAAGGATTGGCCTGTGCGGCCCCCGGGGATACAGCATCGTGCGGGGGTACCCCGAGCGCAAGGCCGACGGCATCCAAGGGATCTGCATCGACGAGCGGCTGCTGAAGCCCCTCTGCGTCGGGGTGGACCCGCTGGAACACGAGATACGCTGCCAGGAGAAGGAGCAGATCAAGACCCTCAACACGCAGTTTGCCTGTTTCATTGACAAGGTGAGTCCAGACCTGCTCCAGAATTGCTCTTCCTCGAGGAAAACAAAACCTGACCAAACCCCTCCCAAACCTACTTTGTGCCACGAGTCCATCGACCTCCTCCAAAGCCCCAGTCCAGCTGTGCCATGAATCGATGAGCAGGTGTCCAGCTTTCCACAGAGAATTTTAAGATAATTCTAACAATTTTTAATAACTAATAATAATTTTAAGAGCATGTCAGTCCAGTCTGAGATCTTTTAAATGGGGCTCATTTCAACCCTGTCCCTGTTCTGGCATTCCCTGGCCTTTGAATCATGGTCATGGTTGCACTGGACTTTCTTGCAGGTGTTTTCTCTTGGACAGTCTCAGTTCAAATTGGATTTCTTGCTGCAGCTCAGGTGGAAGTTACAGCCCTAACAGGTTCATCTTTCTGTCCTGTGTTAAATAATTCCAATAATTCCCTCCTCTCTTCGACTTTAAATATAGTGACAGTTCCAAAAACTTTCCTGAAGGCAAAGGTGGTTAATCTTGATCCAGACATGTGAAGGTTGGAGATGAAATCTAATCTGTCACCCAAGGATCCATGTGTAGAAAAACCAGAGACAAAGCAGTTTCACTATCTGGGGACTTGATTTTATCCTAAAATACATCAGAGGCACCATCTGGAGTTTTGTTCCTAATACTTGTTAAGAAATGCAGATTTAGACACCAGGCTCCTGGATTTCTAAATAATGTAGACATGGGATTCTTTGATTTCTAAATAATGTAGACATGACATTTAAATTTCTAAATAATTTAGGTGTCTCAATTCTAGATTTTTAAATAATTCAGATTCATGGCATAAAGATTTCTTAATAAGAGCAGATTAACTTTCAGATCTTGGTGCCATATCATCTCTCACTTCCTGAAAATCCCATTCCTGCATCTGTGGTTAAGAGCAGACAGTTAAACAGGTGCTGAGTCTCTGCTTTCACCTCTTTACTTGAAGAATTGCTATCTTTGGCCTTCAGGTCCGATTCCTGGAACAGCAGAACAAAGTGCTGGAGACCAAGTGGGGCCTCCTGCAGCAATACGTGCTGCCAAAAAAAGGGAAAAACCTGGAACTGTACTTTGAGAATTACATCTGTGACCTGCGGAAGCGCCTGGACTGTTTGCTGTGTGAAAAGCAGAAGTTGGGCAGTGAAGAATGTGCCACAAGCCAGCTGGTGGAGGAGTTCAAGTGCAAGTAAGGACCTTCTGGGCTCCTCTAGCTGCTTTGCTTTTCTGGTTCATCTCGGGCAACTTCTCCTAGACTTGTGGCATGTCCCTTCTGGGAGTGCCACATTCTTCTGTCTCACTGGCAAGCTCTTTGCATTGGTAATGTTGTTGCTCATGAAGAAGCTTCTGATCTTGGGATGGTTTAATGTTGGTCTCCAGACACTGATCTGGCAGTGCCCGGTGGCAGTCCCAGCAAGAGAGAGTTGTCATTTATACCTGGTGGTTATTGTCATTTATACCTGGTGGTTGATATCTGAGTGTCTAAGCATTTTTCTTTCCTCAGCCCTTTTTTCCTTCATTTCCAACAGGTATGAAGAGGAAATCAACAGGCGCACAACTGTGGAGAATGAATTTGTGGCACTCAAAAAGGTGAGAAGCTCAAACAACATGAATCATTATATCTGCAGTAGGTTTTTTGGGGCAAAACTTGGCTGAAATAGTTAATTATTAACAAAAACCCACGAAAGTGTTGTGATGAGTTAGAGGGAGACTTAGAAAAAGGCACAGAGTTGGGAAAACAGGCAAGTAGAAAGTAAAAATAATGTCTCCTCAAAGTTTACATCATCAGCACTACAGCTCCAGTTTTGTTGCCTCAAAAGCATTCCTGAAGTGTGGGAGGGGGACAGAGAAGGACAGGTCACACCAGAACACCAAGTTATTTCTGTCTGTCTCTCCACATCCTTTATTCTTGGACATCAGAAAAGCAGGAATCATTTGAAGAATATTAAAAAATTGTGTTTAAATACTCATTAGTCAGTTGTGGGTTTGTAGCTGCGTCCTAAGTGATAAATCAACTAATTCCTGTAAGTCGTGTTAGAATAGTTTCGCTTTTCTTCAGGAGGCACCAGGATATCCTGACTCACCCTCTCACACCTTTTTTCTCTTGAAATCTTGTTGAGACACATTTCTGTCTTGTTGGTGTTGCCTCTGTGTGTTTCTCCAACATTTACAGCCAGGTTTGGTCTGGAATGTGTGTGTCTCTCCTCTTGCAGGATGCAGACTGCATCTTCTTGAACAAGGAAGAGCTGGAGGTGAAGGTGGATCTGTTAAGGAGGCAGCTGGAGCTGCTGAAATGTGTGTTTGAGGAGGTGAGTTCCTCTGGTACATCCTGGGACTTTGGTGGTCCTGTCTTATCCTTCAGGTGCTCCAAATTTCTACTGCTTGAAACTCCTCTGGGATGTGTCTCATACAAAGCCCTGAATAACTAAAAGCATGGAAGTACAAGGTTGATATAAAATTAACATGATTATGCTGGAGATAGGGTGGTTCCCCCTTCCTTCATGCAGCTCCAGGTAGGAATTGGCTGTGTCCTAACTCTACCCTGGAGAAAAGATGAGTGCGTCTCGTTCCTCCGGATTGCAGCTGCTTGATTAGAGCTGAAGCAACTCCCAGCTCAGTCCTGTCATTAAATCACTCAGGCAGCAGGAGATGAGAGGATACCAAGGGTTAAGTCACTCCAATTCCTTGCCCTTGATGTGGACAGAATTGCTGCAGGTCAGCACGTAGGTCAGCAGTCACAGGTGGCAACTCATCCTGCCGCAGGATTTTCTGCTGAGCCATCCCAAGGAACATTTCTTGACTTGTTCTATCCCCCAGCCACTCCATGTCCCAGCCCTTCCCTCCCTGCAGAGCCTGAGAGGTGAAAAGAGCTGACAAAGCCCTTCCCAACCCGCAGGAAAGGGCCCAGGTCGATCGCCAGCTCTGCGACACCTCGGTCATCGTCAAGATGGACAACAACCGAGACCTGGACATGGAAAGCATCATCAAGAACGTCGAGTGCTGGTACCAGGAGATCGCCCAGAAGAGCAAAGAAGAAGTTGATGCTTTCTACCAGACCAGGGTGAGTAAGAGGCCATCTGTGTCTGTGCCTGGCAATGTCACGGGCCAGAAGTGACAATTGTCCTCTTTCTTGGTTTCAGTTTCAGGAGCTGCAGGATAAGCGAGGGAAATACTGCCATGACCTGCAGAGCAACAAGTGTGAGATTTCAGAGCTGACCCGGATGATCCAGAAGCTGCAGTGTGAGCTGGAGAGCGTCAAGAAGCAGGTAAGAGACGTTTCCAGAGAAGTAGGACAGCTCAGACACAGGGCAGGGTGATGCATTGATCTTTAGAAGACTTGACACTTGCTCTAGGCCCTGGCTGGAAAGTGAAAAGTGGGTGGAGAGGGATGGGATGCTGGTGGGTTTTCCTTGTTTGCAATTGGAAGAGCAGATTTATCCAAACCCAGAGTGTCCAAGAACTAGGATAAGGAGTTTTGCAGACACCTACACTGCTGTCCTCCCCTGACAGGTCTCCTGCCTGCAAACCTCCATTTGTGACGTTGAGCAGCGTGGGGATTGTGCCCTCAAAGACGCTCGGGAAAAGCACGTTGAGCTGCAGAATGCTCTGCAGAAGGCCAAGGATGAGCTGGCCTGCATGCTGCGGGACTATCAGGAGCTGCTGAATGTCAAGCTGGCCCTGGACATCGAGATTGCCACCTACAAGACTCTGCTGGAGGGTGAAGAGAGCAGGTTGGTGACACATTTCCCTCCTGTGTATCTGAGGCTATGGCAGTTCCTGCTCCCAAGTGAATTCTACAGCTCCAAGATCTCCCCAGGCTCACAGAAACTGGACCTGGAGAGGTGCCTGGAGGCCATGAAGGCCACATGGGTGCCAGCAAAACCAGTTCTGTCCTAGGGATAGTGAGGCATGTAGCAACAAGGGACTAAGTGGTCTGGATTGTGGCTGGAAGTTGTGAGTAACGTACGTTTCTCTTTTTTCCCCACAGGATATGTGTGGGGAACCCTGTGAGCGTGTGTAAGTAACTGCACATTTTCAGCCATGACGATTTCTTGTTTTAGGAGAGATACCTTTGGGAACAGCATTATCTGTCTGCCCCAGATCCCTCTGCCTCCCTTTTCCAATTCTGGAAAGTTTAGCCCCAGAAATCTCAAATACCCTTGGATTTAAAAAATCCCAGCTTTTGAGTGAGGGGAGAAGGTCAAACTCAAGACCCTTTTCTACCCTTGGAGGCAACAGGGAGATGTCCTGGGGACCATGGGATACATACTGAACCTGGGAGGCACCAGCAACACGGGAAGGGGAAGGATCCATGAGGGAATGTGCTGGGACACGGGGGAGGAGTAGGAAGGAGCAGGGGCTCAGACACATTGGGCAGATCTGGAGGAAATCAGGTTTGGTTGGCTCTGTCACTCAAGAAACAACGTGCCATGTGAAAGTTGTCCAGTTTTCCTCCCTAACTGCTGACTCCCATGGGCTCTGTTGCAGCTGTGGTCAGCAGTGGCTACAACATCCCGGATGACTGTGGGATGATGGCCAACGGGGCCGCGTGTGGCTACGGCTCCCTGGGCAGACGGGCCGGGAGACACAGCTCCCAGACTGGCGGATTCAGCTCCCGGAGCGCTGGGATCCACCCCAAGAGAGTCCTCAGCTCCGTGGCTAAGCAGTGCATCCCAGAGGTGTTTTGCCAGGCTGGAGGGGTCAGCTGCAAAGCCGGGGGGTTCAGCTCCCGCAGCGGGGGGTACCCAGCCCGCACCGTGGTCAGCGCTGGGAGCGGGGCCATGAATGCCAGGATGGGGCCCTGCCAGGCTGGAGGAGTGCTCACCTTTGGGAACCAGGGCTGCGTCATCCGGCAGCTGGCGGGGCCCCCTGTCGTTGTGTCCAGCAGCCCTGAGGTTGTGGGGTGCAACAATGGCATGGTGGGGAATTTTGGGGTTGTCAGAGACCCCTGTGTGGTCCCATAGGACAGCGGCGCTCAGATGCGCCAGCCCTGTGCCGAGACGATGCAGGGTGATTCCTCTTCCTGTTAGTAGCAACATTTGTCACCAAACCCATTCCCACATTTATTAGCCCCAGATTTATCCCCACGAGCTGTGTTTTCAGAATGCCCAAGCCTAAAGACCCCTCTAGAAACTTCTCCTGCAGGCGCTCAGCACAGTGTGATTTCTGAATCCTTACTTTAGGTTATCACAGCTTTAAGGGTTTGTTTGTTGCACTGCTTCCCCCTCTGTCTCTTCCCATAACTAGCAGATTAATTAACAATATTCCCCCTTCCAAGAGCCCTCTTTTTTCTTCCAGCTCCTCCCAAAGCATTTCAGAAAAGAGAGTGAGGATTTAACTGCTTAACTTTCCCAGGAGGTGCTGCAAAGAGCAGACTCCTTTTATTTTTATCCTATCTTTTTTTGGTCCAAGAAAACCCTGCACTGCAAATTTATGCTTAAATCTGAAACAAGGCAATTTTCAAAGCACCTGCTGGTTACTTCACAGCCATCAGCTTTTTTTTTGTGTGTGGAATTTGCTCGTGGATGAACACATAGTACTTTCGTTTGCTTCTGCATGTTGGGGTGGCTGGCTCAAGGCATGCTGATTTTTAGAAGAGATCACCCCCTTTCCTTTTCCATCCCCCCAAAATGCCAAGGGAAGTTACTAGTGCATAAATTGTCCATGTTGACACCTCGTACGAATTGAGCTGTTCCCACTGACTGCTCAAACTTCCCAGCTTCTGACTGTGTCCTCAATAAACTGCTTTGAAAGGACATCTTTTGTCTCTCAATTTTTCCATAGGGTTTCCTAAAGAAACTACAACATAGCTGAAAAAATACTCTGGGGAGAATAAGAACCAAAGAGACCTTTGGATTCTCTGTAGGCAGTTTGGGACATGGTGGGGCTCAGGTGTCACTGAGGGTTACTGTGGTTTATTTACCTCTTCATAGCCTATCACATAAGATATTTTACAGACCAATTAACAATTGATGTCAAAGATTTCTAGAAACTTCCAAAATCATCCTGAGTACCACACGGTAGTGTTTTCCAGCCTGTTGCAACCTCCAAACAATACATTTGTTTGATCCTTTCAAGTCAGAGCAGTTGAATGAAGATGAATTCAGCACTCCCCTTCTGGGCTCACAGGTCTGGTGATCGGGGCTGTGGGTCCAGAGCCGTGTTTCAGACACAAAAACTTGGCCTTAGTGGCTTTGGGGATGACAAAGTGTTATTTGAACTGTGTGACTTAAAAGGCACTGAGATCTCTTGGCCATAATGAGGTGGGATTGACTTTTCCCAGTTTTGGAGTCTCCCATGTTGAGCTCAGCAGGGTTGCTGGGGGTTTATTTCATGGAAAAAACGACATTTCCACAGGGTGATTCATCTGGCCATACACAGGTGCATAATTTAGCATGAAATGCATCGAGCTTGGGGCCGTCTGCACCAATGGGATCCATCCTGGCTCTGGTAGCAGCCCCGGGCAGGGGGATTAACCCAAACACAGGTGTCCCATGCCAGGCGCCTGCCAGTTCCCAGGAATCCTCCCTGCCTCTCCCCGCCGGACTCGCAGACATTATTATCACAGGGAATTTCTTCCTGTCTCCAGCCCAGGAACAATTACAGGCCACGCAGCCCCAGTAATCTCTCCACTCTCACAGGGCAACACTCTAATTGCAACCTGAAAAAAGGGGACAATTAAAGGGTGAGGCGGGGAAGAAGATCAGCACCTTTGGCAAACGGCAGGGGATGTCATTTCTATGCTGAGAGTGGAAAATGCTTCATCCAGCTCTGACCAGCTGCGTGCCAGACCCTGGTAGGGTAAGGTGGATGCTTGTCCTCCACCTGTGCCCTCTCTCCAATGAGCAATCACAGTTCAGCAGTTCCATTTTTAATCAGCTCCAAGTAGATGGCATGGAGCCCACCTCAGTGGGGAATTCTGCATCTGAGCTTGCTTCATTCACCACTTGCAAATGGAATTTGGATATAGGAGTCCCTCATATAAGGCAGCTTCCATTAATTGTGTGAACATCACAGATTCGTTGTGTGGTGTCCAGATGTCACTCAGCCTTGGCCAAGTGTTCAGGAAACACTGCAGCTCCAAATCTGGGTCTTGTGTCTGTGAGGAGGCCTGGCCATCCCTTCACAATCCATACCCAGCACAATTCAGCTTGGCTTTGTGCCGAGGTCACTTTCTGTTGGGTTTTGCTAATAAGATGGTTTCTTGAGGAAGAGGAGGGGGAGGAAGCCCTGCTTTGGAGCTGGGGTTTGGTCCTCACCTGGTTGACCTGACCAATTGCTCTTCCCCTGCCTCCTCTGCCTTTATGGTCTGGAAAAACAGGAACTGGCTTCGCAAGGCATTCCCGGCTCAGAGGGGTGGGGGCTTGGCTAGCCCCAGAATTTCCAGAGCTTTCCCCCTGACCATTAAAGTCAGACACCAAGGTAGCCCCAGGTGAGAGAGGACTCGAGCCTGGGCTGTCACTGTGGGGCCTTGGGCTGAGCTCAGACAGAAGCCTGAAATACTCTGAGCATTACCAAGGGTGACTCTTCCTATTCCTGACTGAGGAAGCGGGAGGTGACTGCCTAATTTAAGAGGAATAATTAACTTTTACTAGCCTGAATAATAGAGAGAAAAAAGGGAGATGATCCTGCCTCACCCAAAACAAGGGCAGCTCCTTTCCTCCTCCTCCTGGAGCCAACACCCAAATATTCTGAGCTATATTAGCAAACCAAAGAGGGAAATGAAGGCTGCATTTATTTTTCTCTCTCTGGCTACAGCTCTTAAAAATTTTATCTGAGGAGCAAAGGGAAAAGGCTCATCTCAAATGGTTTTCAAACCATTCATTAAAGCTGTAAAACAAGCTCAAAATTCTCTCCTGGCAAGGCATTGTTACCTGTCTTCCCAATATTTATTTTGTGTTTTAATCTTGGGGATTGTTTTGACTTTATTATTTCCTTTTTAGTCTTAAGGAGTGTTTTGACTATTTTTCCCTTTCTTTCCAATAGCAACAAGTTCAAACACTCGTTATAAGTTGGGGAACTGGAATTTCTGTCAATTAAAAATAATCAAAGAAAACATGTTGATACTGGAGCAATGTCTCCATGAAGTTCTTTAGCAAAAAAAAAAAATAATTTAGAAATACCATTCCAAGAATTTTATTCTATTAAATGTTTTGAGTTTGGTTGAGTAATTTAATAAAATTAATGTCATCCTAACCCAGGACACCAAATCAAAGCCTACCATGGCTGAGGAGATGAAGAAGAGAATGGGAAGAAGCAAAGCCAGGCTGAGTGCACGGTCCAGGTCTCTTCATCATCCAGGGGATACATGGACCAGTCAGAGGGCTCCTGCTCCAAAAACCAAAATGTGTGCTGCCAGAAGAGCAGCATGAGGAGAGGGGAGACTCTCCTCCTGCATCAGATCCCTCCCCACCCTTCCTAACAAGCATCTTCCAGTTCAACCATCCTGAGCAGGGTGGGACAATTATGACATAAATTCATCTTTAAAACAGGAGAGATTCATGGCACCAACCCACCCAACCTGAGCTTAATTTATAGACTAGAAAGGTGAGGGTTGGGTCTGGCAGAGGTTGCTGAGAGAAGCTGTGGCTGCCCCATCCCTGGAAGTTCCAAAGCCAGGTTGGACAAGGCTTGGAGCAACCTGCAATGGGATGGGCTTTAAGATCCTCCAATGAGGTTCTTCTCTTAGATCATCTCTCTGCACTGGTTGCACCAAGACCAGAATGTAGGAAGAGGAGGAAGAGGTGGGACTCTGACAGGAACAAGAGAGAAAGGAAAATCATCTCCCAGAAAATCATCTCCCAGAAAATCATCTCTCAGAAGTCCTGGCCACAGCATGTCCCTGTAGCACAAGGCAGGAACAGCAGCTTAACTGCAGTCACAGCGGGGAGAACACCCATCCCAGTAAATAGTTGAGCTGGTAATTAACCCTGGCAGAATGAATGGAACAAGGAAATGTTCTCCAAGCCAAAGCTGTCATTTAAGCTTTTCCACTTGCTCATTATTCCCTGTGTGTAAGAGTTACCAAAACATTTTTTTACATCAAAAGCTGACACCAACCATCACAAGCCAAACAAAAGCGAGCAGGCTCAAGAGACATTTCTTCCATCCAGCCTGGATAAGGAATCCAAGATAAAGAACATTTTCTTAAGTCTGCCACTAGACAGGCTTTTTCCCTGGCGTCTCTGCCTCTTCCTTCTCTCCTGACCTGGAATAAGATAATGATGCTGAACCTCTGCACTTTAGCATTGAATTAGGAGTTTTTCAAGCCTTTTAGCTCAGGAGCAGCAGAAAAGGGGAAACCAAACTCATCCAGCCTTTGAATCAACAGCAACAACAAAAGTTGGATCAGATTTACAGGAACAAGAACCCTCTTTGGCCTCTGTGGAGATGGTGGTGGTGGAGCACATCAGGAGGAGGCGAGAGGGACATGAGGGGAGGACGTTTGTGCCTTAGGCTTAGCTTTAACAATCTCAGAATCTGGGGAGTGCAGGGATTTGGTTTTCTGGCAGCAGAGAAGTTGGAGGATGAATCCTGGTTATGGTGATCCCAGTTGCTCCCACTTTGCAAAAAATTAAATAGCCAGAGCACGAGCAGAGATCCAGGGATGAATCACCTGGGACTGTGAGAGAGATATAGAAATGTCAGGAGCAAATCTGCCTCCTTTGCTGACAATGTAGGAGTGGGATTTTTGCTTTTCTCCGTGGTGGATTCCTTACAGAGTCAAACTGGGAAGTCCCCAGTCACATCACAATGATTTGGTTTAGAGTATCTCACTTCAAACCAAATCAACTTGTGCCATTTCAGCCTTTGATTTTAGGTGTTAACAAAAAGGTTTAAATGTCTCAGAAGTTTTTCCTGGAGGACAGAAGGTGACTGGTGAGTTCCCATCCCTGGAGATGTCCAAGGAATGACTGGACATGGCATTCATAGCTCTGGTGTGGGTGACAAGGTGGGGATCAGTCACAGGTTGGACTCGGTGATCCTGCAAGGCTTTTCCAGCCTCAGTGATTCTGGGATTCTGTGAAGCAGATGTAGATTTGTGGCATCTTTTACCAAGGGAATGATTTTCAGGAATAATCTGGGCTTCTTTGTTTTCGGCTATCCAATTATCAGTCTGTTTCCAGCTCCAGGGAAGTCCAGTGGTTTTGTTTTCCCTTTATGACACCAAATGAGATGTCGCTTCTCCTGAGACATTGCTTTCTATTAATTACCAAACACAGCATTTACTACACCCATTACTCCATTGTTACTAGTTCCAGCACACAAAGGTGGAGCCAAATGAGGGACTCATAGCTCCACTGATGGGAAGTCCAAGGTTGGATTTTCAGCCCTGCAGCCCCGGGGAGGTGGGAACAAACAGGATCCAAAGAATCTGAAACAGAGTAGATTGTGGATAGATAGGTAAGAAATTAGTCCCTAATTAGTTCCTCCTGCTAACACTCATCTCTTGCAGTCAGATGGCTCCACAATCCACGCTTTATTCCAAAGCAAGTTGTTCCCTGTGATGTGGTCAGGGCTACTAACAGGAGGGAGGGGGGAAGGTTTGCTCAGAGATCTAAGTTGTGAAGGGGTGGATCACAGCAGAACAAAGATACTCCAGGCCTGTGGTCCAGGCTTAGCGTGTGGGGAGGATTCTCCACCTCCTTGGATAAAGCAAAGTGGGATCATGCAGGGGTTTTTTCTCCTCTGCTTAACACAGCTTCCTTTTAAGGTGGTTTTAGTGGAAATCCCAACTTTTTTTGGATTCTTCAGCCCTGAGGAACACGGAGAACATTGGACCTATTTCTTTGGTGGCCAAACCAAACATCTGGGTAAATTCTGACCTAATTTTAAGGGGTTCAAGGTTTCTTTTCTACAACCATGAAACCTTCTCAGGAAATCTGCTCTTCCCATAGCACAGATGAGCAGTTTTATCTCTGTAAAAGTTGGACTTGGTGATCCTTCTGAGTGCCTTCCAACTGAGAATATTCTGTGATTCTGTGATTCCTCCTCTCCACTTTTTCCAGGTCTGTGTCATTGAGGTGGCTCAAGGAAGCTCCTGACCACAGACAACACCCTCCACAAACCTGCTCAGAAGAAAGGAAAGGAGCCCATGCTCCAAGCAGCCATGCAAAGCAGCCAAGTGTGAACCAGTGCCACTGGTCCTGCCCTGGCTCTGGTGCCGCAAGAGTGCCGTGGGGCAGGGTGGGCTGGGGGAGGCAGGAGCTGGGATTGCTGACAAGTGTTTGAAGAGCAGAAATCCCTCCCTTTCTGTCCATAGGGAAATGAAGTTTGGTTTGCTTCTTTCCTTGAAACACCCTTGTGTTCAGCACAGCCTAGTTTGGTGGTAACAGAGCTGGGCTGTGTTACCCACCAGGGTTTATGGGCTGGCTCTCTATGGAAACAAAACCACCACCAGTATTCTTCAGGGTCCAGGTGGGGAATCCTCTGTCTCCACCCAGCACTCACTGGCCATGGCCCAGCACAGTAGAGGGATTTATTCATTTCCAGGATTAAGGGAGGCTTTGGTGGTTTCTTCTGCCCTGAATCACCCTAATCTGGGCTGTAGCTGCAGGAGGGAGACTCTCATTACATAATTAGGTTTGCATTTCCCCAAAAGTGATGCAAATGAGGGGGATTCACTCTGGACGGCAGCTTTTCTACAACCTTTAGGCACAAGGTTTGTGATGCCTCCATTGCTGTGAAAATGGACAATTTCTGGGATACAGGCCCTGTCAGAAATCACAGGGCACAGCCCAGAGCAGACTCCAAGATTTTGAACCGTAAAGGAAGGAGGAATCAGCTACTGAATATTATTGCACAAGAGCACTTCCAGTTCTGGAGGAGCCCAGATGTTGGTCTGGGATAAGGAATTAAACAAGACCTCTGCCAGCTGCCTCAAAATGAGTTGTTTTGTACAACAAGAATTAAATTGGCAGTTACTATGTGAATAAATTAAAGGGGAAAGAAGGGAAAGGATAAAAACCCTACATATTTTAAGGTTCTTGTTCAGTTTTGGGGTCAAAGAATGAGAATTCAGGGTAAAGGAGTGAACTCTGCATCCAAGACCTCTGGATTCAGACTGGTGGCCAACAGCCTGCCCGGCCGAGCTCTGTGTGTGACAGTGATGAGGGTTTGGGTGGGAAGGAGGTGCTAAACCCCGCGAGGTGACAGGTACTTATGCCAAACCCAGTAGCAATCTGAGAAGCAACTAGTCCATTTTATCATGAACTCTTGGAGTGACTTGAAAGGAGTCGCTCAAAGGGGCAGTGATGTTTTGGGGACAGCCCAGGGTGTTTGTCAGCCCTTAATGAAATGAGGCTGAGGAAGCCACAGCTGTCGTGCTCAGTAATTAAAGGGAAAGTAAAGCCTGTCGTCTGTGCTTTGGGAGCAGCCTGGCTGCAGACAGGATCAGGAAGGCTAAGCTGAGCAGTGACAGCATTGCAAAAATGCCCGGGAGGATAAAAACCATGAAATTATTTCCAGGTGAAGCCAAGGAGGAGCTTCGAATACCAGGGGTGCAATTATTGGGATGCCTTGAACACCAAGCTGGCGTTGGATCATTGAGATTTCCGCATGCAAACCATTCTGCATGGGGAGCAAGAGACGCAGGTGCTTCACCCTCCCTGGGATCACACGCAGTGCCCAGCAGGTGGATTTCCCCACGGGATATTAAGGGAGAAAATTCAACCACATAATAACAAGAACAAAGGGAATAACAAGGCCAAACACTGATGTGTGTTTGCTGCTCTGAGAAATTGCCCTGGAGTTCCCCCCGTGAATGTCCCCAGTGTGTCTATCCTGCCAAGCTGAGGGAGAAGAGGGAGCCTGAATCACTTGGGATTGCCCAGGTGCTGAGCTGGAAATGAAATTGTGAATTTCTAAGATTCCACTCAGCACAGTTTGCCCAGAAAAGTGTAGGTTTACCTAAAGTGCTTTCTTTGATCTTCCAACAGAGCGTGGCCAGAGAGTTCTGTTGGCAGGAAATTGAGATTCATGGCATAGTTTGGGTTGGGAGGAAGCTGAAAGATCATCTACTGCCACCCCTGCCATGGGCAGGGACACCTTCCACTCTCCCAGGCTGCTCCAAGCTCTGTCCAACCTGGCCTTGGACCCTCACAGGGAGAAATTTCTTCCCAAACCTTGCCCTCTGCCAGTGGGAAGCCATTCCCCCTCGTCCTCGCATTCCAGGCCCTTATCCAAAGTCCTTCTCCTGCTCTCTTGGAGCCCCTTTAGGCACTGTAAGGAGCTCCAAGATCACCCTGGATCCTTCTCTTCTCCAGTCTCACCCACACATGCATCAAGTGCCACCCCTGCCATGGACAGGGACACCTCCCACTATCCCAGGCTGTTCCAAGGCCCATCCAATCTGGCCTTGGACACATCCAGGGATGGGGCAGCCACAATTTCTCTGGGCAACATGTGCCAGGGCCTCCCTACCTCACAGGGAAGAATTTTTTCCTGATACCTAATCTCCCACCTTCTTTCAATGGGAAGCCATTGCCCCTTGTCCTGGCACCCCAGGCCCTTAGCAATAGTCTCACTGTATGTTCCTTGTTATCCCCTTCAGGCACTGCAAGGCCACAATTAGGTCACCCCAGAGCCTTCTCTTCTCCAGGCTGAACAATCCCAGTTCTCTCAGCCTTTCCTCACAGCAGCTGCTCCCTCCCTTTAATCATCTCCATGGCCTCCCCTGGGCTCTCTCCAGCAGCCCCATGTCCTGCCTGTGCTGGGCCCCAGGGCTGGGGTAGCTCTGCAGGTGGGGTCTCACCTGAGCAGAACCTCTCACGGGGGCAGAACCGCCCCCCTTGCCTGCTGCCCACGATGGGGTCTCAGCCCAGGACAGGATTCACAAGAGGATTTTCCATTCCCATTTCTCTGTGCTGTTTCTTGGCTTTCTTTTCCAGTCACTCAGTGCTGGGTTTTCCTGCAGCCCGGGTTCCCAAGCCTGGTGCCAACAGATGTTGAGAGGGGCCCAGCTAGATTTCAAAGCTAGTATGGGCACGTCTCTAGCCATGAAAGAAAAAGTTTCCCAAAACAGGAGATTTAGGTCAAGCAGTGAAGGAATCCCCATCAGAAACAATGAAATCAAAGGGTGACTTTGCACCTCCAAAAGAAGTGGTGGCTGCCCCTTCCCTGGAAGTGTCCAAGGCCAGGCTGGATGAGGCTTGGAGGAACCTGGGATAGTGGAACATGTCCCTGCCCATGGCAGGGGGCAGAACAAGATGAGCTTTAAGGTCTCTTCCAGCCAAACCATCCCATGGTTCTATGATTCCATGACCTTGCTCAGTGGGGAGAGGGATCATCACTCCAGAGGTGCCGTGACTGTTGCTTTGCTTCATCTCCAGGAACATGTGGTTTTGTGGCAATTCAGGGTGTTAATCTCTGGAAATGGAGGTTCCAACCCTGCAGGCTTTGCTGAGCCAGGGAAATAGATGTGGAGCCAAATGTTCCATCTGGCTGCTCCAGGGCACTGGGGCTTTAGGAAACGTTGGAGCAGGTGTTCCTGAGTATTAGGGCTGCAATGGAGGTGGTTGCCAACTCCTCCAGGACAAATCCTGCCTTTATCTCCACCTATTTCAGTGGAGAAACCATGACACACAGCACATGCACTGAGCTGCCACCGCTGGGCTGACACTCCGAGGTTTTCTGCATGTTGGTGACAAAATGAATCACAAAAGTGACTCCAACTATTCATTAAGGTAATAGGTACATCCTCCAGAAGCTCAGCTTTCTGTCATCTTAATCTGAGTGCCCATCTGGGAAGTTTAATGAATAGGTGCTCACCACACCATTGTTATTTCTCCTGCTTCGAATTTGTCCCTTTATTTTGCTGAGGCAGCTGTGGACAGATAAGAATTTCTGCTCTGGGATCACCCTTCCCGGGCCCTGCTGACTCCTGTCTCCAAGTTATCCTGCAATGGTGGCTTTAGAAAACAATCTTTTCCTTGATTATCCCAAGCTCTCTTATTGGCTATTCATGGTCTCTCTCTTCAACTTGGTGCCTGGTTTTTAGGCATCTGAATTTAGGTAAAGGACTCCCACGATGGAAGTGTTTTTATTTACTGATGATCTCACCTGCGGAGTTGTTTTTACACGGCCTGTTAGAGGCTTTGTTCTCTAACCAATGCTTCTTCTTGTCCTTCTTCACTTTTAAATTCAGCACAGAGATCGTTTTGCTGATAAAATCTCAACGTTCTCTGCTCTGCTGTCAGCAAACAGCATGAAATGTTTGTGCATCGTCTCCACTTTTGCTTTAAAGAAAACTCTAAAACAAAAGTTTGCAAAATTAACTCTGTTACATCAAGCAGCTCCTCCCTGTGGTACTCCAGATACTGGTGTGACACACAGACACATTTCCAGACATATTGATGTGAACTAGTTGAAATTCAGAGGCTGAATTTCCCTCCTCTCACACTCTCCCCTTACACTCAGCTGCTGGAAGGCATCTCTGGAGTCCTCAGTTTTCTCTGTGCATGAAGGAGCACATTTTCTGATTAAAACCATCTGTACCATAGAAGAGATGAGACAACTATCCTGTGAAACAGCACAGCTCTATTGCTCACCTCCACATCCGATGTGCTCCCCATGGGAGATTTTTTGCCAACCTTTCCCCAAAAAACTCTTCCAGTGGACACCTTGTGCCTTTGGGGGGGTCTTTCTTGACAGGGTGACTCTCTCCAGTGCTCCTTCCTGGCTGCTCTGATTTCATCCTGACACCACCACTCTGATCCCACCCCATTACTTAGAGCCCCTGTGGGCTCTCAGCCCTGAGCACTGGCACAAAGCTGTCTGAGTGACGTCAAAATGCCTCACAAATTCTATGCAAAGGAGGAATGTCACAAGGAAAGGGGCGGACACTTGTGGTAGTTGGTATGAAACCTCTTTGTCTCTTTCGAAAGGTGGCTCCCTGTGCTCCTGGTGTGAGGCATCACCTTGAGGAGGGACATTTTATAGAACCATGGAATATCCTGAGTTGGAAAGGACACACCCAAATCAGTCCAACTCCTGACCCTGTACAAGACATGCCAAAAATCCCACAAATCATATGCCTGAGAACTCTGTCCAAAGGCTTCTGGAGCTCAGGCAGACTTAGGCCCATGACCATTCCCTAGGGAACTTGTTCAGTGCCTGACCACCCTTCTCAGGCAGAACTTCCCAATATCCAACCTGACCCTCCTGACACAGCTCCAGCTGTTCCCTGGGTCCTGTCCCTGCTCACAGAGAGCAGAGATTGGAGTTGCCCCTTGAGATGAAGATGAAGCCCCTCATCAGTGTTCCCTCAGTCTCCTCCAGGCTGACTTCGTGTGGCCCCTCCAGACCCTTCCCCATCCCCATGTCCCTCCTTTGGACCCTCTCCAACATCTTTAGGTCTTCCTTATATTGTGGCACCCAAATCTGCGCCCTGAATGGAGGTGAGGCTGCCTCAGCCCAGAGCAAAGCAGGACAATCCTCCTCCCTGGCCTGGCTGGGCTGGGCCTGGAGCCCCCAGGGGGTGGTGTCCCCCTGGCTGCCAGGGCACATAGGTGGATCCTAGTCTCTCATTTTGTTCTCTGAGCAGACTGTCACAACACCCCAACACTGATGATGGGACCACATGGGTCACCCACAGTCCAGCAGAAGGAAGGACGAAGTTTTGGAAAGCTGTACCTGGAAACACCTCAGATGCAAGCGGTACATATGGGCAGGAATCATGGAACAGCCTGGAAGGAACCTCAGGAATTCTTTTCCATCTCTTTGCCCCAAAGCAGCACAAATGGACAGGGACGACGCAGGCTGAGGGTGAGGAGCGGCTGTGGAGCAAGGTTACTGGTTCCCAGTTTCAGACCATCATCTCTACCCTGTCCCCGCTAATCCGTGTCTGCTTTGATGTGGGAGCCGAATCAAGCTGCACTTAAGAGATGAGGAACAGCCACCTTTGGGGAGCAGGACCAGCAAAACCAGTGGGAGATGTCCTGGGGGCCTCGTTAACCCTTTTAATAGTGACTTTGTGTCCCTTCCGCAGGGAGCCACAAAAACTGCCCAGCCTGCAGGGAGGGAGGGAGCACGCCACCAGCCACCAGCGACAGGCCCTGACAGCCCTGTTTTTCGAGGAGAGGGTCTTAAAAAAGGCTTTTCTTACTGAGACAAAGCAGTCTCGGGAGGCTGTTGGGTGGTTTTTCCAGACAGAATCCCAACAATAGGTTGGAAATGCCCCCAGGCTCTCCCTGTCTGCAGGGGTGGCTTAGCAGGTCCCAGTTTAGTAGGTGCTTAAACAGAATGAATTTATCTGGGCACATGTAAATCTCAGAGGTTTTAAAGTCTCATGAAAGCCACTACAGTTCAAGGAATGTTTAGAGCCAAGTAGCTCAGGGGTTTCCCCTGTAAACCTGGGTGGAAGCTGTAGGTTTAAATCAAAGGCGAATCCCTGAGACAAGCGGTTTCATATCCTCCTTGGAAAGAGGAAGGTTGGTCCCTCTCTGCCAACACCATCTCACGCACAACCAGCCAGGACAAAGTGTGGACACATGAAAAGGTCTCAAGGAAGATGACTTGTGCATGAAAGCCATTGCAACCCTTCTCTTGGGAAGCCCAAATCCCATTGGAGCCCTTCCTGCTTTGAAGTTGGTGGAACTGCACCATGTGACCCCGAACCAGCTTTGTGAAAGATCAGCAGCTGCAAACCACAGGTGCTGCCCTGGACTGACTTCCTCTAATGTGCAAGGCTGGGCACCTGGAAAAGCCACTTCTTAGGGATGGAAGCAGGAGCCAGAGGTTGAAGATCAGGTTTGTTGTGGAGGAACAGCCCGACAGCTCTTCATACACAAGAAGGGATCTCAGGGCTTGCAGCTGGTGGGGGGTGATTGTCCCACGAGCAGCATTTTCCCTGTTTTCCAACAAAACCAAGGGTTTGGATGGTCTACAGCCCCGAAATGTGTGTCACCCATGTGGCAGAAGGCACGCCACGGTGGCTGAGCAGAGATACGGGGGATAACTGCGACCTGACCCCAGCCAGACGCAGATTTCTAACAGCTGGAAAAACTGGAAAGTTGTTGTCCTCAGGGGAAAAGGGCCGTGTCTTTCTTGCCATGAAGAGGAGATGCAGTCTCTCTGTGGTTCTGCTGGGCAGCAGAGCATGGAGCAGCAGCCACTCCTGATCCCGCAGCTGTGCAGGACTGAGCCGCATGGAAAGCAGGACTAGGCCCTGGCTTCTCCCTCTTTTCAGCTTGCCCGGGGCTGTGCCAACCTGAAAAAGTTCATAAAGGTCATGTCTGGACCTCCCCAAGGGCTCAGTGATGTTTTGTCCTATCCGTGAACGCCCTGTCCCCAGGCAGTGCTCCGTGTTTGGCTTCAGACTACGCACCCAGAGTCTTCTCCAGGGATTGCACCAATTGCTTTGGCTCAAAATGAAACTAATTTCCAAAATATTTCTTCTCTTTTCACTTGTACGGAAGAGGTCCCAGTGCCTGGGTTACTTTGAAGTGACATGAAGGATGTGGTGCCCAAAAGCTCATTTGATTTCTCCAACTATCTGCGAATGAGAGTAATCTAGGATAGTGAAAGGTGTCTCAGGGGGTTGGAATGAGATGAGTTTTATGGTCCCTTCCAACCCAAACCATTCCATGATTCTATGGAAGTTTGTCTTATTGCAAGATGTGCATCTGTGTATACTCAGACCAACATGGCTATAATGGAACCACTACATGATTATATTTAAATATAGTATTTTTTTCATTTCAATCCATTATGAGAGCTGTCTAAAAAAAAAAAAAAAAGGAAAGATCCTTCCAGGAAATAATTCACAAAAAAATGTCAAAAAGGTGCATCAAGGGATGACCAGGCAAAACCTTCATTCCACCTGACATTTCTCAACTTGCTCAACATTTCTTTTTTACTTCTCCTGTTTACATGAATCTGCTGTGTGCCCCGGTCCCATCACGCCCGTGTTCGAAATTCAGCTCCTTCCCTGGGCACATAACTCAGTAATAAATCACTGTCATTTCCCAGAAATGCCTTATCTTCAATTTCAGGTATTCCAAGGGGCAGTGGAAGCCCCCCTGGGCTGTGGCACAAGTTGTCCAGAGAAGCTGTGGCTGCCCCTTCCCTAGAAGTGTCCAAGGCCAAGTTGGATGAGGCTTGCAACAAGCTGGGATGGTGGAAGGTGTCCCTGCTCACGACAGAGGGTGGAATGAGATGAGCTTTAAGGTCCCTTCTGAGCCAAATCATTCCATGACTCCATGATTCTGTGAACCCCCAGTTTCCCAGAGCATCCTCCCCATGACCAAACTCATCCACAGCACCACCTCACGCGGTTCCTGCTCCATCAGTACGGAAACCACCAACCCCATCCTGATGGTCAGCATCCAAATTCTCTCCAAGAGCCACAGCCATCCCCACAAGAGGAAGGAATAAATGCTTACAAGAGCGCTCCCAACAACGTCAGTGCTGAGCCAGGACGGATCCGCCTTCCCTCTCCCTGTCAGCAGCGGTCATTGCTCAAGAGCCCGCCCGGAGCTGGCCGTGGACCCTGAAAGGGGCGGCATCCCCATGACATTTTACAGGAGGTCCTGAAACGTAATTAAACACTGTGGTGAAACCAAACCGTAAACAAGCCATGAATAAAAACCCCTTGAATTATTTTGCTAAACTATAATTACACAATAAGGAAGCAGATTAATTAAGTAAAATATAAGTCCTGAAACTGAAGCTTGCAAGCAAAGCAGTTTATTTTAATTTCCACATTATTTCATATGAGATAGAAGTGTTTGCTGTGGCTTTAAAATGTTGGAAGCCATTCCTTGCTGCCAGGCAGACCAAACCCAGTGGATAAATTAAATTTTTGCATCTGAGGCACCTCCTGAAATGTATATAAGGAGAAGGGCTCTGCCTCAGAGGAGCTAAAGGAGATCTCCTTCTTCCAGCCCCTGCTCCTGTCTTGCTCCTCTGTGTCACCGTCACTGCCCGCCCGCCCCAGCCACCATGAGCCGACAGTGCTACACCTCTGGCTCCATCCTGGGAAGACGAGGCTTTTCCTCGGCATCCGCCGTCTGTGGCCTGGGCAGGGCCAACAGCACCTCGGCCTCCGTCTGCCAGCCCGTGGGACGGAGGTGTGGGATCGGTGGCTTCAGCAGCCGCAGCGTCTGTGACCTGGGCAGAGGGCAAAGGATTTCCTTCGGTGGGAGCTGCCGCAGCAGCGTCTACGGTGGTGCCGGCGTTGGGCGCTGCGGTGTCGCTTACGGCGGGGGCCGCTTTGGCACCGTCGTGGGCTTTGGGAACTGTGCGAGCTTCGGGGGCCTGGGCAGCTACAGAGGCCTGGGGGATGGCGTGGCCATGGGGGGCTACGGTGGTGGCATCGGCATTGGCCTCGGCGGAGGGAGGTCCGAGGGGATTCGCGGCGTCAGCATCCACCCAGAGCTCCTCAAGCCCCTGTGCGTGGGCGTGGACCCCGAGGAGTGCCAGGTGCGGACCCATGAGAAGGAGCAGATCAAGAACCTCAACAACCAGTTTGCCTGTTTCATCGACAAGGTGAGACCCCACTTTCCCCACCCTGTGTCCCTCGGCTCCAAAGGGTGCATGTCCCCAGAGACAACATGGGGAGCTGTTTCTCCTGGTGCCCTGGTATTTAAACGTTTCTTATGAGCCATGGTGGTCCTGGCCTCGAGACCCTCTGGATTTAAGCCTTGCACCAAGGCAACACCACCAGTGTTGTACCTTTGGATGGTCACCAACCTGCTAAAGAGGTCAGTCAGGACCAGCTCCAGGGATATAGTAAATCCAGACCTGTGAGTGATGAGATGAAAACACTGAAGGATAGGAAATTTTATTTCAAGTGTATAATCTGATGTTGCTCTCACAAATCTATAAACTCCAAAGGACTTCTGCATTCTTAAAATAGTTTGTATTTCATGAAGGTGATGTGGAAGGCTGAATTTAACTAAAGTGGGAGGAACTATTTTAATTTCTCTGTCCCTCCACTCTGTGAATGAAATGATTTGGTGATTTCCTGAAAAGACGTAATTTATCATTGTTTTCTTGGCTACATTTAAGGGTTTTCATGTCTGTTTAGAGCGCTGTTATGGGAAAGAATTTTTCAAACGGCAAAGAAAATCTGCTCTGTCTGATCTGATCTTGATTTTCCTGGAGAGTTGTTCTGCAACTGGAAAAACTGAATCCACCCAGAAGCAGCAACTCCTGCTTCTTCCCATTTGTAAAATGACTTATTCATGACCCATCAAGCTCCTAGAGAGCCCTTTAATCTAGAAGTGGAAAGGCATGACAAGTATCCATGATTGGAGTTTAAATCAGATACATCCAAATGAGGTTCTGGATGGAGCTTTTAGTGCTGAGAAAGACTTGTTACTGCCCTGGGCCCATCGGGAGGCCGAGGATCCAGTTCTGGGGGAGGAGTGGAGGTGTCTGGCTGAGGAAGCGTTTGCTGAACCCAGGCTTGGCCTCAGCGCAGAGCAAAGGCACTGATGTTGCTCAGCCTGAGATTCGAGTCCTGGGTGGGACCAGTTTAGCTCAGAGAAGATGCTGGTCCCACTCAACCACCTGAGACAGCAGCATCTGACCATTTGCAATTCTGATTTGATTTTCACTTTTCCCTTTGGGAAGTAGAGAAACGCTGGGACAGGAGAGCCTGACTCTCCCATCTCTTCCCTGCCCAGGTGCGGCTGCTGGAGCAGCAGAACAAGGTGCTGACCACCAAGTGGGAGCTGCTGCAGCAGTATGTGCTCCCAGCATCACGGAGAAACTTGGAGCCTGTGTTTGACAACTTCATCTGCAACCTGAGGAAGCAGCTGGAGTGTGTGATGGGGGAGCGTGAGCGGCTGGAGAATGAGGAGCGGTGCCTGCGGGACCTGGTTCAGGAGTTCAAGTGCAAGTAAGTGACACACAGGGAAGCTGCAGACCCGGATGTTGCTGGCCTGGGTGGTGTTCCTGAGTGTGAATCTAAGGAAATTGCACTGGATGGATCAATGAACTGGGGTACAGGGCAGTACTGGGCAAATTTCCTGCACTGGGCAGCACTGGAGATGCTGCTGATGGACTGGGAGACGTTTTCAAGCCCAGTTTCCTTAGGGACCAGGATAGGAAATCACTCTTCCTCTCCTTCCTGCACACCTCTGTGGTTTGCCATATCAAATCTCCCCCACTACCTGTGCCTGTGTTTTCCCCAGTGCCATCAATTCCCACAAAACAAACAAAGCCCTCAGCCAATTTTCTCCACCCCACTCTTTACCCACGTCATGTTGGGATTCATTCTCTCTTCCCAGAGGGAATGTGGGATTTTTTGTTTTAATCTAAGCTGTAGATACTCCTTAATATCTCCCTGTGTGCTCTGCTAAGTCACAAACCAGGTCACTGGATCAACTTTCCTGAGAGTTCATAATCTCAGGTGTTTTTTCTTGCTAAGCCACCACCGAGTGGGTCCAACTCACAGAATCAGCATCTTGTGAAAGTTCTTGCAGGTCTCAATTACTGATTCATTATGCCCTGACTGTGCTCCCCACTGCATCCTGGAGTTTCACAGGTTGCTCAAGCTCCTGACCTTCCCCTGAGGCATTTTGACCAGTCTCACCATAAATACTCTGAGCACAGTCCTGGATGCTCTGGAAAAACATCTCACAAAGCAGAAGGGCTGGAAGCTGCAATCCAAGCCTCTAGCTTTGCCTTTCTGGTGGTTTGGCTGGATTTTCTGTCCTCTGACTCCAGCCACCCAAACCACTGGCATGGCTAAAACTGCTGAGTAAAACCCAGTGAGGGGGTAAGAAACAGCAAAGAAGAAAAATAATGATAAAAAATGAGGTGCAAAGTGAAATCTCATTTCCCATGGTCTGCACTGGAGGCTTGGGTGATGGAGATGGGACCCCCAGGGCTCAGCATCCCCCCACTCTGCTTTCCTGCAGGTATGAAGATGAGATCAACAAGCGCACGGCAGCGGAGAATGAGTTTGTGGTGCTCAAGAAGGTGAGTCAGGGTCAGATAAGGGTGGGCAAACCCTGGGCATGGGGTCAGTGGGAGAAGTGGGGGGCCCTGGCACCATGGCACAGCCTGATGCCCCAAAAATGAGGCAGCCCAAGGAATGTGGAGGGCCTCTCTGAGGTCTTCAGCACATGAAGCCCAAACCCACATAGTGCCAAGGGCTGGAAATTGTGGGGTTTTCTCCTAATGTAAAGAAAACCTGGGATTTGCCACAGTCGTTCCTTCACGTCTCTTCACCAAACTCCTGGTATCTCTCCAGGATGTGGATTGTCTCTACCTGACCAAGGAGGAGCTGGAGGTGAGGGTGGGTCTCCTGCGGCAGCAGCTGGAGTTCCTGAAGTGCATCTACGCCGAGGTAAGAGCTTCTGGCCCCATCTGCTCCCTGGGGTGAGGCATCATCTCCTGCCCTCCCCACCCGAGTCTCACACCAAGAGTGCAGGGAAAAGCGTCTTTTCTGAAAATCCTGGCATTGCAGCCCAAAACTGTATGTCTTTTAGATGTGTTTGATAACAACACTGTCACACCTGCTTCAGGAAGGCTAAGAGTGTCTTGGCTGCTACATTGCTGCTGACAAGGGGGGGGATCTTTTGCCTGAAAACCTCTCAAATTGTAATCCAAACCATCCCTGGGTTGGCCAAATATTTCTAGCACTTTTTTTTTCTGTACATTAGTCAAAATATTTTTATGAAAATAACACTTCTGTCTAAAATTCCGCAAGTTTTTACCAAAACACACAGCGGACGCTTGCATTGACACCTTTTTGAGCTAAATCCCCTCAGCAGGGGTCAGTGGGCCCAAAGAACTCATGCCCGAAGGATTCCCAATCCAGGAAAGCACTGGCACAGCCAGGAATGCAGGTTGCTTCACCAGGATTCCCCGCCCTTCCTTAGGGAACTGCATGCAGCCATACCAGGTCGTGCCACCAAAACAGGTCCCAGCTGCCAGGTCTTGCTGGACATGAGTCATCCAACTGGAAAACCCCATGTTGGGAGCCCACGGGAGAACCTCCTCCAGCCAGACCCCCCCCTTGCTGGGGTTGCTGCTGGGCTGGCTGGGGCTGGTTGAGGGAATGGAACTGATGCTCTGGTCCTGCAGGAGAGGGCTCAGCTGGACTGCCAGATGTGCGACACTTCTGTCATCGTGCAAATGGACAACAGCCGGGACCTGGACATGGAGGGCATCATCAAAAGCGTGGAGTGCTGCTACGAGGAGATTGCCCAGAAGAGCAAGGCCGAGGTGGAGGCTTTCTACCAAACCAGGGTGAGTATTCCATGAATTTCCATGACAGACCATTTCTGAGACCATTTCTGAGGCCATTCCCATTCTCCATGATGCAACTTTAACCTGCCTCACACTGTCTATTAGTTTCAGTTTGCTTAAGAAAGTTGTACCAAAAAAAATCCAAACACAAACCAACCTTAAAAGTGTGGTTTGAGACATTTCAGTACAAGCAGAGCAGATCAGAGTGTTCAGAGATGTCCCCTTTGTGTACCCTGAGGAGCTTCATTACTTCCCAAAGGGCAAATCATAGAAACCTAAGGCTGGGAAAGACCTCCAAGATCAGCAAGTCCAGGACTCACCTGAGACTCTCGCCTTATCCAGGCTGAGGCCATGTCTGGGTGGTGCCCTGGGGACACCGACCCTGGTGCAGCTGCAGAGATTTCATTCTTCCCGGGAAGGTGGCGGTCCCTGGGAAGGGGAGATTTTGGTGCATTGACATTATCCTCTTCCTGTGCAACAGCTGGAGGAACTCCACAGCAGCCGGGGCAAGTTCTGTGATGACCTGAGGAACAACCAGAGCGAGATTGCTGAGCTCAACAGGATGATCCAGAAGTTGCAGTGTGAGTCAGACAACGTGAAGAAACAGGTAGGACCAAAGGATCAATCCACCTGGGAGTGCAGCTCCTCCATCAAAGGGCATTGTTCTACCAGCTCCCACTCTGTGGAGCTGCAAAGAACCCCTGCCCAGATTAGGTCTATTTTAACTTCTCATCTGCTGTTCATGCACACAAAAAGGCAGATTTATTTCTCACTTTGCAAATAAGAAGTGTGTTGGTTTGGCGGTACCAGAATGAGTGTTTGCTGTGGGCTTCCACCAGGTTGTAGCCAACATCCCACCAGATTGCAGCCAACAGATCCCATCCCCTTCATCCCAAATAGCTCGGTCACCACAAAACCAGCCGAAATCTTGGCTCTCTGGCACTTCCTGGCTGAGAAATAGATGAGCAGTGCTGTGGAGATACCCCTTAATATCACCTTTGGCTGACCTCTTGCCCAGAGAAATTGTGCCTGGAAGTGTCCAAGGCCAGGTTGGATGTGGTTTGGAGCAGCCTGGGCTAGTGGAAGGTGTCCCTACCCACGGCAGGAGATAGGACTGGATGGGCTTTACCTTCCTTTACTGAAGTTTTGTGGGAATGTCCTGCTGTGGCTGTCCCCAGATCTCAGCCCTGCAGACAGCCATCTGTGACGCCGAGCAACGAGGAGACTGCGCCCTCAAGGACGCCCGGCAGAAGTTGGTTGACCTGCAGACAGCTCTGCAGCAGGCCAAGGACAAGATGGCCTGTCTGCTCAAGGACTACCAGGAGCTGCTCAACGTCAAGCTGGCCCTGGACATTGAGATTGCCACATACAGGACGCTGCTGGAGGGAGAAGAGAGCAGGTAGGAGCAGCCCTGGTTGCGCCTTGTAAGGATAATCAGCAAAAAACAATGGGACGAGAAAGAAATGTTGCACCCAGGGCTGCAGAGGGGAGCAGGGTCCCTTTTCTCTCCCACTGGGTGCAGAGGGGATCACACTCTCATCCAAAAAGAGGATGGGATATTAGTATGACTGTGGAATTAGAGATCCAACCCTACAGTGCTGTGGTGGGCAATTTGAACAAGCACCTCTCAGCAGGGTGCACCTAAAGAGCCGAAGGACATCAGGTTTCTAAGGAGGCATTGCCTGGGCTCTATTTGCCTGTGAATTTGAGGAATATGTCCCTAAATACATCTCTGAGACGTTTCTTTCCTTGACAGGATATGCACCGGCAACCCTGTGAGCGTAGGTGAGTTAATGAACCCCTCCTCGATTTCCTTGGAAGCTTTTTAAGCTTGTAACTCTCCTTTGAAGCCGGATTTTCGCTGCTCTGGGCGTGACCGAGCCTGTTTTTCTCCCGCAGCCGTGGTCAGCGGCGGGGGCACGGTCGGGGAGTGCCGATCCCTGTCTGGAATGGGAGGCAAATGCACCGTCAAGACCGGAGCGGCCGGCGCGGGGCTGGGCATGGTCTCGTCCTTCGGCAACGCCGGGTTCAGCACCCGGAGCGTGGATTGTGTCCCCAAGGTCGGGGCCGGATTCGGGGCCAGAAGCGCGGTCAGCTGCGTGGGGAGGGAAGTGCTCACCGGGGTGGACGGAGTCCAGTGCGCCGCCGGCATGGGCAACCTGGGCAACCTGGGCAACCTGGGCAACGTGGTGTGCGCGGGGGTGGAGCAGTGCGGGCCCGGGCCCGTGATCATCCCCGGGCCCCCGGGGATCTGCGGGAACAGGTTCAGCCCATCCGTGCGCGTGGTCAGGACGACCCGGTAGAGACCGGCGGGGCCCGCCACGGCAGATTTTATAATAATCAGCATTTCTGCAATAAAACAGTATTCCCCCTCCCTCTGACAGCCACAGGGATCACGCAACCATGTGCTAGGACATCGCTCTGCCTAAACCCTTAGCCTGACAAAACCCACCCTCTCTCTGATGTCTTTCTTGGGGGAAACTCCCCTCTGCCCTCCTCAGCCAGGTGAGATTTTAATTTCAGAGACCATTCCTGTCTCCACTCATCATCTTGGCTTTTCAGTCATTGTTCCCTGCTTGACCCCTTTCCAGCAGAGACTTTCTTTGCCTAATGCAGCTATTGCAAAAGGATGAAAAATTTGGTCATCCCAACTTCAGAGAGAGAAGCCACAATTTAATTGTCCAAGACAAAGCTGCAGCTGTAATTTAACTGCTTTAATGACAGCAGAAAGTCCAATTTTTCCTGTTTACAAGAGGGTTGGGAATGCTTATGTAAATTGGTCAGGTTGCTACACTGCGTTTGGTAGAGCAGATTTTAATTACACACCAAAGAGCACCTTATATTTCTGTAGTTAAATGCATGTGTTGTTTTTCCTGTGTGCAATAGACGGAGTTAAAGCTTTTAATGTGTAAGTGAACAGAGTTATTACCCTTCGCTTACTCCAGACTTTCAGCTGTACCTTCAATAAACTCCATGCATAATTCATGCTGCACTCACTGCCTGGGCTTTATTTCCCTCCCTGATATTGCAAATCATAGAAGTTTCCTCAAACCTGAGTCTCCAAATGGGTGGAGTCTGGAGCTTCAAGAAGTTTTTGTCTGCTCTCCTTCCTGAAGCACCTTTGCATACCTTTATTCCATCCACTGATTAGTGTGGCCACAAGGAAATCTGGAAAGGAGGTTGTTCAACCATCTGTGGGTATGCAGTTTGCTTGGGATCTCTCACAGTGTCTGGGATCTCTGGAGATGGAACAAAAAGGCAGCCAGGCCCTTGTTTAAGGCAATCAGTGAGAACCAGCTCAGGGAGTAACAGGAAAATAATCCCACACCACACCTGTGAAACCCTCTCACAAGAGTGGGTTGATTTTAGGAGAAAGCAGGAGCGAAGTGCAGTTTCCCAAAATGCAGCACCAGGGGCTTCTTCCTCAACCGCTACCTTCCTTAAAATATGTGAGCTCACACAAAGAGCAGGGTCTGGAAATGTGGCTAGACATGCCCCTCCATCATCCCTTCTCACAATTTTAGGAAACTGGGATTTAGGAGAAATCACATCGTCCTCTCCTTTTCCTTTACGAGGTTCATGGAATCATGGAATATCCTAGTTGGGAAGGGACCCACAAGGATCATTGAATCCCAGTCCCGGCCCTGCACAGGACACCCCAAAAATCCCACCAGATGCTTGAGTGTTGTCCCAACACTACTAGACTTCTGCAGGGCTCCCAGTTCCCCTGGACAGTGACCCACTGTTGGGTCTTTATAACTTGGCTGGGAGGATCTTGCCATGGTGACAACTCAACCCATCTGGATGGACAGCTGGAATCACAGGAAAACAAACCAGCCCTGCAGCTCCTCCCTTCCCTCAGCTCCCCATGGAACAGCCAACAGCCCCTGAGCCAGCTCTGCATCACCCTTGGAGAAATCCCTCTGTCCAGCCTGGAACAGCACAGGCTGTGGGCAGCTTCATGTGCCCATGAAAGGCTCACCAAGAACCAGGGGCTGTAATTTATTCCCCCATGCCCCACTTTGCTTCCAAGACTTCCCTGCTGACTCACAGCTTCTTTACCTTGACCTCTGCAGGGCTGGAGGATGAGCTCAGCCCCCATCCCAGACTCAGTCTGTCCTTGCTGGTGGGATGGGGATGAACCCAGCATGGGATGAGTTCCAGCCTCTGCTGCTCTCCCAGCATTGGGCATTCTGGCTCCCCTCGTGGTGTATTGGATGTGATCAACAGGGAGCAGAGCACTAATTCTATTTTAATAAATGCCACAGTTGGCTGGGGCTTGGTGAAAGCCAAGTGGGTCAGCCCTTGATGAGAAAGCAAAACTTACTCTGCTAAAAATGTTTTTGGAAACCTTGTCTTCACCTTTTCTGCTCCATGAACACGACTCAGGCTCCATCTCATTTCTATGTAAATACCAAGCAGAAACACCCAAAACAAGAAGCTTCCAGTGCCCCAACAACTCATAATTTATGTTGATCATCTCCCTGCAAAGCAATACCTGAACACCAAACACCAGCCAGCTCCCCAGGGGGCAAAAGCAGTCTGGCAGCTCTTGCATTTCTGGGAGAAAACCTTTAATCATCCCTGTCCTCTACTCCCAACTATTGCAAAAGCCATGTTTGCTGCTGCCTGCTTGAAGATGTTCATGTAGGGCATTTTGGAGAGAAAAAAGCCAGGAATGTGGGTTTGGGGCGGATGGAGGTCAAATCCTGCACAGATCAATCAGACCCTTTTGTAAATTGATAGAGTCTAAAATGATGGATTCATGGAAAGATTGGGTTAGAAGGGATCTTACAAACTGTCCCATTCCACCTCCTGCCATGGCCAGGGACAACTTCCACTATCCCAGGTTGCTCCAAGCCCCATCCAACCAAGCATTGGACACTTCCAGGGATGAGGCAGCCCCAGCTTCTCTGGGAAATCCATTGCAGAGTCTCCCCACCCTCACAGGGAGGAATTTCTTCCATATACTTAACTTTGACTTTCCCTCTTTCAGCTTGAACCCAGAGCCTGGCAGAGCTGATCCAAACAGACATGAAAATGCCACATCTGCCTCTGGGTTTGGAGCCCCAACCCTCGGCTCCTCCACACCACCAACCACCCCAGGAAGGAAAGGAAGCATTTTTCAGGTGGCCTTTGCATCACTCACATACCCTGTGGATAACGAGCCGAGGGGAGAAGAGTGTGGGAGCCTAAAGTGACAATTCCCTCTTTCTTCTTGGGAGCCCCACCTTTAATCCCATTACATTCATTCAGCTCTAACATCTGATCTGAACCCGTTCTTCAGCTTCAGGACAAGCTGCCTTTACTGGGGTCAAGGAACCATGAAGACAAAATCTCATTTTCCCATCGCACCCTGGCTTTGAATTTTATGCAAATCACCGAGGCAATGGATGCTCATGAATTTCAAGTGACATTCCAGGTTCAGACTGACATTTTCCAAAAAGAAACAAGATGACCTGCACCATCTTGAAATAATTTCTCACTGCAAAGGGAAATTCTCCTTCAGTGCCCCAACTCTCGCATTCCAGCCTGCCTGGCAGCATTTCTGTAGGGATAATCAGATATTTGGTCTTCTCTATTCAGTAGCACCTGTTTAATTGTTCTTCCAGAGATGCCAGTGGGATTTTAGCTCCTTAATGGTTTTGTAGCTCTGGGGCACAGGGACGTGTTTTGAAGGGCATGTAGAGTCCTGTCCTGTAAACATATTTAAGCTCCAGTCCTGCAGAGTTCAGGCAGAGCCACCAGTGCAGCCCCATGCCAAAAACCAGCTGAGGTCTGACATGCAAGGGATAAAATACTCTCAACACTGCAGTTCCACAAAGTCTGAGATGCCAGAAAATGTCACCACACCCTGCTGAATTATCTTTTTTCCCAAGGACTCCAGGAAGTGAAATAAGGAGAATTTGTGGGAGTATTTTTCATGCTGGTTAAATCTGCTTTTGGCAGCATTTTCAATTGAATGTTCAAAGGTCTTTAAAAGAAATCAGAGCTAGAGAGAGCCAGAAACTCAGGACTGACTACATCCTAAAGTGGGCAAATGACATGGTTCCACAGAGGTGGGCAGCAAGTTTTTCAGAAAATCTGCCTCTTTTTTTGAAATGATTTTTAGGTCGAGATGAAAATACATCAATCACATCATTAGCTAGCTGGAGAAATCACAACACAGCCTCTGCATGGAATGGAGTTGTCCTCTGGTAATGCAGATGTCCAGAGGAAAAGCCTAGAAAGCCTGCCATAGGCTAAATAATGACTATAAAGGGGAAAATCTGAGGTGGTACTTACGTCTGGAAAGGAGAAAGAGGAAAACTTGATCAAGACTGCTTTGTCAAGTCATCCCAAAGAGATGGTCCCTGCCCAGGGAGTAGGAACAGCAAACTGGATAAATTAGAGCCCCAAAAGGGATGTCAGGTTTCATGAACATCAAGCCGCCTTCTGCCTTCAGGTGAAGAAACCCCATGAATTATTTTTGTTCAGATTTAACCATTTTGTTCTCACAGTCTTTCACTTGAGTTAGTCCAGAGGACTCTCCACTGATCTCTGTGTTGATGTGCTGCATCTTTTAAGTAGAATTGGGAATCCAAGACATTATTTCTGGCTTTATAACATTTTAAAATTACTTTTTTTTCACAGTAAGGAATTTATAGAAGCACTGAATCCTAGAATGGTTTGGTTTGGAATGGATCTCAAAGACCATCTCATTCCATCCCACCACAAGCAGGGACACCTTGCATTAACCCAGGTTGCTCCAAGCCTCTCGCATTCTGGCCTTGGACACTTCCGTGGTTAGGCAAAATAATTCAAAATAAAATAACCCATCTCTGCAAGGAGACAGCAGTTTTGCATCAGGCTGAGCTCTCCCTGCCAGAAATCTGGGCATTAGATAACTCTTCCAGCTGAGCAGATCCAGCCCCAGGAGGTGTGTTTGGGTGCAGTCAGGGTTTAACAAGTCTCAGAGAGACAGCTGCCTCCTGGCACGTCAAAACCATGAAGGCACTAAATTGATCACTGGACTTCCATGCAACCAAGCCCAGATCCCTGGGGGATAAAAGGGGCGCCCGTATTCCCTTTCCTCAGAGAGCTGCCGAGTCTCTCTGGCTGTGCGGGGCCCTGCTGTGCTGCCGCGATGAACCGGACGCTCAGCATGAGGGCAGGAGGTGGAGGCCGATCCTACAGCGCTGCCTCGGCCATAATTCCGAGCAGCAACAGGGCTGGCTTTAGCTCTGTGTCTGTGGCACGATCAGGAGGAGGAGGTGGCTTTGGGAGGCTCATTGGAGGAGGTGGTGGCGGCAGTTCTGGCGGTGGTGGAGGTTTTGGTAGCAGGAGCCTCTACAACCTTGGTGGTAGCAAGAAGATTTCCATCGGGGTTGGAAGCAGCTTCCGAGCTGCTTTTGGAAGTGGAGCTGCTGGTGGCTCTGGCCTGGGAGGTGGTGGCGGAGTGGGTGGCTCTGGGCTTGGCAGTGGTGGAGCTGGTGGTGGCCTTGCGCTGGGGCTTGGTGGTGGGGGTGGTGGATTTGGTGGTGGTGGAGCTGGTGGTGGCCTTGGGCTAGGGCTTGGTGGTGGATTTGGCTTTGGTGGAGGTGCTGGCGGGCTGGGATATAGTGGTGGTCATGGAGGTGGTGGAGGGTTTGGCTTTGGTGGACTGGCAGGGCTGGGAGGATTCCCTGCAGGGCTGGGTGGTGGCAGGAACCCAGTGGGATTTTCTGGTGGCCCGTCTGGAGTGGGTACAATCCAAGAAGTGACTGTAAACCAGAGTCTCCTGGCACCGCTGAACCTGGAGATAGATCCAAACATCCAACAGGTGCGGAAAGATGAGAAGGAGCAAATCAAGACCCTGAACAACAAATTTGCTTCTTTCATTGACAAGGTGAGACTTGGTTGGGTGCTGTGGATCTGTGGTAGAGGGGGTGTGAGGATCTAGTAGGTACCAAAATATTACTTCAGAGATCTCCAGTCTTTCACTCATTTCCTCCCTGCATGTCTTTGTTAACTCCCTCAAACAATAATGTCCTTCTGAACATTTACAGGGGAGAAAACAAGACTAGAAAATTGTAGTAATTGTAGTAGGTTTGGTGCCTGAGAAATAATACAGATTAGTTGAAATGGAGTAAGTCAGTTTTGGGTCCAGGTCTAGTGGCTCAACCCAACTCTCTCTCTGGGCAATCACAGCAGATGTCTTGGTCTTTGTTGTTTATTGCCTAAAAGATAAAATCCTTTTTATATTGACTCAATTGACTCAACCACTCAAGTCCTTCCTCGGCCTTTAATTGGATTAATATGATGTATGTGTGAGCAAAAGGAAAGACAATTAAGCCTTTTAGCATTAGTACTCAGACCTTGGCTTTAATGAAGAAAGATCTATATCTTACAAAGAAAGAAACCCCGGAGGGTGTGAAAGAAGAACTTCACTGTCTGGTGAAGAAAGAGCTGAACCCAATTTTCTTACCGTTGCTAGTTGGCTTCCTAAATCAAATTGCCTCTCAAGAGAACGGTCCACTGAGGGTGGATTTGCCCAGCTACAGGTTGGGCTAACACAGCCCTGGATAATCCAGAGGGTATTCCCAGCCTGGAAACTCAGTTCAGGAATCCCTTGGCTCATGCCATGCATCACTGCCAGTATTGAATATTGTCTGCCAGCTCACAGGTACCTTCTGCCTAAGCCTCTTCTGCTTCCCAATGCCCAGGTTCGTTTCTTGGAGCAGCAGAACAAGGTGCTGGAGACCAAATGGACCCTTCTGCAGGAGCAGGGCCAGAAAAACAATTCCGGCAAGAGCACCCTGGACCCGCTGTTCGAGGCCTACATCAACAACCTGCGGCGGCAGTTGGCCAACCTGCTCAATGAGCGGGGACGCATGGATGGGGAGCTGAAGAACATGCAGGACCTCGTGGAGGACTTCAAAAACAAGTGAGTGTGAATGGGGTGTAAATTATTCAGCTGAACATTGAGCAGCAGGAGTTTTCACCCAGAGGGTGGTCAGGCACTGAACAGGCTCCTCAGAGAATGGTCACGGTCCCATGGCTACCAGAGCTCCAGGAGTGTTTGGACAATGCTCTCAGGCACAGGGTGGGACTGGTGGGGTGTCCTGTGCAGGGCCAGGAGTTGGAGTCAAGGATCCTCATGGGTCTCTTCCAACTCAGTTGACTCTGTGATTCTATAATTCTGTAATCCTAGGATTCTGTGATTCTATAATTCTATGGTTCTATGATTCTATAATTCCATGATTCTGTGATTCATGTCATGTGATTTCAATTTCTGAAAGTCAAACATCCAGACTGAAGTATTAATGGAAATTTCTCTAGGAAAGGGGAAAACGTGTCTCCAGTTTGTGCTCCAACCCATAACACAGAACATCACTAATCACCTCCAATACTCCCTGCTCATAGGTATCTCTCCCTGCAGGACCTATTTTCCTCAACAGCACCAAAAAGGGTCCATTGACATTTTTCCAATCAAAAAATGGAGACTCAGCCAAGACACAGCACCTTTTGATGGCTCTTGCAAAGGAAAAGCCTCTAAACCAACTTCACCTTCCTTGTTCCATCTGCATTAAGTCAAAAATGTCCTTTCAGCCTTTTGAGAAAGGGGAATCTCACACATTTGGGCTGGACAGTTCCCAGGAGGCTGATTTGGAGATGCCACCTCCATTCCAGATCACTTTGCAGTCCTACCTGGGCACCTGTTCTTCTTCCCGAGATCTGATCCAGCACCTCTTTCCCTTTATCCCTGTAGATATGAAGAGGAAATCAACCGGCGCACGGCAGCAGAGAATGAATTTGTGGTGCTCAAGAAGGTGGGTAAGACAGGAGGTGCTGCAGATGCTGAGCCATCCCCAGCCATTGCACAGACTGGAAATATCCTGAGGGATGGGAGATCTCATGGAGCTGCATCCTTATCCTTTAGAAGGGTTTTAAATCACCACTTGATCATGGTATTGCAGGAAAGGAATTGAGTGCCTTGTGGGAAGGAAGAAAAATCTCCTCCCACTCCAGTCCCACAGCACACACAGGTGCAAAACAGACCATGTAAAGACATGTCATGCTTGGGAATCCCAGGTACCAAGGCCAAAGAGCCAGGACATCCTTCCTTATCCACTTCCAAATTACACACAGCACTTCTCTGGGGCAAGGGATGCCCTCTTGGTGCTCTTCCAGCGGGGATGTGCCACTCACAGCTGCTCTACCAGGCAGCAGGGAAAGGGACAGCCTCGTCTCCAGGCTTGGCCGTTTCTTGGCTGTGCCAAGGAACTTCTTCCTGTCTGAGAAGAGGATCCAGGTGCCACAGGTGTCCCCACAGCTGCTCTTTTCCAGGACGTGGATGCTGCTTACATGAACAAGGTGGAGCTGGAGGCCAAGGTGGATGCCCTGAGTGATGAACTCAACTTCCTTCGAGCCCTCTTCGAGGCGGTACAGACAAATCCCAGATTCCTGTCCTGCCATTGTCCCTGGCTGGGGAATGCCACCAGTCTGAGGGTTGGGAGAGGTAAGTGCAGCTCCCGTGTGCTTCCCACAGGAGCTGGCCCAGCTCAGCGCCCAAGTGTCCGACACCGCCGTCATCCTGTCCATGGACAACAACCGGGACCTGGACCTGAGCAGCATCATTGCCGAAGTCAAAGCTCAGTACGAGGACATTGCCAACCGGAGCCGTGCCGAGGCCGAGGCTTGGTACCAAACCAAGGTGAGCTGACCCATCATTGCCACATGAAATCCCTGCTGTCCCTAAGAGGGGTTGTTTGAGCCATGTCTTGTCCAGCCAGACACCTCAGACAGTCCAGGTTACATCTTCTTTCTCACCTCAGTTTGAGGAGCTGCAGGCCACGGCTGGGAAACACGGTGATGACCTGCGCAACACGAAGGGTGAAATCTCAGAGCTCAACCGGCTCATCCAGAGGATCCGCTCTGAGATAGAGAACACAAGGAACCAGGTAGGAATGGCAAAAGGAGCCAACAGAGCCCCATCCTGTTGTCCCTCAACACCGCAGCTCAGCTTTGCTAAGCAGGGACTTTTCCAGCCTTGTTGAAGGTGTTGAATTCCCTCCTGGAAAGGCCTTCACACTCTAAAATTTAACTATTAATTCGTTCTTGCCAGCCTGGCATTTCAACTCCAGCCGTGTTAGCTCAGCTGGAACATTTTCCATGAACGTCCCAGCCAGAATGGGTTTCTTCCTTGGGTGACTCTCACCCAAAGGGAAGAGCAGCTTTCCAAGCACCTCATCCCTTGCAGTGTGCCACCCTGCAGACGGCCATTGGAGATTCTGAGGAGCGCGGGGAGATGGCCCTCAAGGACGCCAAGGCAAAGATGATTGACCTGGAAGACGCCCTGCAGAAAGCCAAGGCTGACATGGCCCGGCAGCTCCGGGAATACCAGGAGCTCATGAACGTCAAGCTGGCCCTGGACATCGAGATTGCGACCTACAGGAAGCTGCTGGAGGGCGAGGAGAGCAGGTGGGAGCAAAATCCTTGTGGGGATAACAGTGACTATCACTTTTCCCATCAGAGGTTGGTTCCTCTGCCTGTCTCCGTAATTTTGCTCTAATCTTCTCTAATTCCCCAACAGGCTAAGTGGAGAGGGACTGAACCCCATCAGCTACTGTAAGTATCACAGTTCTGGATCCCAAAGTCTTCAGGCTTTGTGAGCAAAGCCTGGGAGAAACCAGGGGAAAAAGGATCACAGTTCTGGATCCCAAAGTCTTCAGGCTTTGTGAGCAAAGCCTGGGAGAAACCAGGGGAAAAAGGAAATTTTGCCCCCACATAAGACTTTTGGAGCCCTCCACTGTCATTACGGGCTTGTGCAGGGGATGGAAGTTGGGTTCAAGTCCTGTGGGTCAAGGTCCTGATGATGGTGCTTCCTGGACCTGGGTGACTCCCCAGAGAAGCTGTGCCTGCCCCTGCCCTGGAAGTGTCCAAGGCCAGGTTGAACAGGGCATGGAGCAACCTGGGATAATGGGGGAAGGAGTCTCTGCACATGGCAGGGTCAGGGATGGGATGACTTTTATGGCCCCTTCCAGCCCATGACTCCATGACTGCCAAGCAGATGTCCAACCCTCTGGTTGCTTTTCCTTGCAGCAGTCATCAGCTCCAGCTCCAGCATTGCTGGTGGAGCTGGCTTAGGAGGAGGATTTGGTGGACTGAGCCTGAGTGGAGGAGGCAGCGGAAGTGGTTTTGGCCTTGGAGGAGGTGGTGGAAGCAGCTTTGGTCTCGGAGGAGGTGTTGGAAATGGTTTTGGCTTTGGAGGAGGCGGCGGGAGCAGTTTCGGTCTTGGAGCTGGCAGTGGAGGAGGAGGAGGAGGAGGAGGAAGCTACAGTTTCGGAAGCGGAGGAGGACTTGGACTCGGGGCTGGAGGTGGTCTTGGAGGTGGATTTGGAGGAGGGAGTGGTCTGGGCACTGCTGGCAGCTACAGCCATGCCGGAGGCAGCAGCAGCACCCTGAGCACCAGCGGAGGGAATTTCAGCTCTGGAAGTGCAAAAGGCACCAACCCAGGTGTGAAAATCGTCTCCAAAACCTCCTCCAGCAAAAAGAGCATAAAAAGCCAAAGCCTGAAGAATGCCACAGAGCCTGAGTAAAGCCAAGCCCAGACCCTCCCGTGGTTCCTCTGTTCCTCTTGCCCACCATTCTCCCCCACCTCCACCCTTCCAGCTCCTCCTGACCTGCTCCTGCTCTGTAATTCTCACTTATTTGGATCTCAGGTCAAAAAAAAGCAGTGGAACACACAGAAACCAGAGCTCTCCAAGTCCCTGGAATAGGAGTCAAAGGAAAACACGGGCCTAAGTGGTTGTTCTGAATGGGGAATTGGTTTGGTTTTCCATTTGTTTTTAATAAGGCCAAGCAGTTTGTGATTGTGGCCACCTACAGCCACCAGCTGAAACAGAGCAAATAGCAGGGAAAGTTTTAGCTCAGTTCTGGCTTCTTCATCTCAGAAGCCCAGGGATGGGCTGTGAATGTGTGTTTAGCTCACCCTGCTTTGCCTTCACTGCTGGAATGAGCCCAACTCGCTCCTTCATAAGAGAAGCTCATCTGCATCAGAGATCTGGGTTATTTTTCTGCTGTTTAGAAATACCCCTGGAGGCTAGTCAAAGATTCCAGGCAGTGGCTTGTAATGCCCCTCTTAAAATATTCTTCATTCTGAGAATGAAGAATTCTTCATTCTGAGTCACTGTGTTGAGATGGAAAATCCCTCTTTCCTCCATTCACAGCCAAGTTTTGAAAGATATGATTCTTCCAGATATTGCCAAGTTTTGCTGCTGAGTCAGCTCAGGCACTTGAGCCTGACCAGGGATTCAGAGTGCTAATGCTCAAGCAGCAACCTGAGATCCCTCCACCCACAGATGAGAATTCAATGTGCCACGAGCTTATCAAAAAGCTTTTCCCAAATCACTCTCCCACTCCTGTCCTTTCTCTTCTTAAATGAGTTTGCCCACAGTGGCCCTTCCACTTAACTTCGGGGGTGGCTTTTGTCAGAGGATTCACCAGTGATTGATCCAAAACTTATGAAAGAGGGCTTTTTTTCTAAATTATAGGACTTTAAAATTCTAAATAATGTCTTACACAATGAGTCCTTCAAAAGCAAGATCAATGCTTGCTGTTAAATGGGGTTTCTGTCCTGTCCCATGCAAGGTTTTCCTGGAATGTCTTCAAAAATTCCCAAATCCTCCAGCAGTCCAAGTCTTGCTGTCTTTCCTCACGGCCTTGGTTGCAGCAGGTGGGGAAAGTCTGAGACTGTGAAAATCACGCTGGAAAAGCTGCCTGAAGGGCCATGTCCACAGTTCCTGGGGGAGTTCCAACATCTCCTCTGTGTGGGTTCCTCTGCCGAAAGAAAGACCTTTGGGAAACTGGGAAGTGCAGCAGGTTCCAGCCCTGTGTGTGGGAAACAAGGCAGTCAAGAGCAGGATCCCAAAGCAACTCCAGAATCCCAAATCTATTTTCCCCTTTTCTGGTGGAATTTACCCCTCTAGCCTTCCACTGTGTCTTTTTATTTTTGGAAAGCACCATTATAAAAGAAAATTGCAGCTTTTTATACTTCCGTAATAGTGATGCAACTCCATGTTTCCCTTCCTCTCTCTATTCGGAACGTATCCAATAAAACCAGATTGTAATTTATTTGTTCTTTTTATTTATCTTTTTATTCTAAATCAGAACCAGCAATACAAAATATTTCCAACCTTCATCAGAATGAGGTGGAGGCATATTTTCTTTACTTTCAGGGAAAAGCTTTGAAATTCTGATTAAATTATAATGAAAATCTTGAAATTGGTTGTCTCAAAATAAATTGAAGAATTGGAGAAAACTGGAGGAGGAAGAGGAGGAAGAGAAGGAGGGTGGAGGTTTTTCCATAAGTGACAAGATAATTAATCACCATTCATTTCTTAACTTATTTGGGTCAATCCAAAATATTTTCTTCCTTGGAAGGGAGGGTTTGGGGCAGCCAGGCAAAACCTCAGGACTCAATTTTTGCTTTCTTAAAAAGTCAGAGCAAACCCAAGTATCTACAGGGCTCTTGGGGAGGCTTTATCTGGAAGATCTGTGTTGGGGATGGGTGCTGGAGCACAACAACAGCACCGATGCAGATATTTCACTCAGTCATTGTAAAAGGAGAATAAAATAAAGAAAAAGTGGAGAAAAACCCTCAGCCAAACATTATTGCAAAGCCCTTACTAAATTTCAAAGGTTCAGATGCTTTGCTCTGCCCTGACCTTGCAACATCATGGCCCTGCATAACTCTGGGCAGAACTTGGGAAGGAGCAGGAACATGGGAAGGAGCAGGAACAGACATGCCAGCGTGTCCTGACAAGTTCAAAGGAGACACTTCAGCAAAACCTTGCTCAAGCCCAGGTGCACCAAAACACAGCAACATCTCATCCCCTTTGCCCAGGAAATCAAAGGAACCTCAGTGAAAGACTGAATCCAGGGACAAAACCAGACTCAGAATCCCAGAATCCCAGAATAGTTGGGGCTGGAAGGGCCCTCTGAAGCTCTGACAGTCAACCCTCTGCCAAGGCACAGACACCTGGAGCAGGTGACACTGGAGGGCATCCAGCTGGGCTTGGAATGTGTCCAGAGAGGGACAATCCAAGCCCTTCCAGGGCAGCTCTTCCAGGACTCTGCCACCTCCATGGAAAGAAGTTCTTCCTCATGTTGGGATGGAATTTCTTGTGTTCTGGTTTATGGCCAGGATTTCTTCCTCCCCAGGGAGGTGGTAGAATCGCCATCCCAAAGGTGTCCAGGGAATGACTGGATGTGGCACACAGTGCTCTGGGCTGGTGGTGAGGTGGAGATCAGGCACAGATGAGACTTGATGATCCTAGAGGTCTTTTCCCACCTCAGGGATTCTGGGATCCTTGTCCTGTCACTGGGCACCACTGAACAGTCTGACACCATCCTCTTTCCACCCCTTGGAGATGTTCACATGGATTGATGAGAGACCCTCTCAAATGAGATATTTTTATGGATATTTGGATATTCTTATGATTGTTGGGATCCCCTCTCAGTCCCCTCTTCTCCAGGCGGACCACACTGAGCTCCTGCCACTTCTCCTCATCAAAGAGATGCTCCAGACCTCTCGTCACCTTTGTGGCTTCCATTGGACACTCTCCAGGAGCTTCTTGTCCTTCTGGAACTGTAGAGTCCAGAGCAGAACACAACACTCCAGACGTGGCCTCACCAGGGCCAAGTAGAGGGGCAGGATCCTCTCCCTGACCTGCTGGCCATGCTTTTCCTGAGGCATCCCAGGATTCCCTTGGGAATTTCATTCCTTCTGGCTGCAGGGACACACTGCTGGCTCATGCCTGTCATCCTGGACACACTGCCTGTCATCCACCAAGACTCCTCAGTCTCTGCTGTCCAGAGGATGTTGCAGACAGGCCAAAAAAGCCAGTGAAGGTTAGAAATAAACTCTTGAGTCACCTCGATTTCTGACCTTGCCAAATTGCACAGGCTGGGTGCGAGGATTTAACACAGCTCATGACAACCCAACCTTAACCAACCTGCAGAGTCTTTGACATCTTTTTTTGCCCTTCTGAAAAAAGAGCAAATCAGAGCTCAGAGGCAGCTGAGCTCCTGCAGATAGGAGTCCTGTTCCTCCTCCCCTTTCTCTGCAGTGGCCTCACCTCCCGGACAATCCCCCATGACATGTCCTGCCTCTCCACAGGGAACTGTTCCACCTGAGGGGCCAGCACAGCCCCCCTGCAGCCCTCAGCACCTTCAGCGGGACACTGTGCGTGAGAGACAGGAAAGGAAAGTTCGAGGGACCGAGAGATTCCCCAAGAATTTTCCTTGTTTTGGTGCCTAAACCATCATTTGCTTTGCTCTTCCAAATCCTTTGTAATATTCCACATAATTGCCATTGTCTGCAGCAACAGGCTTTCCTAGAAGAGCTGGGGAAGTAATGATTCCCTTCCACATGAATCTTTTCCTTCTGCTTTAATTAAAACCTGTGCTCCTGTTCCCAGGTGTGACTTTGCATAAGCAATTTGGGAGTCAAAGGCAAGTTCCATGCCTGGCCCCCGTCCACAGGCTCCTGGCACAGTTGTGCCAGTTCAAATGGGCAGCAATAGGAAAGCAAATCTCCATGGATCTGCCATGCTTGGAACAGAGTTTATTTGTTTTCAGTGTCACTCTGTTTATTTTCAGCACCCAGAGGTCCCGTGGCTGAGGTTGCTGCCACTGTGAAATCGGGGGCTGCTGGGTTTGGATGGAGCGAGGAGTGAAGTTTTCCCAGCAAAACGCTGCGTTTCCAGCATGCAGGATATTCCCACATCTCCACTCCCGGGGCGAGAGCACCCCCTTGCTACAGCCCAGCCGCCTCCCGGTCGGCGGGAGGGATCTTGGACCAGCCCGCTCGGGGATGGGCTCGGATCGCGCCCGCGGGTGACTCACGATCAGGATCGGGAGGGCTCCAAGGGGATGGAAGCTGGGAGCGCTGCTGCTTTCTGATTGCGAGGAGACAAAACCCAACCAAGCCAAACCCAACCCAACCAAACCCCTCCTGCTCAGGTTCTTTCAAGTTCCCAGACAGAAAAGAAGCAGCGGTTGGAAACACATCAACACAAACAAGCTCTGAGATGCAGCCGATCCGCTTAAGCTCCTCCTTTTGGATTGAGCTCCTGCACTTTTTGCTCATGTAGATGAATTTGGGAATTTTTTTTTTTTTTGGTTTAGCTGCTCAGGGTCTCATCTCTCTGTCTTTCACTATTACTTCACCTGGCCAAGGTGGGCAGCCCGGGCCAGTGGGCAGAATCCAGTTCACAAAAGTATTTGGGGAGGTATTTTCAGTGGGCATGAGGGGATTTCTTCTCCTGTATCTCGTGTCCAGCTCTTCATGGACACAAGAGAAGGATCCCCAGCTCTCAAGCCTTTACACAACCCAGACTCATTGTGGGGGTTGAAACTTCTGCACAAAGGTTCACCCAGAAGCAACATCAAGAGGCAAAAGCTATTTTAGGAAGTTTTTCCAACTGTGTGATCTCAGTGGCGTGAAGGGGGGGCTGGGAAGGAAAGTGGGTGAATTCCCCTCCACAGAACATCTTTTAGAGCCAGCAATGACGTGGAAACTGTTGGATAAATATAAGGGGGGGCGGAGGGAGGCGGAAAAAGTGATAAAAATACCACTTCACACGGAGCTTTTGAACCCTGAGCCTGACAAGGAGGTACTATGGAACCACAACCATTTCAAGCAGCTTTTTAGTAGTATTTTATAAGTCTCTATTAAGGAAAGTACTATTTAATCTATTTTGATGTGATTTTGGAAAAAAGGCGTTTATTTGCTGTCTTTCAAAATCGTGTGAGCTAATTCCTCAGTTTCCCCTGGAATGAGGGGAGATGATTTTTGGTAAGATCCCAGAAAATACTGCCATGATACAACTTCCACTCAGCTCATCTCCTCAAGCCCATGACCATTTAGATCCAGGGAAAAAAAAAATCAAACTTGAATATTAAAAAAAAAAGCACAATATCAGCACTGACCATTAAAACCACCTTCAGACCCAACAGCAGGACACGCATGGCCAGTCGCAGAGCTGGAAACGTTGGAAAAGCCCCTATTTTTCTTGCCTATGCAAACGTGTTAAACCTTAAAATGCGACTTGCAAAATCTTTGCTTTGCTCAAGCGAGCGAGTCCTTGGCTCGCCTGAGGGAAAGCGGCTCCCAGGGTCTCGGGAATCATGTTGCATCCTGCCCTGAGTGCAGACCTCGTCCCATTCAATGCTAATTCCATGACTCAGAGCGGTGGCTTTGGTGGAGGGGGGAGCTCCCTCTCGCCGTTACTTTCCTGCCTGCAAACAATGCATTTTTCAGCGCCTCGCCGTAGCCGAGGTGTGTTTGACAAGGCAAGTTGCTGCAAGGCACGTCAAGTTCTGAACTCCCGTGCCAAGTTTTCCAAGCAGATAAAAGAGGAGGCTCCCAAGCTCTCCCATTACAGGGGTTTCTGTCTCCATTGCCCTCTGCTCTTTTCCTGCTGCGCAGCCTTTTTTTGTTTTCCTCTCTCCTACTCTTTGTCTTCCCAACTGAACCAGCCATGAGCCGGATCTCTTTCAGATCATCTACTGGAGGGGGCATGAGGGGCTTTAGCTCAGGCTCTGCTATTGTAGGAGGTGGTGGTGGTGGGACCAGAAGCAGTTTTAGCTCTGTCTCTGTCTCCAGAGTTGGAGGAGGAAGAGCTGGAGGTGGAGGAGGCTTTGGAGCTGGCGGTGGCTTCGGCAGCAGAAGTCTCTATAACTTAGGTGGAAGCAAAAGAATTTCCTACAGCTCGGTCGGTGGAGGTCTACGGAGTGGAGCCGGGGGTGGATACGGCTTTGGTCTTGGCTATGGTGGCGGAGCAGGTGCTGGCTTTGGCTTAGGAGGAGCCGGTGCTGGTGGTGGCTACGGGCTAGGAAGTGGATTTGGGCTGGGAGGACCCGGATTTGGTGGCCGAGGCGGCCCTGGGTTCCCTGTTTGCCCACCTGGTGGCATCCATGAAGTGACTGTCAACCAGAGCCTCCTGGCACCCCTCAAGATCGATATCGATCCGGAAATCCAGAAGGTGCGAACACAGGAGAGGGAGCAGATCAAGACCCTCAACAACAAATTTGCCTCCTTCATTGACAAGGTGAGAGTTTGGTCTGAACCATCAAGCCACGCATGCTATCAGTTGCCTCAGGAAAAAACTTCAGGAAGAAACTTCGTTTGGATTTAGGGACTTGCCTGAACTGATCCCAGCCGAGAAACAACATGAGCTTGGCAGAAAACTAAGAACTGTTTTATGTCTCCTCTTAGCAAGGATGAGTTTTTCAGCACCTTTATATTATTGACAAAGCAATTCTCTCTCTCTTCCCTGTAAAAACAGTCCTGAGGTGGATGAATCTTCTCCTCTACAATGGGATACAACCATTTTAAACCAGTAAGGTGGGGTGAACATCTACTGGGGGGCGAAACATTAAAGTTGCAAGTACGGGTGTTTGGCCTGATTAAAACTCCCGAAAAAATCTTGCTGAACATCTCCAGAAGCTTCTACTACTTTTGAGAATCCAGAAGCTTCTCCAGAAGCTTCTAATACTTTTGAGTGCCCTAAAATGGGACACTGCTAATAATTCCCTTCTCATTGTCCCAACATCTCTGGACCTTTTCTGTTGGTGAGCCCACCTTTTCCTGGCAGTTGTGAGGTTTTTCACACATGTCCCTGGTTTTGTTTCTCCCCAGGTACGCTTTTTGGAGCAGCAGAACAAGGTGCTGGAGACCAAGTGGACCCTCCTCCAGGAGCAGGGTCACACTGTTACCAGGAAGTCCCTGGAGCCCCTTTTTGAAGCCTACATCAACAACCTCCGGCGGCAGCTCGACAACCTGCAGGGAGAGAGGGGCCGGCTGGACTCCGAGCTCCGGAGCATGCAGGACATGGTGGAAGACTTCAAGAACAAGTAAGGGATCTCGTTCTGCAGCGTAAGTTGTTCTAGCCAGGAAAATCTGGGCCGATGGTCATTCCTGGGCTGGTGCACACATGGTGTTTGATCCGGGTTCCTCTTCCTGGCATAAAACGAGTGCCCAGAATTATCCCTCGTTATTTTACATTTATCACAAATAAGGTCAGTGTTTAGCACAGAATTCCTGGGGAACTGCTCCGGCACAACAGAGGTCATAGTCTGATCCCTGGAGTCTCCTGAAATAATATACCGGTAGACAGAAAGATTAGTAAATTGTGAGGATAATAGACAGGCAAAACCAGAATGAAATGTAGCCAATAAACTTCCAACTCCAAAATCCCTCATTTCCCATTCTGTGAAGGAAATTCCACCCTTTCTAGAGGGCTCAGGTGACCTGGGAGCGCTTGGGCTCACCCAGCTCCCATCACCTGGAAGATGATCAGCCCTTTGCCAAAAATTTCCCGGGAGAGGGAATTAACCCCCTGCTGAGACATGGGATCCAGTGGAGGGGGGATGAGTCATTCTCAGGACACACCAGTCAGCACCTGCTGCCTGGAGGGGATTTTTTGGGGGGGATTTTTAGGTGAGGCCATTGACTTTTATTTGGCTGAGAGCAATATGTCCTTTCCTCAACCAGTGCTGGCTGCAAATTTGAGAATCACCCTGCAGGGCTGGAATATGTTAATATTAGGTAGTTAAGCATGAGAAGAGACAGATTTTTGGGAGGGAGGCTGGGAATACTACACTTAGATCCAACAAGAGGGACTGGCAGAGCTTCTGGTGTGGTTTTGGGTGCTTTTGAGGTCTTGAAATGTGTTCTAGGCTTTTGGAAATACTGGTTAGGCCCCAAATGATCAATTCTACAGTCTGGATTTCAGAGCTACCTCCTGGGAAAGATAACACATTTTATTTTACATTTTATTTTAAGTCTAGAGTTTGTTCCCACTGGCTAATTCCCACCTCTTCCCTTGTCCACAAAGAGATCCGGCTGCAGGGAAAACTCTGCCAATATTGGTGAGAGGACTGGCACAAATCTGCCTTTGAAAGCCAGGTCTTTGTCTCAAGAGCCTGAATATTTTGTCTACTTTCTAGCTAAGCCCTGCCCTGATTATCTGATGAGAGGATGTTGCTCAGAGCCATAGAAAGTTCCACAGAACCACTGTCAGAGCTGTAATGATCCTCTCTTGCACAACCATGGAGTTTTTTGTTTTAATTAAATGCTGCAGTGGGTTCTTCAGAGCCATTAGCATTATTATAATATCAAATATCAAATGATTGCTTTATTATACATTTGTGGCATTGCAGTGCAGCTTTGTTGAAAGTCTTTTGCATAACTTTGCTTGAAGCAAAGGTCACCAGGAATGTCTGCTCTTGCTTCCTGCCAAAATGGCCTCTGAATCTGCACATTTATGTATGAACTTGACTTTATGGGCAGTGATTAAAATATATTAATTTAACTGGGACTACTCACACCATGGAGTCCCACAGTTCAAAGACAGTAATATTTGCTCTGCGTCTGCTCTGGATAAACATGTGGGAGTAAGGAATGAGCCACAACTGATGATTTGAGAATGGGGTGCTCCCACCTCTTCCTTCCATCCAATCCCCCTCACTCTTTTATCTCGGCAGATATGAAGATGAGATCAACCGGCGCACAGGTGCTGAGAACGAGTTCGTGGTCCTCAAGAAGGTGACTGGGTTGGGAATTATGGGCCAGGAAATTGAATTAACTCTCCTTGCAGAGTTCAAGCAAGACCTGGTGGGTGTTGGGGTCCTGCACCCTCGTGGCTGGGTCAAGCTGTGAGATCAGCACATCCTGGGCTGAGTCCTCCTGAGGCCAGGAATGGGCACAACCTTCTCTGTGCCAATAGAGCTGCCCTGTTTTCTGGTTTCTTGTGGCTGAGCTCAACTCAGTCTCTGGTCACATCCTTGTGAGTCAGAGCATTGCCTTGTGCCCAAGAACCTGGTTCTGGCTCACAGTCAATGTCCAACATTACATTAAAAAAATACCTTGATCACAGGGACATAAAAATGAGCCTAAGGAGCTGCTGGCAGTGACACAGGTTGCCCAGGGAAGCTGTGGCTGCCCCATCCTTGGAAGAGTCCAAGGCAATATGGTCTATGGCAGGTGTCCCTGCCCATGGCAGGGGTGGGAAGTGGATGAGCTTTCAGGTCCCTTCCAACCCAAATCATTCCATGATTCCATGGTTCTATGAATAATGGACCTGGAAGCAGACACAGTCCCATTGGTGTCCTGAAGCCCCTTTGGGTTCTGGTTTCATCAGAAATCATTGGTACCTTCTCTTTAGGATGTGGATGGTGCCTACATGAACAAGGTTGAGCTCCAGGGCAAGGCCGATGCACTGGCAGAAGAAATCAACTTCCTGAGAGCTCTGTATGAGGCGGTGAGTGGTTCCTGGAGAGCATCCCCCAGCTCCTGCCCCATGGATCCCACACCCGGGGCTCTACAGGGCCAGAGGAGAAAGTGGTCCCAGGTTTTTGGAAATGATAATGCAGAAATAAGTCACAAAATGGAGATGGAGCAAGGAAAATAAAAGAAAGCAGCTTGGTGGGGAGGACTCCCAGATCACCTCATCTCTGCGGTTTCCACCATGGACACCAGACCATTAACTCCATTTCTTGCATCTTCTGCAGGAGTTGTCCCAGATGCAGCAGCAAGTGTCCGACACCTCGGTGGTGCTGTCCATGGACAACAACCGGAACCTGGACCTCAACAGCATCATCGCCGAGGTCAAGGCGCAGTACGAGGACATTGCCAACCGGAGCCGCGCCGAGGCTGAGGCTTGGTACCAGAACAAGGTGGGTAACCAGGGTGACAGACTGATTTCTGTGGTCAGAAATTTTCAGAAATGATTTCCCATCAGCTGAGGGGAGACAGGAATGAGATATTCAAAAGTTTGGACTTTGGGCTCACAGAGTCATTGGCAGAACTGGCCTTAAACACTTCCCCCTCCAGGTTCTTGTAGGTGACAATGCCCGGGTCCCCTGTGCCATCAGGCACTGCCTTCCCAGCAAATATTGAGAATTAAGGGCAAGTGCCATTATTCCATGGGCAGATTTCAGAGGAATCTTGTCCCCCACCCCTTAATCCTCATCCAGACCTGCACTTTGTCCCCTGAAGTCCCTCACTCTTCCCTGAGCTGTGAGTGCTCACTAGTGCTCTCCTCCTTTCCCTCCACCAGTATGAGGAGCTCCAGGTCTCTGCTGGGAGACACGGGGATGACCTGAGGAACACCAAGATTGAGATTTCGGAGATCAACCGGATGGTCCAGAGGCTGCGGAACGAGATTGACAGTGTGAAGAAACAGGTAGGAGAGGGATGCAGAGCAGGAGGAGGTGGGTGGGAGGTGATGGTGGTCAGGCACAGCAGGAAAAGCCAGGTCCCATCAGGACCCCTCAGTGCCATCCTGGGAGCCACCAGCCAGTGTCCACAACCCCCCAGCAACAGAGAGAGTGGTTTGGGGAGCCCAAATGAAACAACTGCCTGTTCTCCCCACTCCCAGTGTGCCAACCTCCAAGCAGCCATTGCTGAGGCTGAAGAGCGTGGGGAGATGGCCCTCAAGGATGCCAAGGCCAAGCTGACCGAGCTGGAGGATGCCCTGCAGAAAGCCAAGGCTGACCTGGCCCGGCAGCTCCGGGAATACCAGGAGCTCATGAACGTCAAGCTGGCCCTGGACATCGAGATCGCGACCTACAGGAAGCTGCTGGAGGGCGAGGAGAGCAGGTGAGGACACATGGACCTGCTGTGTGCTGACCAGGGACTATCTCCTTGGGGTGAAACAGCTCTTCCCAAGGGGCTGGAGCACCAGGGCAGACAGACAGATGGTTGAAATTGTGAACTTTGTAGGCAAAGTTTTGTTTCTCCAGCTCTTGGCACCTGATACTGATAAAAACGAGCACTGTCACCTTTCACCTGTAAATACGGACACAGCTCACCCTACTGAAGGCCATGCAGGGCTGATTAGATGGTCCCATGGACAAGGTTTTGGCATCATTGCTCACTTTCCCCTTTCCCAACAGGCTTGCTGGAGAAGGAGTCGGAGCTGTCAGTGTCTGTGAGTATCACCTCCCTTACACCTCTTCGTATCCCCCTCCTTCCACCTCTTTGTACCTGCCTCCCTTCCACCTCGCCGAGGGGGTGACACTGCAGATCTCCCCACCTCGGGAGTCCAGCTGTCCCCTCACACGGGTGTTCCTGCTTCATTCCCAGCCGTGGTCAGCAGCTCCAGCGGGATGGGCTACGGCGGCGGGAGCTGCCTGGGCCTGGGCGGGGGGCTCGGCATGGGCGGCGGCGGCGGCAGCAGCAGCTACACCGTGAGCAGCGGCGGCTTCGGAGGTGGCACCGGAGGCTTCGGCGGCAGCGGAGGGTTCGGAGGCGGCAGTGGAGGCTTCTCTGGAGGGCTCAGCTATGGCGGAGGCAGCTCCTTCAGCTCTGGGAGCAGCCGGGGCGTCAGCTCCAGCACGGGAGGCAGCGTCAGGATCGTTTCCAAGACCACCACCAGCAAAAAGACCATCAGATAAGGCTGGCAAGCACATGGCTGTCGGCAATTCCGGCCTCCTGTCCTGCAGATCATGGTGTAAATAGCTGCGCTAGAGCCTCTCCTTCCTCGTCCTTCACCTCTGGGGCAGCAGGGGGGACCAGGACCCCTCTGTGAGAATCTGGAGCACCTTTGGCTGAAGCACAGGTTGTAACAGGTCACTGGCTGGGCATGGACCCTGTGGTGCCCCTCTGTCAGCAAGGCCTTGGTCTCTCCTCAAAGTCAGGTGTTTAAAGGGAAGTGAAAGCACTATGGAACAGGGACAACCATTTTGTTCATCCCATTCCAAGGGTGAATCACAGCCTCGTGGAACCACAGTCCCAGGTCCTCAGCAGTGAAAACACCTCCAAGAGGCTCTAAAAGCCTCTGCCCCTCAACGTATGTTACAACCTCCAAAGGTTTTGTCTGCAATTCAAGGTTTCTTCCAGCCCCTTCTGTTTCCTCCAGCACTTGTGGGAAAGGTTTTTGCTTTGTGTGTATAAGATTTCTAACTACTCATCCTCGTGGCTGCAGCCTCCTCACTTCCATGCCTAACCTACTGTAAGGTCCAATAAAAGAGCATTTGTCATTTTTAAACTCTGCTGGGTTTTGGCTTTTCTTCCCTCCTCCTGCTGTGGGTGTTGGTCTGTGCCGTGTCCCTGCTGCACTGGGGACACCCTGAGGGCAGTTCCTGAGACAGGATTGGCTCCTTGAGGGAACAAAACTCAGTTGTAGAACTTGGGCTCTAGGACAAGTCAGGGCAAATGGAAAGGAGGGTGAGATGAGCAACCTGGTCTATGGAAGGTGCCCCTGCCCATGGCATGTGGGTGGAATTGGATGAGCTTTAAGGTCCCTTCCAACCTAAACTGTTCCATGATTCTATGGATGGAGAACTGAGGCACAGCAAGGAAAAGCTGCCTCAGAACAGAGCCAAAAGCTGGATGAAGCCCACTGCCGTGGTTACCTGCAAAGTTGCCCTTTTTGCCTTTCACTGAAGGAGGAAGGAAGTGCAGAGAAGTGGGGAAAAGGAAGGTGATTCCCAAAGGTTTATTTGGGATTCATGGGCTGGCTCATGCAGGGCATGGCTCAGCCGTTGTACAAGCAGGAGTAAATTGTTCATCAGAGGAGCCCACCTCTGGCACCAGCACCATGGTGAGGACACAGCGAGATTGGCACACAGCAGGAAGGGGTTGGAGCAGGGTGGGCATTGCCCTGATTGGGAAGAGCAGCTGCAGGGGCGGGCACAGGGCAAGGCACCCAAAACCTGCACACACACTGTTTGCACGCTGAGGTTTCTCTGGGATGCACAAATATCCCATGAAACATCCTGGCTGCTCCTCTGCAAGGGCAGTTTCAGGGCCTCAGGTTCATTTGGAGTGAACCCAAGGTCTTCCACAGCACTTCACTCTCCCAATTCCCAGCCAGCTGCCCGGGAGGCTTCCACGACCTGCCTGGTTGGGGGTTTCAGCCGAGATCTCATACCAATCCCAGGCTCCCTCCTGTGGCTCCACAGGCATCTCCTGATCCTGCTTCCTGCCAGTGCCAGGTCTGGATCTCAGCAAGAAAGGGGCAGTGCCAGGCAAGGTGGGAATCCAGCCCCAACGGCAGGACAAGAACCATGGGCAAGGAAAGAGCCAGGGCAGAAGAGGGGCAGATGAGGAAGGACCCACAGCCCTTTGGGAATGCTGGTCCCAAAAGGAGATGGTCAGTGTCCATCAACCCATCCCTCGATCCCTGCAACCTCCAGCCAGGGGTGGAGAGGAGAGGGGTCATAAGCCTGGTCTGCCAGAAAAAGCCCCTCGTGCAACATTCCAGAGCAGCTTTCCAGGGAAAAGCCTCCAAGCTCCCACACCAACAGGACCCCCTTGTCCATCACCTGGTGTGAGTCCCAGCCAAGCCAACCCAGCATCTCCAGCAGGTGGGGACCCAGAGCAGGGAAAGGGATGGTCCCGCCCAAAGATCCTATGGTGGGATGAACATCCCGAGGCTTCACTCCAGCACCTGAGAAGGGCTGTGGAACAATGTCTTGAGAAAGCTGGGACAACTATTTGCACCAGAGGAGGTTTTATGGTGGGTGGGCTCCATTAATTGAAGAATTTTATCCACTTTTCAAGCATCTGGCCGTGTTTCTTAGACTGATTTGAGGGAATGGGGACAAGCTCCCAGAACTGAGGTTGTGGCTGGAGACAGAGCAGCCCAATTTGTTGGGTTTTATTATTGAAAATGCCAAATCTGATGGTTTCTGTTTTTTAACCCAAGTTGCACAACACATTAGACCATTTGCCATGTCAACACGTGGGTCCACCACCAAAGAACCCTCCATGAAACATCTTTGCCAAATCCTTACCCATCCCCACCAGGACAGCTCCTGAGCCTCCGTGAGCCAGTGCCAAGTCTGTCTTCTGCACTCTGAGGGTGAGGATGCAGCCGAAAATGCCCTGAGCAGCTCTGTGTGTTTTCTGTTTCCAGTGAAGTGTTCTAAGAGCCCTTCCTGGCACATCTTCCTTTGAATTCCTGTGAATTTCCAGACCAGACGCAAAAAGCTGTATTCAACTTCCATCCTCCTGATTTGCAGAGACCTGGAAAATTTAACACACTCCAGTCAAACATGACACATGATTTTAGCTGCCACTAAAACACTGGGTGAAACATTTTCTGAAACCCAGCATTTAATGTCAACATTTCCTATTGAAATGCTCCTGTCCCAAAACAGTGAACCAACTCCCCTTAACAATTCCAAAACAAAAGTTTGCAGCTTTTTTGACTCAAAAGCAGAATTTCCATCAAAGAAAATAGTTTTAATTTGCAAATTGTTTATTTGCACAGGCTGCAAATGAAACAAGACACGAAATGCCTGCAGGGAAGGCAACACAGGATGCAGCAAATGCAGAGTGGAACAATATTCCCAGCTGCCATCTGCTCAGTTGGAACAATATCCTGCTGCCCAAAACAGGTGGAGGTCAGGAATGGAACCAATCCCTCGGGACAGCCGAGTTGTAAATAAACACGAGGCCCCCTGGAATCGCTGCCCTGTGATTGGATCCACTTTACAGGACACCTAGATAATCCTTGTGTATCTTCCCAGCTCCTTGTGCCAATCCAGGCTTGTTTTAACAGGGAGAAATTAAACTCCACACCAGCACGGTGGATCTTCAGAAGGAAAACCAAGCCAGGAGCAGGATGGAGCTGAGGGATGTGGAATGTGCACAGAGCTTGCCAAAACTGTGGGACTCCCAGCAAGACCATTTCCAGGCCTCTGTGTTCTTCACTGAGAGAAAAGACATGCCCCAGGGCCAGGAGAAAGGATGGGATAGGACAAATACCCTGTGACCACCATCAGCCTTTGGAGTTCATGTTTTCATGTAGGGTCACAGCCCTAGCAGCCCAGCCCAGGGCAGGGCAGGGGATTCTCCAAAGGCGTTACAAGGAGATGTGGAGATCCAGGTTCCTTCAGGTGCCACCAGCCAGGCACTAGAACAGGATGAAGGAGGTACCAGACCCCTCCAAAAGTCTGAGGGTCCTTCAAGATGCAACAGACCCCAGGGAGAACAAGCCCTCCCAGGTGTGTGCCAGGCAGCAGTGATGGAGCTGAAGTTCTTCACAAAGCCTGGAGTGCACCCAGAGTCTCTGTGCTGGCCCAGAAAACAATTATCTGGGGAAAGCAGGTCACGCCTACACTTCAAAGTCACCCAGGAGTTGGAGCTGACTGGCCTCCAGATACTGCTGGGAACAGGCTCAAAGGACCCAGCACAGGGAAACACCTATGGGAAAACTTCTGAGGAGCTCATCCTAATTCATCCCTTCAGGAAATGGGATTCATGGACACTCGCCTCCCACCCAGGAGGGCTCAGAGGGGCCTGGTCCCAGAGCACAGGAGTGCTGTGAGTTCAGTGGTCTCCCGTGGAAAAACCTCAGTCTTGCTGGTCTTCATTAATGTGGGATGAAATAGTAAATTACGCCCGAAATGAGTCGGGTTTGAATTTAGCTTGGAAGCCCAAGTTTAACCCAAAGGCTTTAATTTAAGAAATTAACCTAAATTACAGCCTTGACTTTGCTGATAATTAAACTGAGATTAGGTAGCACAGGTGAACCAAGGCAAGGTACTTTGACATGCTCTTGTTTTACAGATATGGTTATTTTTGCAAACAAAACACACAGAGGAACATCAAAAATTTCAGCCTGAGAAGTTGCATCAGATGAAGGATTCCAAGGTGGATTCTGGACAGGAGCAGCAGAGTAGAGGGATGGAGAGGAGGTGATGAAAAGCTGTTGGAGACATCCCTGTTCACTAAACCACAGGAAAATGGCTCAGATTTCTCACTAGAGGGGCTGGAGTTGCATTTATTGCCCTGACAGAGGCAGAACTCCCTAATCTCAAAGGAGAAGTTTTTACCTTGACAGCAGCATGGTGCCAGATGCAAATTCAGCCAAGACTTTGCTCCCAGGTTTACAGCATTTGTGAAGTGTTCTCCTGCCTCTCGCTCTGGCCTTGCAGCGACTGCTCATCCTGGTGGAGAGAAACGAGGAGGGGGAGGGAAGGGAGCTCCAGAGCCTGCCCAGCCTCTCACACCAGAGGGACTCTGGCCCAGAGGGACCTGCCCAGACACAACTCCAGAGGTGGGATCAGGAGGAAAAGCTTCCAAGCAGTGGATGAGTTCCAGCACCAATCCTCTGGAACCTCTGTATGAGGAGATCCCTGCACCAGAGCAACAAATAAATTCCATGTCTGGAGCTGCAGGAGCATGGGAGACACTCCCCCGGGAGCTACCTGGAAACCCTGTGTTTCATCAACAGAGCAGGGTGGGGAGCCCCCTTTCCATCAGCCCATACCCCAAACCTGTAGCTACAGCTCCTTGTGCTCCCAGTTCTGCCTTTTGTAATTACCTCTGAAATTCCTTCCGGATGAGTGACGACCACATCACCTCCACCCTAGCAGAACATGGAATGGAAAGAAATTAATTCCTTCTCAGTTGCTTGGAGGAGCTGCATTATTACTACTGTTATTAACCATGGGCTCCAACGCACTCAGTGGATTCCTTAGCCAAAAAAAGACAAGTTTCAGATGTAAAGGGAGCCTGAGGGGAAAAAGGAAAGCACTGACACATCCCACTGAGAGAACTGGGGGAGCTCTGCCCTGCACACCTGGACTCCCCACGTTGTGTATCTCCCTGGGGAGGGAGGATCTGCCCTTCGGTGCTCATCTCCACTGGAAAAATTGGAAAAAAACTCCTTTCAGGTAGTCAGAGCTAGGGGAGATTGAGAGAGCTGAGAGAGTATTCCCAAAGGAACCATGGGCTGGTGATTTCCAGCTGCCTTTGACTATCTTACAATCATGGAGTGGTTTGGGTGGGAAGGGACTTTAAAGCCCATCCCATCCTTGCCATGGGCAGGGACACTTCCCACTATCCCAGCCTGCTCCAGCCTGGCCTTAGACACTTCCAGGGATGGGGCAGCCACAGCTTCTCTGGGCAACCTGTGCCAGGGCCTCGCCACGCTCACAGGGAGGAATTTCTTCCCAATATCCAACCTAATTTTCTTCTCTTTCAGTTGGAAATCTTTCTGCCTGGGACTGCAATCCAGCATGTGGGAATGAATCTCATGACCTCAAGTCCTGCTCTCTGTCTGTTGGTGGGTAAAGCCCCCAGTCTGATCAATAATCCTTTCAAAAATGCCCTTTGGACACAGACTTTGCTTACAATCTGTTTGTGTCCAGCTCCCAGAGGTGCAGAGTCAGACCCAGTGACATGGCCTCATTGTGCAAAACCTGCAGTGTTCAGCCCTTCCTTGCAATGAAAACTCAGTCTGGCAACAAACACAAAACCAACCTGACAAACCCTGCCCAAGAATAACATTGATTTTAAAGCCTCCATTGCCAACATCATCCGTCAGACAGTTGGGAAACAATGGGGACACAAAAATTTTCTGGGAGTTTCCTGCACTTGGATACGTTGCCAGGCAGGGGTAGATGGAAGCCCAACTGCCCCCATCATGGTGATTCCTCACTATTCCATTGATTCCTCATTATTCCATTCTTCCTGTGCTGCAGCAGCAGCTGCTCTGGCCTGCAGCCAGCACAAGGGGAAGCTGCTCAGGGGTATACATTTACAATTTCACCCTTTTGCAGAAATAAATTAAATACAAATCCTATTTTCCTGAACAACGCAAAACACCACAAGCAATTTTTATCCCTCAAAATGAATTATTTTTTAAATATTTATATTTTATTTTTACTCAAACCACCTGTTAAATGCAAAGGGTTGTCCTGGTACCTGTGGTGGGAAAGGAAATACCCAGAATGTCCTAGAGTGTCCTGTGGTTCTGGGCAGATGGAATCCTGTGCTTTCCAGTGGATTTCAGCAGGCAGGATCACTCTTCAGGACCCTTCAGGATCACACTTTCAGCACACTTCCAGATGTGCTGAAAAAGCTGATTAAATCCTTGGGAAATGACATTGTGTTTATTAAGTGTGCATTGGGAACAGCCCTGGAGCGCTCCATTTCCATAGAGCCAGTGGAGTCAAAGCAGTTCCCATTCCCACAATCTTTCCTCCTGTGTATATATTTCTGAGTTGTTTGCTTGTTTGTTTTCATCCTTCTAAAATAAAGTCCAAACCCTCAAACCCGAGGTGGCATCACGTGTTTGTGACAGAGCTCAGTGGCAGCTGTCAAAATCCACACAGGAACAAAAATATCTTGTCAAAATAGTCCATTTTCATTCATGTAATTATATTTTTTAAAATGGTGGAATAAGCCTGGAGAAGCAGGATTTCCAGCAGGATTTCCAGAGGAACCTGAGCTTTTCAGGGATAGAAGCAAAACTATATCTGCTGATTTCTGTGGTGGCTCAGAGGGGACCACATGGTCCATGGAATCACAGGATGGTTTGGATGGGAAGGGACCTTAAAGATCATCTAGTCCCATGGACAGGGACACTTTCCATAGACCAGGTTGCTCCAAATACCATCTGATGCAGCCTTGGACATTTCCAGGGATAAGGAGTCCACAATCTCTCTGGGCAAATTTCACAAGAATCTTATCACAAAGACATCCCAAAACCCCAGGATAAAACAGTTGACTGCAGGGCTGGCTGTGGAACTGGCACCGGTCCCACTCCTAAAGCACAAGAATTTAAACTTTCCCAAGCCCTGCTTGTGAACAAAAGGGGCGAAAGCAATCCCGAGGGATGAAGTTTTCCAATGACAGAGGTGTTGAGTGACAGGCACTTGAGTGGTGTTTTGCTGCCAGTGCCCAACGTGACTCATCAGCACTTTCCAGCTTTGAAATGGGGACGAGTCTGGCTGTCTACAAAGACCGGCGACAGTTATTCCCAAACAATTCCCTGTTGCTGAGAACCTGGGCTGTATTATTTCAGCAGGGCGTGTGTGCAGAGTGAGTTCACTCTCCAGAATGCTGTTGGACATGCCAAGCCTAATTCATCAGAAAGATGATCCACCTCATCCAACCCATCCCAGGCTCATACATGCATAAAAGGGCTCTCTCCAGCCCTTGCAGAGCACAGGTTCACCTCTCTCCTTTCCCTCCTACTCTTTGCTCCAGGCCAGCACCTTTGCTCCTTTATTCTAGCTGCAGCATCCACCCCAATCCAAAAAGCCCCAGCAATGTCTCGCCAGTCCACCGTGAGGATTCAGAGGGGGAGAAGTGGCTTCAGCGCTGCTTCGGCCATGGTCCCCAACACTTGCCGGACCAGCTTCAGCTCCTGCTCTGTCACCCGCCTGGGCAGCTGCAATGCTGGCAGTGGCTTTGCCAGGGTCGGGGGGGGCTTTGGAAGCAAAAGCCTCTACAACGTTGGTGGTTGCAAGAAGATCTCCGTGGCTGGAAGGGGTGGCAGCTTCTATGGCTCCGCAGGGTTTGGTGGTGGCGCCGGGAGTGTGTACGGGGGCAGCTTTGGTGTTCCAGCCAACCTTGGCTACGGATACGGGGCCTTTGGGGGTGGTCCTGGATTCCCAGCTGGGGGCATCCACGAAGTCTCCATCAATCAGAGCCTTCTGAAACCGCTTAACTTGGAGATTGACCCTAACATCCAAAGGATCCGGAAAGAGGAGAAGGAACAAATCAAAACCCTCAACAACAAATTCGCCTCCTTCATTGACAAGGTGAGATCTGAGCTTTCCTAAATATCTGATTTTTTTGACAGGGACACTTTTCTTTTCTGCTTGATGAGGACAAAAGCTGATCAAGGAGGAATAGAAGTGAGGACTAAGACTGGAAGATGCCCTGGAAGCTCCAGGGAATGGCACCTGTTGCATAGCGGTTGCCATGAATTAATCATCCAGTGTTTGAGTTCCTCCTTGTTTGCTGCTCCACATCTCACAGGCAGTGGGGATAGAAATCTCCAGAGGAAAATCCCATCCTTCTGGAGGCTTTAGGCTGAGCATTTCAGGAGCCTTGGGAACAGCTTTGTAGATGATCAAATGAATTCCAGAAACCCACCTAAAATGACCAAGAAATTGGCACAAGGGAGAAGCAACTTCTCAATGCTTGGATTCTCTCAAAGGCATTTAAATCTGTCACCAAAATGTTCAGATTTTTAGTTCAAAATATCAAAATCTGATCCAAATCTGTCTGTCCATCACATTTCAGCTCCTGCACTGGTCAAGCTGCTCCTCTGTGGTTTCAAGGATAATGCTGCAGTATTTTGGATGTTTAGTGGGGTAGGGGAGCTCTATTGAAGGGAAGAAGAAGCAGCACCTTCATAATGTCATTTTAATTAAAGAGCAAGCCCTGCTTTGCTCCTTATGCGATTTTGCTCACATTTTTCACAAAAAATCCCTGTACCTGATCTCAATTTAAACAATCAATGGGAAGCCAGAAAATTAAGGATTGTTCCAGAGTTTCTAACACTGAACAGGGTTCCTGCAGTGAAATCTCCCAACAAATGTGAATTTGGCTCTGAAAACCTGCTGGAAGGAGCATTTCACCCTCTCAGCTAGTTCTGAGACCCTCCTATTTGCAGGGAAATTCTCGTCAGTCTCTGTTCTTTCAAAGCCCCTTCAGGATATTTCTCCTTCCAGGTCCGATTCCTTGAGCAACAAAACAAAGTGCTGGAAACCAAGTGGAGTTTGCTGCAGGAGCAGGGAATGAAAACAGTGAGGAACAACCTGGAGCCGCTTTTCGAGACCTACATCAACAACCTGCGGGTGCAGCTGAACTCATTGCTGAGTGACAAGGGGAGGCTGGAGGGAGAACTCGTCAACACCCAGTACCTGGTCGAGGACTTCAAGAAGAAGTAAGTCTTGAGCTAATGCTCTACTCACCTGGGCAGGTGCAGCCTTTCTCCTCTCAACATCCTTAAACCAACTGGGGAATCCAGGAGAGTCTGGGATCCTGAAATTCCCGGCAATGACATTTTCTCAAAAAGAAATTTTCTTAGTAACGGAGTAACAGATCCAAGTATACCAACATTTAGGGAATAATTTGGAGCATGATCAAAGACTTATTAACTAAATTACCTGCTGAGAGGGAAAAATTACACAGTAGGTCTGAAAGTTTCAGAGCAGCACATTTCATTTGCTTAAAACAGCAGAAGGAGGATGACTAATGGCCAGAAATAAGTAAAAAAATAATGGATTTGTTCGAATTGTTTTGATGTACTTGTTTTAACTGGTTCAGCTCCTGGTGTCTCATTGAGAGAAAAGAGCATTGTATGCAAAATGCTCTGAAGGAAATTCATTCCAGCAAACTCAAATCTCTCTGTTACCTGCCCAAACAAAAACTCCCTGTGCCATCCTCCTTTAGGTATGAAGATGAGATCAACAGAAGGACCATCGCAGAGAACGAATTTGTGACGCTCAAGAAGGTGAGAGCAAATTCCGGGGCACTGTGGGATGGCTCATTGTAGAGCTCTAATCACCCACTCAGTCACAAATCCACTCATTACGATTCCAACCCCTTTAGTTTTCTTATGGTTTCTTCCCTTGACTGTTATCACAATGCGTGCTCCTGATTTACTGGTAGGGGTGTAAACCACCCAAGAATCTCTCATCCCCCAGGATGTAGATGCTTCCTACATGAACAAGGTGGAACTCCAAGCCAGGGCAGATGCACTGAGTGAAGAAATTAATTTCCTGAGAGCACTTTACGAAGCAGTGAGTACAACCAGCTCCAAAACATCCTGGCCCTCAGTGAAGAGCTTCTCTCCCTCTGGGAGATGCTAAATCCTTCCTCTCTTGCTGAGCTGCACCAACACCTGAGCTGTTCAGATAACGATCTGTAACAGCCTCTCCCAGGTCTGCAGCTCACCTGGAAGGGTGAAAAGGCATCTCCCAAGGGAACTACCTCATTCCCTGTGCTCTTTGTAGGAGCTGTCCCAGATGCAGACCCAGATCTCTGACACCTCTGTCATCCTGACCATGGACAACAACCGGAGCCTTGACATGGAGAGTGTAATCGCTGAGGTGAAGGCACAGTACGAGGACATCGCCAACCGCAGCCGTGCTGAGGCCGAGTCCTGGTACCAGACCAAGGTGAAGGATCTGGGGTTTCCATCCTCTTATCTACATATCTTGTCTGAAACAGATAATGACCGACTATTCCAAAAAAACCTTCCCAGCTGTTGATCTGGGCTTGAGGAGGGACTCTCAGGCTCCTAGTAACTCCAAAAATGGTGGAGTAACCTTTGACTGGTTGTTTCTCTCTGTGACAGTACGAGGAGCTGCAGGCCACAGCTGGCAGGCATGGGGACGACCTCCGGAACACCAAGCAGGAAATCTCAGAGCTCAACCGCCACGTCCAGCGGCTCCGATCCGAGATTGACAGTGTGAAAAAACAGGTAAAAGGCAGCAAACCCCACTTGTAACCAATTTAACGCCACACTTGCAAGGGAGAGGAAGGAAAAGGTTGGAGCAACCTGAGCAGTTCTGCTCAGTTTGACCCTTTTTCATTTGAAAAGAAAACCGTCACTAAAACTGGTGGAGCTGATGGTGCTGGGATAAAACCTTGTGATTGCAGGGGAGGTAAAGAACAGCCTGGGACTGGGGTGGGGAATTTGAGCAGATCTTTGTGTTCCATAGTGTGCAAACCTGAAAGCTGCCATCGCCGATGCCGAGGAGCGCGGGGAGCTGACCCTCAAGGATGCCAGGGCCAAACTGGCCGAGCTGGAGGATGCCCTGCAGCAGGCCAAGGCTGACCTGGCACGGCAGCTCCGGGAATACCAGGAGCTCATGAACGTCAAGCTGGCCCTGGACATTGAGATTGCGACCTACAGGAAGCTGCTGGAGGGCGAGGAGTGCAGGTGGGTGGGAAACTTCCAGCCCGGGGGCTGGAGATGGCACAGAAGAAGCTCAGCATTTCTGGAATGCTGAACAGGGAGCACAGAGTGGGGAGGTTGTCCTAGATAATGGAAATAACAAAAATCTGTGAAAATCATATGCTATGATTTTATTTTTCTCCCCAAAGGCCTTTGGGAAATGTATCCTATTGTTCCCCCCCAGTACCAACAAACTTCTAATCCTCTTCCTTGTGTTCCATCCCTGAACAGGTTGGCTGGAGATGGGGTCCCAGTGAATATCTGTAAGTCTCTAAAATATAATAATTACCTTAATTAAACATTCCTGTGTCTCTACACCAAGAAGCCAATCCCCAGAGACACTGAAACATTTCCTTCTCCTCCCTGCAGCCGTCACCAGAACAACAGTGGGAACGGGATACGGAGGAGGGAGCAACCTCAGCATGGGAGGGGGAATCTGCAATTTGGGGAACAGCTTCAACTGTGGTAGCGTTCCCGGGGTGAGCAGCACCACCCTCGGAGCTGGCAGCAGCGCCAGCATGAAGTTTGTCTCCAGCTCCTCCACCAGAAGAAGTTACAGGAGCTAAAATTCTCCTTCCAGTCACTGCCACGCACCATAAAACACCAAAACTGGTCCTTTAGTGGAGCGTGGCAGGGTAAGCACAACCAGGGCCACCTGCACCCCAAGTCCTGTCCCACAGGAGCCTTACTTTAGGAACTCTCTCTCAGCTGTGTTGTCTTGCACACATCCTGTTGGGCTCAGCCCTGGAACCTGAGTCTCACTGGGTTAAATTTGCAGCTCGCTTGCTCCAGCTCAGCAGTTTTTTGGCCGGATTTTGTATATACAATATGTCCCATGACTGTTTGTCTCTCTTCACTTTCTGGAGTTTGTCTAATAAAAATGCACATGTAATTTATTCTATTTTGTAGTCCTTTTAATTAAAGAGGTGTAAGAGCAGATGCAAACACAGGTAACAAGAACTTTCCCTCAGGCCCTGACCAGTTAAAGGCTCAGATTTTTGCTCCTCACTCAGATTTACTGAATTTCACTGTCAGCAGCCAGAATACCCCAGCCCAGCAGAGCCTCAGAGCGAGGTTTGGTGTTGATTTCAACATTCCCTCCCCATTGTGCAGGGAAAACACCTGGAAGCCAAACACCAGGACACGCCAAGGCAGGAGTCAGGCATAGGGGAAAAGGTCTGAGCTTCATTTACTTACAGCTCCCAGCCCATCAAGCATCCAAGAGCCTGGATCCTGGGGGTGGGATCCCAGTGCCAGGTGTGTGATGTACTTGCATAAACCTCAAACAAGAGGGAATTAATTCCCAGGAGAGCCAGAACAACCCCCTGGCCTGTTCAGGTGAATCATCCATCCCAAACCCCTGGTGTCACCCACGCCTTGCAGCCAGCAGTGCCAACATCTGCCTGAGCAGGCTGAGAGCCCTCCCTGGCTCGGGGTCCTGGAGCTGGTGTTCCCTCTCCTCTAACCACACAGAGGGGCAGGATCAGGTCCATGCTCTGGTCAATAAGGACTATGAACCAGATACGGTCCTACAATGAATTAAATGCCAGTAGATATAAAAATCCCAAGAAAGGGATTTATTTCACTGTTGAGAAGTGAAAGTCTTCAAGATCCAGTGTTTCTTCAGGTTTTTAGGATATATTGGAGACAAGGCCTTGTTTTGAGAAGGTGGAAGAAAAAACAGAAGAGGTATAGGCATTTCAGATGTGGTTCTGACTAATTAAGAGAAATTAATGGAGAAGTAAAAGTAGAAGAACATCTGCAGTGACAGCTCTCACTGTGGGAAGGTCACTTGAATGAACAGGTGTGACTGGAAAAAACATGACAGCCCTCACTCCCTGGATTTTAATAGGTTCAAGTAATGAGTAGAGAGGCCCTCTTAAGAAAACACTCATGGATTTGGGGAAATAGAAGGGAACTGGCAGTGCTGGAATGACAGACTGGATTCAGGGTTTCCTTCAGGACCACTAGTTTCCCATAATTTTCTAGGATGCCCTGTCCTCTGCATGTGTATCCCTGAGGAAATCTTCCTGAAATCTTGCAGGCTTGGTTGTGGCTCTGCTGTGGATCCCCACTCCTGCTTCACCACCTCTCCCAGCTGGGAAGGAGCAATATCCTCCCTCAGAACAGCAGCCTGGGCCAGGTCAGCCAATGGCCTTCCCTCAGCTGCCCAGACACACCCTCTCTAACCATGAGGATATGGGATCGTATAATCCCAAAATCCCTGAGGTTGGAAAAGCCCTCCCAGATCATTGAATTCAACCTGTGCAATCCCCACCTTGTAACTCAACCCAGAGCACCAAGTGCCATGTCCAGTCCTTCCTTGGACACCTCCAGGATGGGGACTCCACCACCTCCCTAGCCCCTTCCAATGGCTGTGGAGAAATTCCTCCTGATAGCCAACCTAAACCTCCCCTGGCACAGTCTGAGGCTGCTTCCTCTTGTCGTGTTTTTCCCTTGGAGTAGAGTCTGACTGTCCCCCAGCTGCCTCTTCCTGTCAGGGAATTCCCCTGAGCCTCGTTTTCTCTAGGCTGAGCCACTGCAGTTCCCTCAGGAGTTCTCCAGACACTTCCCTGATGCTCCAACCCCTTCCCCAGTTCCATTCCCATCTCTGGACACGCTCCATCCCCTCATGTTGTGAGGGGTCAATACATGGGGCATTAGCAGGAGTCTTGGAGCACCTGCCACCAAAAAACAGCTGGGGAGTGGGAAGGATGTGGAGAGACTTTTATGAACAGTGTTCTCAGACCTTTTCTTTCTGTGAAAACTCTCCACATTTCACAGAATCATCAGGGTTGGAAGAGACCTTCTGGATCACCCAGTCCAGCCACCAGCCCAGCACTACCATGACCACCCTGTCCCCAAATGTGCCAAATCATCCTAATCAGGAAATATCAGAATCTGGCCCAGGAGGGAGTTTCTATCATCTGTGACAGCAGTGTGGTCCCACATCCAACAGGGACATCAGAAGGTGTTGCCCACTGCATCCACACCTAGGCCACAGCACAGAGAGTACAAAGCCTGTCATCCAGCCCGGGAAATGCCACGGCCAGAATATTTATTCTTCCAGGGCATCACACTTCTGGATACTCAACCAACCTACAGCTGTCCTTGCTGAAGAGCAGAGCCCTAGTCTCCAGGCTGTCACCTCTTGCATCCCATCAGATTGCAGCCATGACCTGGGGCTGGTATTTCAGCAGGAGAAGATGATCCCCATTAATTCCAGCCCAGCCCAGATTAAAGCCTTACTCATAATGACATGGATGGTGCTGCCAGTCAGAGGCCAGGATTTGCAGTGTGTGGAGGGAGCTGATTGCAGGTTGGTGCCCATAAGGATTTTACAGAGTTCTTTAGGACAGCCTGAGGCTCGGTCACAGGAGCTCCTCTCTCTTAAAAATAGCTGCTTGTTGTAACACACAGGAGCTGAAACACTCCCAAGGCAGTTATCATCATTCCAGGGTGTGTAATGCAAGTGTTACAAGAACAGAGAGAAAAATAGAAATAAAAATAAAAAAGCTTGGCTGCAAGGCAAAAAGAGATGATGGGAAACTGCCCATTTCCCTCCTGAGACGTTCTGGTCACACTCACTTTTTTTCTGGCTGCCACCTGTGCCAGGACAAGCTCCTGAGAGATGCACCTGCAAACACCTGCGGCACACCCCGGTGCCTGGACATGGCTGTGGAAAGCTACGCATTCCCAGGAATGTTCTGTGGGAGGGCTGCCACCTCCTCCAAGGAGTGAGGGCTCAGCTTGGGCACCAGCAGCAGAGACAAATCGTGACAAACCCCAGGGGCTGCAGGGCCTGGGCAAAGCACTCCCATCCCTGGGCATCCAGACAAGGCACCGGGAGAGACTTGGGAGCATTTGCCTGCTCTAGGATAATCCCTGTGTGCCGAAGCTGAGACACCGTGTCCTTCACCAGGGAAATGCCCTGTTTGGCTTTTCCTGGAAGCTACGGGGGGTAGGGGTGAAGAGAGGTGTCTGTGAGCCATGTCGTAAGCACCGAATTTCCTGGTGAGTAAGGGATATCAGAGGGAAAGAACAACAGGCGTGGGGAAGGCAGCCTGGTAACACCGTGTAGAGACAAGGTCATCCCATGACTCAGGAAACAGATCAAAAATCTGCACAGGTGAAGCCCTGAGAAATTGCCGAGTCAGGGTTTGTGGCATCGCAGATGATGGAAACTCCTTTCTGGAGCAGCTTCTGGTATTTCACCATCTGTTGTCAGTCCAAATTGGGATGATTTGGCACATTTGGGGATGGGGTTTAGGGTGGTCATGGTAGTGCTGGGCTGGTGGCTGGACTGGGTGATCCTGAAGGTCTCTTCCAACCCTGATGATTCTGGGGAACGTGGAGAGTTTTCACAGAAAGAAAAGGTCTGAGAACACTGTTCATAAAAGTCTCTCCACATCCTTCCCACTCCCCAGCTGTTTTTTGGTGGTGGGTGCTCCAAGACTCCCCCATCATCACCCTGGCCCTCTCTCCATCACCTTTTTACTTCTCCTGTACCAGTTCTGCTTTAAAAAATTCTTCTTTAGGTATGAGAACAAGAGAACAGTTCCCATCAGGTTGGGGCCTGAGGTGCTGTTGCCCCTCTGGAGATTGCTCAAAACCACAACCCATGATCAGAGACTTCTCAGAGCTCAGACCCTGCACCAGGAACTAAGGCTTCAAAATCAACCAAATTAACCTTACACAACCTGACTTGATTCATCCATGGACTGCAGATGAGCAAGCACTTGCCCAACAAGGAACCATCTCCTGCAGCAGTGGTAGAAGGGAGTGGGAAAGGGGTGGCTGCAAACAGGAGCTGAGAAACCACTATCGAGGTTTTCTCAGATATTTCAACACCAAAAAAATGCAACCTCTGCCCTTTTTTGAAAGCTGCATAGGTGCTCATGGTGAACTCACTGTGGGTGTGCCGGGCCCGGTTAATCAGCAGGATAAGCCCCACACCGGAGCCATCCCCTCCTCAGGAGGGTATAAAGGGCCAGTCCCAGGCTGGGGGAGCACAACTTCACCTCCAGCACTTCCTCTCATTCCTTTATTTCTTGGATCACTCCTGGCAGCCACCATGTCCCGCCAGTGCACTGTGAGGAGCCAGGCCAGAACTAGCTTCACCACTGCTTCTGCCTTCATCCCAAACGCCAGCAGCTCCAGCCTCTGCCTGCGCCCCGCATCCCAGGCTGGAAGCTGCGGGGCCACCGCTGGCTATGGAAGGTTCACTGGAGGGTTTGGAAGCAGGAGCCTCCACAACCTTGGCAACTGCCAGAGGATCTCGGTAGCTGGAAGAGGTGGTGTCTCCTACGGACCTGCAGGTTTTGGTGCTGGCACTGGGATCTCCTGTGGGTTTGGTGGGGCAGTTGCTGGTCCATTTGGGTTTGGTGGTGGCCCTGGATTCCCTGCTGTCCCAGTTGGGGGCATCCATGAAGTGTCGGTCAACCAGAGCCTTCTGAAGCCGCTCAACCTGGAGTTTGACCCCAATATCCAGAGTATCCGTAAGGATGAGAAGGATCAGATTCAAACCCTCAACAATAAATTTGCCTCCTTCATCGACAAGGTGAGACCTGAGATTCCTGGTTATGCTGTGGTGATTCTTCGGTGGGGAAGCACAAACAAGGGTGAATTATATCTTTAGCCACAATTTTCCTGTTCCTGTGCCACCAGTTCTAACATCCCAGCAGCCTGGGAACAAATCCTGAGGGTTTCCAGCTTTGAGACCATTTACATCTTTCAGGAATGATGCAGTGAGACCAGAAAACAGGGACAAAGTGGTGGTACTGGATGTAAGGAAGCAGAGTTAGGAAAGAGAGCAGGAGTGTTTAAATTGTCAGCTGTTCCTGAAGGGCTGAGACCTCCCACCTTCCAGTGAATCCTTGCAGGATGCCCCCCACATCTCCAAGGAAAACCATCCTAAAACACCCTTCTCTCTCCAGGTCAGATTCCTTGAACAACAAAACAAGGTCCTGGAGACCAAGTGGGCCCTTCTGCAAGAACAGGGGAACAAAACGGTGAGAAAGGACATTGAGCCCCTCTTTGAGACCTACCTAAACAACCTCAGGAGGCACCTGAGCAGCCTAATGACAGACAAGGAGAACCTGGGAGGGGAGCTGAGCAAGATGCAGAGCGTCGCTGAGGACTTCAAGAGCAAGTGAGTCTGTTCATGGTCTGCCTAGGCCTGGGTGGGCTGCAACAGATGCACAAAACATGGGAAAAAAAGCCTTTTTGCTGATTTAATCCTCTGAGAAAAGCCCAAGGTTAATATAAGATATGGCTGAAAAGTCACAGGCAGAAAATTACAGGGCAAAAAGACCAAGGCTGGTCCTGAAAACATGAAATAATTTAAAAACAAGCCTAGACCACCTCTTCACCTTCATTCCACAGATATGAAGAGGAGCTCAACAAGCGCGCGGCTGTCGAGAGCGAGTTTGTGACCCTGAAGAAGGTGGGTGCCTGCCCACATGGCCTCCCAGCCCTGCAAGAAACCCCTTCTCCAGCTTTTCCTCTGCTTCTCTGAAGCGTACCTCACTCTGGTGATGTGTTTCCTCTCCTAGGAGGTGGACACTGCCTTCCTGGACAAGACAGAGCTGCAGGCCAGGCTGGATTCACTCACAGAGGAGATTGACTTCCTCAGAGCCCTCTATGAAGCTGTGAGCACCAGAGCTTATATCCTTCTCCCAGTCCTTGCCTTCCTTTCCCATTTCAGAGCCTCAGGGCTGATTATTTTCCCCTCTGTTGCACTAAATAATTCAATGTTTTTTCCATTTCACATTTCTGCATTAAGCTGTCTTGGAAAAATCCTTTTTTTCACCAGCTCTCCCCTCTAACCCTGGGGCTTTCCATTCTCCAAGCAACCTTTGTGTTGCGACGCTCAGGAATATTTGCTGCTTTTGCAGGAGCTGTCCCAGATGCAGACCCAGATCTCTGACACCTCTGTCATCCTGACCATGGACAACAACCGGAGCCTTGACATGGAGAGTGTAATCGCTGAGGTGAAGGCACAGTACGAGGACATCGCCAACCGCAGCCGCGCCGAGGCCGAGTCCTGGTACCAGTCCAGGGTAAGCGCCTGAGAAGGCTTCGGCAATGGGAAAACCATCCTCCCATCCCCAAATTCCCCTGGGGAGGTGGGTCCCACTGTGATTTTGAAACATAGAATGTCTTCAGATTTAATAACCCTATGAAATTCGGAAGTGTTAATTTGGGATTGGGAACATGCACACATTTAGCAGCGCAAACACCCCCAAACCTACGCTCTGTTGGGCTCTAAATCCAGCTTATTTTCCTTTGACTGGTTGTTCCTCTCTGTGACAGTACGAGGAGCTGCAGGCCACAGCTGGCAGGCATGGGGACGACCTCCGGAACACCAAGCAGGAAATCTCAGAGCTCAACCGCCACGTCCAGCGGCTCCGATCCGAGATTGACAGTGTGAAAAAACAGGTAAAAGGCACCGTCAATGCATCAAATGTAACTCTTGCTTTGACTTGACCTCTGAGTTGCCCAGGGAAAAAAAAAAATTCAACCAAGGGTGTTCTGCTGTATCAGGAATGACCATGACAGGATTTATATCAGAGCAGTGACATCACCAAGAGTTACTCAGTGTAATATCAATGATCCCAAGAAGATTCTGAGAGTTGCGGAGGTGAATCCAGATTGTGACCTGGCTCAGAACATGGATCAGTTCAATGAATTGAATTCAATTCATGGATCACTGATGGTTAAGGTCACACCTTTTGATGTTGACCCAAACATCACACCTGGGATCAGGACCTCAGGATACAAAGAGCTGGATTATACTCTTGATAAGGAATGAAAATCTGGATTTTACCCTGCAGGTCACTGGGTTGCAGACAGCCATCTCCGATGCAGAACAGTGTGGGGAGTTGGCCCTCAAGGACGCCAGAGCTAAACTGGAGGAACTGGAGACAGCCCTGCAGAAAGCCAAGACTGACCTGGCCCGGCAGCTCCGGGAATACCAAGAGCTCATGAATGTCAAGCTGGCCCTGGACATTGAGATCGTTACTTATAGGAAGCTGCTGGAGGGCGAGGAGTGCAGGTGGGTGAGATTTTATGTACCAGTTTTCAGAGATGCAATGGAGTTGCAGACCCTAGTCAAGTTTAGGCCCACATTCAGACCTGAAAGCTGTGTAAAGACCAGTGAGTGCCTGTGAAGAGGAGCTGTTTGGGAAAAGCAGTCTTTCATACAAACTTCCCACCTTTCAAAAATATTTTAAGGAAATTTTCCTGCCTTTGTGAGCAGGTCCTGCTCACTGGCTCCCTTTGAAGTCTCACTGGCTCTGTTTTGCTCCCTGACAGGCTCTCTGGGGAAGGTGCTGGCTCAGTGAATATCTGTAAGTAACTTTTAGAGACATTTGCCACTTTCTGGATCTACCTCCCACTCCTGCTCAGAGCCCATCTCACTCATCCACTGCTTGTGGATACCTTTCATGAGAGCATTTTCCTCTGGCAGCTGTGACCAGAACCACTTCAGGAACGGGATATGGAAGCAAGAACTGCCTGAGCTTCAGTGACGGGGCTGGAGGTGGGGTCTGTGCTGGAATGGGAATAGGCTCCATCTCTGGAAGCGGACACGGCACAGGTGGCTCATGCATGGTCGGAGGCAGCAGCTCCAGCTTCAAATCCATCTCCACCAGCTCTTCCACCAGGGGATGTTATTGAGGAACCGACTCCAGGCCCCAGTGCCACCAACGCTGAGGCTTCTCTTGGGCCCAATCCTCATCCAGTTCCTTCAAAAGATTTGGAAATCAAACCCATCTGTCATTATTTATATAAAAGATGCTGTGCTCCCGTTTGTCCTTTGACCCACAACATTCCTATTTTCCCAGTGTTTGTCTAATAAAAGGCATGTGGAATTAATTATGCTGCATCCTCTTTTTAATTCTAATTCTTATATCTTAACTTGTGGCAAAGGGTGGTTGGTGCAGCACAGTAACTTTGCTGCTTTGAAGGTAAAAAATGTCACACGCAAGTTGAGACATCTCCTTCCTCTCCAACTCCATGGGCCTCATATCCAACAGGAATAGAACACTTGGATGTTCCATTTCCTTGAGGATGGGTAGAGATGTACCCTTCCTACTTGGCACAAGAGAAAGTCCTTCTATCTTAATTCCTACATTACGACACCTCAGTCTTTTATTCCACAGTAGTTATGCCCAAACCTCTCTAATCGAATGGGATGAGTCATGGAGGGATATAAATCCGATTTTCCCAAGAAAATGAGTGCTGCAGCTCATCTGATCTGTACACACATCTGCAGGGACTGATAAAACACCTTCACTGCCATTACTACAATTAGAAATGGAAAACACCCATTAATCCCCCAAAGTAACCCTCTTTGGGAGGAATAATGTCCCCAGAGGAGGTTGTGAGACAGTGAAAGACCCTCAGGGCACTGGAAAGGAAGTGGCTTGTCCTCTTCAGCACCCGCCCATCTTTCTCTGGTCTCTCCAGTCCACGTCCCACTGGCAGCAGCAGAGCTGGGGTTTGGTTTGTTATTTAAGCACTGTCCAGCATCAAAGCTCCATCCAGAGCTACATGGATGGGGAAGGGTCTGCAGGGGCCACAAAAGGGGCAGCTGAGGGCTGGTCTGTCCACTTTGGAAAAGAGGAGACTGGGGTGAGACTCCTCGGGGGCTGCAGCTTCATCCTGAGGGACAGCTCCAATCTCTGCTCTGGGGACCAGGGACAGGACCCAGGGAATGGCTGGAGCTGTGTCAGGGGAGGTTTAAGTTGGATATCAGGAAAGGTTCTTCCCCACAGGATGCTGGGGCACTAAATAGGCTCCCCAGGGCACGGCGTGCTGGTTTTATCATTGGACCCAACAAGAAAGTGAGTTTTTTTGAGAGGAGCTGCTGAGAGCTTCCTCTGTGCCTGATAAAACCAATCAGTGAGTCATTTTGAATATTGACACTAGCAAGCTGAACACACCTCTGTAAACACACATGTTAAAAATGATAAATCCTGGGAATTCTCTTTTCTCTTCTGGCCTGAAAGCAGGTAGCAAGGCTGGCCCAGCCCCCCTGCGTCGGCCGGGCTGGGTGGGCTCTGCCCCATCGGGTGCCGGGCAGGGGGCAGGAGGCCGTGGGGCCGAGGCTGGGCCAGGCCATGGCTTTGGTTGCCAACATCTGGCACTCCTAAGCCCTGCCTCACCGCCAGCCTGGACCGAGCCAGGATCTGCCAGGCCGCAGGAGAAGCCCTGGGCCGGGCCAGGATCCACCAGGCCCCAGGAGCAGCCACAGGCCTGGCCAGGATCCACCAGGCCCCAGGAGCAGCCACAGGCCTGGCCAGGATCCACCAGGCCCCAGGAGCAGCCCCAGGCCGGGCCGGCTCAGCCAAGTTCCTGCTGCTGTTGGGGTTCACCCACAACCACCGGGCAGGGGGAGGAGAAGCCATTGGCCCCCGGCCATGCTGCTGCTGTGTTCTGGCCTGGCTGCTGAGATCCTGGCCTCAGCATGGCCACCGAAGAAGAAATCCGCTACTGTGAAGCGCTCCACCACCGCCTGGCAGAAATCACATAACCATCTGCAGGCCCTGGGTGAGACATTAACTCCTTCAGTACACAGAGGAGACCTACAGACATCAATCCTCCTGCGAATGAGAGAAAAGAACAGAGTGAGAACACGTAGAGGAACAACATGAAGATGACAAGGTCAGTGAAGAAAGAGTGAAGTCCCAGATGGGAGGGATGAGGAGATGCCTTGATCTTGGGGCTGAAATGCTCTTGTAAAGCTATGGAGAAAGATGTAATTGATACATCAGACTCTTTTTCCCTGTAACGCATTGAAAAAGTATGGGGAGATGAAGTGTTGAAATTGTAGATATAAGCAAAGGCCTCCATGCTAAAGTAAGCTGATGTTAAAGTAGCTGTGATCCCGTAAGACGTTTGAACAGAAAGAAAGAGTGATGAAGATCCTCTGCCCCATGGAAAGAAGAAGACCTCTGTTCCCAGAGATGAAGATGATCTCAGAGATAGATAAAGGAAACCTTTGCTCTTGAACAGCTCATCTTTAAAACAACACCCCGTAAGTTGACATGGCCCATAAACACAGCTGTGGGAAAAGCTGTGAAAAATAGGAGGGACTTGACAATTTCAGATTCCCGGGTGGCTGCTATTTGTGGAAATTAAAAGCCACAAGAGAACTGTTTTCTTGTGGAGAAGTCTCCATAACTTGACAAGAGGGACTCCTCTCCCTAAGTGAACTGAAGACTATTCTAGAGGTGATAAACTGACTGAATTGTTTCTGCACATTGTAAGTGGGAAAGAAAAGGTTGTAGGGGGGAGGAGATGTGTTCTAAAGATTTTATTCTGATTCTTATTATTCTTTCTTTTAGTTAGTGTTAATAAAGCTTTCTTTTTACCCTTTTAAAGTTTTGACCCTGCTTTGCCTTCTTCCTAATCCTATCTCACAGCAGGAAATGAGTAAGTATATTCTAGTGAGTGCACTGGCGTGTGGCCAGCGCCAGACCCACCACATTAATTGCTGCGTTGACCAGGAAATCTCAAATTGGCAAACCAAAATCACTACAAATGGTCCCAGCCCCGAGGCTGCCAGAGCTCCAGAAGCATTTGGACAATGCCCTTCGGCATAGGGTGGGATTTTGGGGTGTCTGTGCAGGGCCAGGGGTTGGATTCGATGGTCCCTGTGGGTGCCTTCCAGCCCAGGACATTCTGTGACTCATCTGATGAGCAGGACTTTCACACCTCAGGCTATTTGCTCTCAGGGGACCCTGGACTTTCAGAATTCTCATCATTCAGCATTTTAACACAAAGTACCTGGGCTCCCAGAAAGGCACCGGTGTCTCCCAAAACTCTACCTTTACCAGCAGCACCTCAGCGCAGGTGCAGTTCAGCCTGGAAAGCTCAGGACTGCCGACCAAGACAGGAACTTCTTGTCTGGATCAGCACTGGTTGTCACTACCCCACAATGGCTGGAAATCTGGGGGCAGAGTCAGGATTTTTCTTTAGCAAAGCACATCAAACTGGCATTTTCCCAATCTCTGGATTCCCTCTTGTGGCAACTTCAGTCTCATCAGCTTTAAACTAAACAGGAACTACTTTACCCAAGCTAAAACCAAGCCCAAAGGCAGCTTGTGGATGGAAATGGATTTTTTTTTTGCTCCACCAGTAATCTCCTCTTTGAAAAAGAGCTTAGAAAATACTAGAAAGTTTTACGAGCTGTCACTGCCAGCCTGTGGCATTAGAGCTGGTGGGGGTGGCTGGGTGCCAGATACCAAATCCATGAGCTCACTCCCTTGAGCTGTGGTCAAGCCCAGCTCTCCAAAAGCATAAAAGGCAGAGAAGACTCCTGATCCCAACTCCCAAAGATTCCTGCTCCTCTGCCACCTCACTTCATTGTCCTCTTTCAGTGTTGGGTCTCTTGGAGCTGGGTGCCGCTCCTGCCACGATGCCGATCCAGCGCAGCGGCCGCAGCTCCGTGTCCGTGTCCCACGGCCCTGCTGGAGGCACGGGAAGGGCCAGAGGGTGTTCACAGCCTCGGGGCGAGCACGAGGATGGCCATGAGTGGAGGGCCCGGGGCTGCCAGACCAGGATACAGCCCCAGGACACGAGGCAGAGCTGGCGGAGCAGGACTTGGATGCGGCCCTGGAGGGATCCAAAGGGTCGTGGTCAACCAGCACCTCTTGGTGGCCCTGAACCTGGACATTGACCCCAATATGCAGCAGGTGCAGCAAGAGGACAAGAACCAGATTAAATCCTTCAACAACAAATTTGCCTCCTTCATCAACAAGGTGAGCCATGTTCTGCTCCTCCAATTCTGGCATTACCTGGAGATGGAGTCAGGAAGTTCTCAACATTAGAAATTTAATTCTAAATCATTAAAGCAGAGTTAAGGATTTTGTGCAGGACTTTGTTCCATATCCAGACTGTCCATATACATCTTTTTGATAACCCAGATGCAGAGCAAATTATTTCTCCAGGTTTCCTTGCAGGTGAATATTTCTCCTGGCTCCCGCATCTTCCCACCAATGATCTTTTGATGACATGCCCATCAAATCATGCTTTAAATTACAGAAAATACGACCCTCGCCATATTAAACTTCCATTTCATGAAAAGCAAGGCAAATTTTGAGTTGAGGATCCTGAATTATTTCTATTGTTCTGATGAGTTTCAGGTGCAGTTCCTGGAGCAACAAAACCAAGTTTTGGAGACCAAATGGAGCCCCTCGAAAGGCCAAAAAATTGTGCAGAATAATCTGGAGCCCATGTTTGAGCTGTACATCATCAACATGAGGTGGCAGCTGGAGGCTATGGGAGGAGAGAGGCTGCAGCTCGGCTCCGAGCTCAAGGCCATGCAGGACACGGTGGAAGACTTCAAGGTCAGGTAGGGAACACCCACAGAAAGACTTGTCCACTTTTACTTCACTCTGTTCTTCCTGCGTCAGTGAAAAGGCCCAAGACAGCCCAAAAAATGTGACCTCAGAATCATGGAAAGGTGTGGCTGGGAAGGGACATTAAAAATCATCTCATCCCACCCCCTGCTATTCCAGGCTGCTCCAAGCCCTGTCCAACCTGGCTTTGGACACTTACAGGGATGGGGAAGCAACAGCTTCCAGGGAAATTCATTCCAGAGCCTCCCCACTCTCACAGGGAGGAATTTCTTCCCAGTATCCCATCTGTCCCTCTCCCTGGCTGTGGGAAGCCATTCCCTGTGTTGTGTTCCCCCATCCCTTGTCCCAAGTCCTTCTCCAGCTCTCCTGGAGCCCCTTTGGGCACTGGAAGGGGCTCCAATGTCTCCCTGGAGCTCTGTGTTTTGCCTGAATTCTTTGGAGCTGCATCTCAGTGTTTGTCAGCTGAGAAGCCCAGCGTGGAGCCACCCCAGCCTGCAGCATCCATGGAATCACAGGATCCCAGAATGGTTTGGGTTGAAGGGACCTCAAAGCTCATCCCATTCCACTGCTGCCATGGGCAGGGACACCTTCCACTATCCCAGGCTGCTCTAAGCCCCATCCAACCTGGACTTGGACACTTCCAGGGATCCAGGGGCAGCCACAGCTTCCCTGGGAAATCCATTCCAGGGCCTCACCACTCTCAAAGACAGGAATTTCTTCCCAATATCCCATCTAAATCCCTCCTCTTTTAGTTTATAACTAAATCATAATTTGTTCAATGCATTGGATAGTTTGAGCACTTTGGAAAGTGAGGAGTTACCTCCCACTTTCCCATGGAAAGTCACCAGGATCCTGGGCCCAAGTTTCAGCTCAGCAGCTCTTTGGGCTGTTGGGAGCAGGAGTTCCCTTTCCTCTCCACTCTTTGCACTTCTGGAAAACATCCATCCAGTATTTGTGTCTGCTCCCATGGCCGTGAGAGATCTGCTGGGAGTGGATGTGAATAAATGAGGAGCTAAAATTGTCAGTGTGGAACCAGAAAAATGAGATGTGGGAGTGAGGTGCTCATCCCAGCTCCCAACAAGGGCACATGCATCCTGCCTGAACCCTCTGCTCTCCTTTCCCAGGAGATCACGTGCCTGCCACTCTGTGCCACCTTTCCCAACAGGGAAAGTTCCTTCCAGCCCCAAAGCAGCATTGAAACATCCTTGACTGCCCTGGGGAAGGAAATCAGCACACAGAAGAAATCCTTGGACAGTCAAAGGTCACATCAGAGAAGCGGTTTAGACTTTAGAGCTCTGCTTGTGTCTGGCAAAGTGGCAAATATTCCTTTGGGATCAGTGGATTCTGGGGTGAAGCTCAATGACATCACACACATTGCTGGGCAGGGACCATCCTCTTGCATCTACACCTACAAAAGGACATTGGGCTCCTGCCCTGCTTCCTGGGAATTCCCCACTTTTAACGATTTTAGACTTTTTGTATCCCAAATTTTCTTCCTAATATGGGAATTGGAAACCTCTGATTCCTCTGGGCCAAACATTAATCCAGCAACTCAAAAATAGACATTAAATTTTCTCTTCTACATGGCCAAGAGCTTCGAGACCCACAAATGGATGCAAAGCTGGGGATCTGCTTAATGGAAATTATTTTCAGGGATGGATATTCCTGATGGGAATAAATCTTCCCCCATGAAAGGGCCAGGAGAGGCCAATGGTTTATTACCTGCACGGACTCCTTCCTTTGAACTCCTCGCTTTCTCTCTTTCATCTCCCCCATTTAAGCATTCCATGGGAGCTGGGCATCGGTCCAGGCTCCCGCTGGGTTTTGACCTTTCCCAAGAGCGTGGCCTTGACTCTCCCTGCCCTGGCCACCCCCGCCCTCCTCCCCGGCCATCCCGCGGGAGCTGCGTCGCAGATTCCGGCTCTCCCGACTAACCAGGTGTAGCGATGAGCTCACCCCCGGCTCCACCCAGAACATTTCGGGAGCACAAGGCTCCCATTCACGGGATAAAAGGGGCCTTTAATGAGGGCCTTCAGCTTTTCTAGACGGCCCCTCCCACCCTCCAGCCCAGGCATGCTGCCTTTTCCATCGTAATCAGTGACATAGAAGTAGAAACAATAAAGCTCCATCAAGGACTCTGTTTCAGCGCTGCTCCCTCCAAAAATCTGTGGATTGTTGGTAAACGCAGGAAGAGACCCTTTGGTCTCTCCTGGTGTGAAGAGGGGCTTTGCACAGGCCCCTGGTGGAGCCTCTGAAGGGATTCTGAGCTCTCCCTCCCCAGAGGCTGGAGGAAGAGATCAACAAGCACACGACAGCAGTGTGCTCGAGAAGGTGAGGAGGCACCACCACCAAAGCAGGGACAGCTTGGGAAAGGCAAACCACGTTCAAATTCCCCTTTATATCCAGCAATGCCAGACCCAGAGCATGGGGCACTGGTGGGGTCATCCCAGGAAGCAGAAACACCTGGTTGTGCCAGTGGAGCAGTGCTGGGCTGTAATTCCTCCTTGTTTCAGGTCCATCATCCCAAACTCAGGAGTGTCGCACAGATCAGCACAGATCCCACTGATCCAGCCCCCCAGATCAGCTCTGGGTCATCTCGACCTTGTCCCTTCGCCAGATGCTCTGCCAGCCCTCAGCCTTTCTGTGTCCAATCCCAGCATCCACAGCCCCTGGTCTCACCTGCAGGAGACAATAAGAAGCTTCTACTGTCTCAAGTATTGTACAAAATATCTGGGCACTGGCAGGAAAAGGGAAATTCAGTGGCATGACATTGTTTGGATCCATGAACATCCTCCCTCCTCCCCTTCCAAAAAAAAGGTGGAGGTGAGAAATCACTTCACTCTTGGCTCTGTTTAAAGGCGTAGAGATCAAGAAATCCTCCATTTCTGGTTTAATATGAAACTTCAGTTCTTAATTTAATCTGAAACTCCAAAGGTTTGTGTTAGATACAAAGACTTCACCCAAGGACCCAGAGAAGGTCTGGTCCAGCTTCTGTTGTCACCATTCCAGGGTGCAGATGCTGCCTATGTGAACAAGCTGGATGAGGGGACCAAGGTGCATGCCCTTACAGATGAGATAAACTTCCTGCAAGCCCTCTACGAAGCAGCAAGAGTATCCCAAATTTCCCAGTGTGCTGTTGTCCCATTTTCCCAGTCTCCAGAGGCTCAAAGAGCCCAAGAGCTGGTCAGTGCTGCAGCTCCTCCCCAACCCTCTTCTACCCCTTGGCTCAGGACAAACAAACGGGGAAACACTCGAGACAGAAAATGAATTTGTTTGACTTACAGCAGCTGTCCTAGATGCAGGCCCAGATCTCCAACACCTCTGTGGTGCTGTCCATGGACAACAACCGGAACCTGGACAGCATCATCGCTGAGGTGAAGGCGCAGTACAAGGCGATCGCCAACTGCAGCCGCGCCCAGGCCGAGTCCTGGTACCAGAGCGAGGTGAGGAGGTGAAAACAAACAGGGAGATTTTTGTTTAGCATTTCCCAAAGGCTGATTTACACTGGAGAGAACAAGCAGCGAGGACAGGGGGAAAAGGTGTAAAATTAAGTGGATTTGGAGAGGAGTTCCAATAGTTTCTTGGAGATGTTTGGCAGTTGGACTTGATCTTAAAGGTCTTTTCCAACCTTTCATGATTCTTCACAATTCTATGTGAAAATGCTGCTTCGATAATGAGAGATGGAGGAGCAGAAGGACACAGAAGGAGGAAGCTCAAGTGGATGAATGTGGAAAGAGAGAATCAGAGCAGGTTCAGTCTCTGCCTGTCCCCCATGTCACCTCCCTGCCCACCCAGTGTGAGGAGCTGCAGCTCTAGGCCAGCTGGCATGGAGATAACCTCCAGAACACCAGGGTGGGCATCTCAGAGATGAACCGCCTGGTCCAGCAGCTCCACTCACACATGGACAGCATGAAGGTACAGGCACAGGGCCTCCCCAAACGTGGGGCACTCCCATCTCCATCCCTAGCTGGAAGGGGCCTGGAAATCGGGATCCAGACCCATCACATGGTCACTGGACTTGTTCCCCCAGGTGGCTGGGCTGCAGACAGCCATGGCTGACACAGAGCAGCATGGGGACATCACCCTCAAGGATGCCAGGGCCAGGCTGGAGAAACTGGAGGCCACTCTGCAAAAAGCCAACGTTGACCTGGCCTGACAGCTCTGGGAATACCAGTGTGGTAGTGGCTCTCTGGCCACAGACAGCAACAGATAGTTTCCCAGGCATCGTTCTGGGAAAAGCTGTGAGAAGCTCAGAGAGAAGAATCATGAAACAACTCCTTATCTTAACAAGTTGCACCGGGTGTTTTGGGAGCATGTGGAATGTGTTTACCCAAAGGGGTGGTTTCTTAATTAGCCAATGGTGATGGTGCTTTGATTAAGTGACCAGTCAGGTCCACCTGTATTGTATAAAAGAATAGGTTCCCTAATAAAGCCATATTGTCTTTTGCCTTCTGGGAGATGTCTTAGAGTCTGTGTTGTCTGTGAGACATATGTCTCACAGAGACATACCAGGAGCTCATGAACATCAAGCTGGCCCTGGACATTGAGATTGTGACCTACAGGAAACTGCTGGAGGACAAGGAGTGCAGGTGGGAACTTTCCTTGCAAACCAAATCACATCCAAATCCAGAAATGTTCTCACCTGTGCCTTGCAAGGAGGTGAAAGTGTCACAAAATTTTGCAGAGAAAATTCTCCCCCATCCTACACAGTAACAGGTGTCATTCCAAATCCTCTTGGATACTCCCCATCAGACCCAGCCTCCACTGGGTCTGTTTTCCAAGGTCCTTGGTGCAAAAATATTGCTTGCAATTATCCTTATAAGGAACCCTGACTTCTCCATCCTCTCTTCCTTCAAGGCTGTCTGGAGAAGGTGTTGGTGCTGTGAATATTTGTAAGTAATCCATCTCACAAACAATATATTAAGTGATTCCTTGATTGTACCTGGAATTGAGGATAAGACAAGGAAGACGCAGCTTGTAGTTATCTGCACAAAAATTAATATAATTAGGGTTTGCTGCTTAATTTTTTCAGCCTTTTAGGTGGGACTAGGGAGAGCCAAAGAGCCTGAGGCACATTTTCCTCGACCAGATTTGAACTTGAAGGGATTTGTACATTGAGATTGTCCCTTGGGAGACTCAGATACCTCAGGCCAGGAAGAAAAGCTGGAGAATAAGATGCATGAAATCCAGTCAGTGATAGACTGTCCAAGAAATAATTGGAATGTGTGAAACTAAAGCTTGAAATTCCTTTGTACGCTTTCAAACAAACCTTGTGCCCCTACTTTCCCACCACAGTCGTGGTCTTATCTGGGAGCAGCTACAGAGGTGGGAACATACAGAGGCTGGGAGCAGGTTTCAGCAACAGGCTTGGAATGGGAGATTCAGCTCCGGAGCAGGAAGCAGCTCCAGTGTGAGGTCAGTGTCAAAAAGCACCACCCAGGAAAGCCACCGGAGCTGAGCCACTCACCTGGAGCAAGGCAAGCAGCAGATTCACCTGCCAGCACAAAGCCTTGGAATCATCTCAAAATCCCTGCTTGTCACTTTGCCATTGAGGGAAAACCTTCCCAGCGATATTTCTTGGCTTGAGAGCACTCCCTCTCCCAGTCCAAACAATTCCCCTGCATATCCCTCCCCCAGTTGGTGAGTGCAGCTTGTCAGTGAATAATCAGCTGTCTCATTAATGAGTCTCATTAACGTCAGAGCTCACCTAGCACCTTCCATTCAAGAGGAGGGGCAAGAATTATGTTTACATCTAGAAGCAGAGCCTGTTCTTTTACCTGCCCAGGAATCCAGGAGAGTTGAGCCCATGGTGCTCCCTCCCACCTACTCCTCCCTCACTCCCCAAATTCTTACAGAATTGAAAACCGAATGTCTTCCCACGGGCAGTTTCTCCATTCTCCAATTCCTCTGGCATTGCTGGCTCACTCCAGGGCTCTCCTGCTCTACCTACATCCCAAAATTCAACCTTAATTTTCCATAGGCGAAAGGGCTATCTCTAATGTCTGATTAATTCCTCACCCACCCAGAAGGGATCATTTTAAGCCCAAGGCCCACATAATGCACAGGTGTCCCAGCAGAAAATCATTCCCCTTCTCAGAAGCTGGAGGCAAGTTAGAAACAGGGAAAAAAAGGGGGTTAGAAGGGAAAAAAAAAAATAAGGAACAACAATTGTTGATCCCAAACCATAAATTTTACATAACTTGGAAAAACATCTCTGGTTTAACAGCTTCAGGTATAGTTTTTTGGGTTTTGTTTTGGTTTTGTTTGTTTCTTTGTTGTTTTTTTGGGGTTTTGTTTTCTTTGGTTGGTTTGGGGTTTTTTGTTTGGTTAGTTTTGGGGTTTTTTGGGTTTTTTTTTTTTTTTGGTTCTGTTTTTTAATGGAAAGGGGAGAGAGGCAAAGAAAAGGGTTGGGAAATTCTGTGCCAAAATGTAACCAGCTCGTTCCTCCCATTTTCGGCTCCTGCTGAACTTTTTATATGAATTTTATGAAATTTCTTCAGTAAACTGCAATCAAACAACAAGCATTGTAGGGTTTCTGTGCCACCACGGAATTCCCCTGAAAGTGTCATTTTAAAGTGATTTTAGAAGATTTGGCCTCGTCACTGGCTGCTGCTCAGGGCCTTCCCATCTCCCACTCTTCCCTGCCTCTGTTCTGAGAAGAGAGCATTGGGAGAGACACCAAAGCAGCACCCTGGAGGGTTTCCACATTTAACAGAGAGCAGAAGGTGGGGCTGGTTTCACCGAGCCATAAACACCACCATCCCAACCAGCCAAAGAGCAGAAAGACAATTTGGGGCCAAAAGTTGATCCCCAGGGACCATCTCCCCCCACTCCATGGACTGAGAGCGCTTTAGGCAGTCCCTGAGGAGGCCAGAAGAGCAGGAATGCTCCAAGAGGTTTTTAAAACCAAGGAAGATGGATCCCAAGGATCAGAGCCAAACTTTTGGAAAGGCTCATTCCAGATGAGGGAAAGCACTTGGGCTTCATCTCCATCCCCTCTCTAGAGCAGCTGGCAGAGCTACCAGGCCAGGAGTTACCAAGATGTGATTCCAGGGCAGGGAGAAGCTCCCAAGCCAAGGTTTGGGCTGGGTCAGCCAGGCTGGAAGTGCCGAGACCAGCCCAGCTCCACAATTAAACACCTGGAGACAACGAGCCAACCTCCCTCCTTCCACTTCCCAGGAGGTGCCTATTCTCCCAGGCTCCCAGGCCCCAACCAGGAAAAAGCTGAACTCTCTGAGCTCATTTTAGGCTGGATCCCAAAAAAAAGTTCTCAACTCCCAGAACTCCCACATGGCTTCACCCTGAAACATTGAGTGGCTTTCGGGGTTGCGTGCAGGAACTTCTCCTCCATGGAGCAGAACATGTTTCCAGGCCATGGGAATGCCAAGAAAATCACATAAAAGAACTTCTGGAAGAGGGATTTCCAGGGCTAAGCCTTATCCCATTGCAGCCAAAGGAATTAAGTGTTCCCACCATGCACAGAGCCCTGTTGATATTCCAGCAAGGATGGGACTTAAAATCACCTATTTCATTTCTCCAGGAAAGATTTATCCACCTTTCCTGCAGTTTTGTCACTCTGAACCCACATCTTTCACTGAAAAATCAATACATCTACAGTCCAAACTCACAGGGATTTGCCCAACACTTCCAGCAGAAAGGAATGCCCAGGTCTGGTTTTCCTGGCAGCAATTCCCCATGGAAGACACTCCTGCAAGTGATGAGAGGTGTCACTCTACGGATCTTTGGGATGGCAAAGCTGCACAAGGATCAGGATCTGCTCCAGGTGCTTGTGGGTGACTTCCATCAGCAGCTGCTGGGGTTGGGCATTTGGAGGTGGAAGAGGAGGATTAGATTAGTGTTCCTGTTTAATCATGGAATATCTTGAGCTGGAAGGGACCTGAAGGATCATCAGGTCCAGCTCGTGACCCTGCCCAGGCCATCCCAAGGATCCCACCATGTGTTTAAGCTGAATAATGAGGAGCAAATTGATGATTTTTCTCCCCTTCCAGGTATGAGGAGCAAACACCCCCCCACGCCTGTGCAGGGGATGAGTTTGTTGCACTCAGAGCTCTTTTAACCAAATACAACATTTATTCCAGGCTTTTAAGGAGAGCAGCAGCCAATGTCAGTAGAAAAGTGAGGCCTCTCCCTCTCCGGAGACTCTAGAGGGACCTAAAGGCCAACTTTTGGGCAGATTTTAATTTTAAAAAAGTAGAATCCCACCTTAAGTGGATCAACTTTAGCCAAGTGAGTTAATTTAAGATGAATTGGACCAAATCTTTCCTTCACCTCTCTGTGTCCAGTGACATTCGTTGTCTTCCTGAGAGGATAAGGGAGTAAAAGGCTTTAACAGCATAGGGAAATGTGTGTCCTTGAAGAGAGCAGCCCTGGGAATTTGTAACCTCATTATCTGCTGGCATTAAACACTTTTCATTTCCCAAACCCTCTAAGTGCTCCAGGACACAGGATTGTGCCTCTGAGCAAAGCCAGCTGAAAGCCAAGGAGGAGTGCCTCATCCAAGGGCACTGAAGAGCCTCTGTAAAGTGGTAATGGCTTTTCCTTTGCTCTTTCTCCCTGCCATGTCCCTTCAGGGGCTCTATGGAATTGGGCTCCCACAACCCATCACTAAATCCCAGATGGTGTTCCAATCCCTTTGGTGTTCCAAGCTTATATCTGTCAATTGTTCTGCATTTCAAAGGCGTTACTCCTGCACTATTTGGGCAATATCTGAAGGAATCTGTTCCAACCCGATGGGGAAGAGAGATGCCAGGGGCTTCATTCTTCAAATTTCCCAATTTGTATTAAAAAGGCTTTTTAAAGGTTAATATTCCCAGCCCCTGCTGGGTTTGCCTGTCTGTGACACATCCTCTGTCCACTTCTTGCTGCTGCTGAGTCACTTGTGTCCCCAGAAACAAAGGTTTGGCCTTCAAGCTCCAGATCTGGGACTACAGCCCCAAAATCCCATCAAGGGTTTGATCAGTGACTCATCTCCTCATTCTGTTCATATTCCTCATGTTCCTGCTCTCCTCGATGTGAGGAACTGAGAGGAACCACTGGAACGACAGCAGCTCCTTGGACACAAAGACTGCAGTTGTGGAGGTGATCCAGAGACTGCCTGGAACAGGGACACACCAAAGCCCAGGGAAGGATGGCTCAGGACACCAAGGTGTCCTGAGCAATCCCAATTTGTGGTTTTCCAAACCTCTTACAGAGCATGGAAACAATAAAGGCAGTTCTGATGGGATTCGGATGAGCTGCACCTCTCAGGCTCATGAGCAACCTGAGCACCGAGTGAAGGGTCTGGTACAGCCAGTGGCTGAGCTACCACCAGTTGTAACATCAGTGAGGACACAGCAGAGACCCTCAACTCTGGAAGTGCAGCAAATCCCACCAAGACCCCACCTACCATGGTGTGACATTTTCCAAAACACTTTCCGGCATTTAATCCAGGCATTTGAGGACCCAAATGCCTTTCCAGTCGAAAGATCCTAAACCCCCAAGGTTTTCCCCAAGTGGGAGACCTCCCATGAATGAAGATGAGGTTTTGTGCAGCCTTAGGTCTCATCCAGCTGCAGGCTCAGCCACGGCTGCGTCTGGCACCTTTGCCACCCCAGCAAAGATAAACTGGAACATTCCCCATCATTGGAAGTGTCCAAGGCCAGGTTGGATGGGGCTTGGAGTAACTTGGGTTAGTGGAAGGTACCCATGGCAGGGGTGGAACAGGATGAGCTTTAAGGCCCCTCCTAACCCAAACCATTCCATGATTCCACAATCCTATTTGGTTTAACTCAGTCAAAATATTTCAGGTTTCGATGGGGTTTCTTTGGAGTCTATTTCACAATATTTCCAACACATTCCCCTGCTGCATTGGAGAAGCTGCAGCTCCACTCACTGCCGCTTCCTCCTCTGGGATCCAACCCCTTGTTGGGGGTTGGGGTTTTTTTTTCTTTCCTTTTCTTTCCGTGTTACTTGTGGAATTTTTTTTTCCCATTGAGTTGCTAAGAAGCACTGGAGGGGGAAATCCTCTGTGTCACAATTTCGGAGACAGACAAGTGACAAGACACTCCGTGTTCATGCAGCAACAGCCCACTTTATTGAGATCTGATTTCCTTATATACATTAGAAGCCCATGAGGTTAATCATTATGGGCTGAGCCAGTTACCTCCTGGTGAACCAGCCAAGAGCATCCTGAGTCCCCAGTGGCCTGGGCCTGCTCTCACTGGTCAAATTATGTAAGTAAGGTAATTATGTAATCAATCACATATTTCAGCTATAAATTTGTAATTATTTATACTGTGAGGCCTACAGGCCAGCTGTAGGCTAGCACACTTCTGGTTTTTGGGAGTTTCTCTCGGTGGGGACAAAGCTACCACAAGAATGGGGGGCAGATAAAAAGAGATGAGGTTAGGGGCAGCTGCTGTCTCTCACTCTTTGGCATCAGAGTGTTAGAACTCTGACGGCTGAAAACTTCGAGCTTTCTGAACTTAAGGGTGCCAACCCTCAAGTAAACACTTCGTTTGACCTGAGACCTTGGAAAAGGCTTCAAAAATTGAGTGATAGCACAGAAACAGTGTGTGCGTGTAGTTTGGATAGTATTGTGTGATCTCACAGGATGAAAAAACTTAGATTTGGGATTTTAGTATATGGTGATATATGGGAGCCAAGATGGAGAATTTTGGGTATGGGTTAGTTGTCCTTTTTGCACCTTCTTCTTCCTTCTTCACGAATCTGGGTAGTTTTCTCTAACTGGGTGAAAGATGTCCATGCTGTGGGCTTTGGGTGATCATAATTGGGTTAGAAGCATAAATAATATAGATGTCAACTGTTCATTGGATAATTGGGACTTAAATAGCCTTGAATAGACACCATTTTAG